>CM028382.1:13016736-13114231 GCA_013146195.2 Codonopsis lanceolata
GAGGCGATAGCAAATATGTATCGTGGCATGCTTGATTTGATGAACGAGATGAATCAAAGAGGTTTTGGTAGAGTGGAGCAACAAGGGGGACCACACGGCGAGAGCCACGGCTGAGCTAGAGGACCAGAGGGCGGAGGCTAGGCATAATGATAATTCTATGCTTGAAAGATTTGTGAAGTTAAAGCGAGGCAATTTAATGGAGAGCGGGACTGGCCAGAGCTTTGGATTGAACACTTGGAGAAAATATTTGCATTGGGTTGCGATGATGAGCAAAGTTGTATTAGCGTGTTCAAGCTTGAGGGGTGCAGAGCATTGTGGCAGTGTTGAGGGAGAGTTGAGGCTAGCGTAGAGAGTCCCACGGATATGGCCTAATTTCGTTCGAGGAGTTCGAGCTTCCTATGTACGGATGTGGTCGGGGAGAAAGAGAGAGAATTTATGGATTTGGTGCGGGGAGTATGGCGGTTTCGGTATTCGGCCAGATTCACGGGTTGGCTCGTTCACGCACACATTTGATTCTGATGAGGCCGGGAGGACACAAAAATTTGTAAAGGAGTTTGAGGGCGGAGTTCGAGGGACTTCTTTCTCATCGGTTGTGGAGTCTGAGGGAAGGCCGTTGATAGAGCCTACTTATTGAGAGACATTGATGAGCATCGTACTATGCCTATTTCGGGTTCTTCTCGGCGGCCTAAGCGGTCTTACGGGCGGAGTCATGGATCGGGTGGAGTGGGAATTTTAGTGGAGGCAATGATCGCAAGAAAGGAGGTGGAAAATCTCATTATGAAGGTCATGCGAAGAAGTCGATCAGTGGCAAGGGAGCTAGTACTACATCTACTCGGAGGAGATCGTGGTGTGGCTTTGGTTTGTTCTTATTGTTCCAAGATTGGGCATACGGAAGATAGGTCTTTGGAATAGAATGGAGCACCAATGGAGTGTTACTCTTGTGGAGTTAGGGCGTATGAAGAAGGATTGTCCAAAGTTGAAGAGCAATCGATCGAGAGGTTCTAGTCGGACTACATTTGGAACAAAGAGATAGCGATGGGAAAAGCTAAAGTGCTTGTCGGGTATTTGCTCTAGATCGGAGAGGTGTACTGAGTCTGGCGGTGATTGGAGGTACCGTTTCTTTTTTTTGTGAGGCTCGTACTTATAGACCACTGGATCATCGCATTCTTATGTTGCATCACATTTCGTTGATAAGCTATGTGTTATGCCTCAGACTTTACCATATGTGCTTGAAGTATCTACCCCTCTTGGGGAGTGTTTGTTAGCTTCTGATATTTATAGAGCATGCGATGTACTTGTGGATAAACATGTGTTGCATGCGGATTTGGTGGTGTTACCACTTCGTGATTTTGATGTTATTCTTGGTATGGATTGGTTGAGCACATATCATGCATTGGTGGATTGCCTTAGTAAAAGAGTCACTTTTGCTTTGCTGGCGTTCTAAGTTTGTGTTTTTGGGAGATAATGCAGAGTGGTTTTGCAGCGTCATTTAGCGCTTAAGGCTAGGAAAATGTTGTCGCGTGGGTGCCTGAGGGTATCTTGCTGCGTAGTGGACAAGCGGGTTTCTTCTTCTAATCTTGAAGATGTGCCGGTTGTGTGTGAGTTCAGGATGTTTTCTCGAAAGATTTTTGGGATGCCTCGGATCGAGATTGAATTTTGTATTGAGTTATTGCGGGGACTACACCAATTTCGGCGCGAGTATAGAATGGCACCTATGGAATTAAAGGAGTTGAAAGTTCAGTTACAAGAACTCCTTGACATTGGCTTCATCAAGCCAAGCGTATCGCCTTGGGGTGCGCCGGTATTATTTGTAAGGAAGAAAGATGGGAGCCTTAGATTGTGCATCGATTATCGAGAGTTGAACAAGGCAACGATCAAGAACAAGTATCCATTGCCACATATAGATGATTTGTTTGATCAATTGCAAGGATCGGTGGTCTATTCCAAACTTGACTTGAGATTTGGGTACCATCAGTTGAAGGTTAGAGCAGAAGATGTTCAGCGGCTTTTCGCCGAGTATGGGCATTATGAATTTATGGTGATGCCATTCGGGTTGACTAATGCGCCGGCGGTATTCATGGATTTGATGAACCGGGTATTCCACAATTTTCTTGATTGCTTCGTGGTGGTTTTCATAGACGACATCCTTGTGTATTCTAAGTCTCGGGATGAGCATGCACAACATTTGCGGATGGTTTTGTCTATTCTTCGGGAGAGGCAACTCTATGCCAAGTTTAGCAAGTGTGCATTTTGGCTAGAGGAGGTTTCATTTTTGGGGCACGTTGTTTCTAGTGCCGGGATAGCGGTGGATCCTTCCAAGGTTGAAGCAGTAATGAATTGGAGGAGACCGACCACAGTTACTGAGGTACGGAGTTTCTTGGGGCTAGCGGGTTATTATCGGAGATTCATAGAAGGATTTTCGAAGATTGCTACGCCTATGACAAATTTGACTCAAAAGAAGATCGCATTTGTATGGAGTGATAAATGTGAGGAAAGCTTTCAAGAATTGAAGAGAAGGTTGACTACGGCACCAGTGTTAGCATTGCCTAGCGGAGGTGATAATTTTGTTGTTTATAGTGATGCTTCGAAAGAAGGATTGGGTTGTGTGCTTATGCAAAATGGGAAAGTGATTGCTTATGCTTCAAGGAAATTGTCTCCGTATGAGATGAATTATCCTACGCATGATCTTGAGCTCGCGGCGATTATATTTGCTTTGCACAAGTGGAAACATTATTTGTATGGTTCGAAGTTTGAGATTTTCACGGACCACAAGAGTTTGAAATATCTCTTCTCTCAGAAAGAGTTGAACATGAGACAGCGGAGATGGATGGAAAAATTGAAGGATCACGATTGCACTATCTTTGTATCATCCGGGGAAGGCGAACGTAGTCGCAGATGCCTTGAGCAGAAAAGTACACTTGTCATGTTTGATGATGCGGGAATGGAAAATGTTGGAGGATGTCCGTGATTGGAATCCTAGCGAGATTAATCATGGTGTATTATTTGCTAGCGTGCGGGTTATTCCAGCTTTATTGGAAAGAATTAAGGAGACTCAGAAGAAAGATCCAGAGTTGGTGAAAATTATTGATGGTTTGAGTGAGAATAAAGAGAATGAGTTCTCGATGAACCAAGATGGTATTTTGACATTTAAGGGTAGAGTTTGTGTTCCATCGGTTGAAGATGTTAAACGGCTTGTATTGGATGAGGCTCACAAAGCAAAGTATACTATACATCCGGGAAGTACGAAAATGTATAGAGATTTGAAGAAACAATTCTGGTGGAGTGGCATGAAGCGACAGATAGCAGACTATGTGTCGAGGTGTCTCACTTGTCAGCAGGTAAAGGCGGAACACCAAAGGCCTGCACGGGGTTGTTCTGGCCGTTGGATATTCGGAGTGGAAATGGGAACATGTTACGATGGACTTTGTTTGGGATTTCACGTACTCGTAGAGGTTTTGATCTTTGTTTGGGTTGTTGTTGATCGGCTCACGAAGTCGGCTCATTTTATTCGATTGCGATGACTTATTCATTGAGTCGGCTAAGCGGCATTGTATGTCTGAGGAGATTGTTAGATTGCACGGGGTTCGATTAGTATTGTTTCGGACCAGGGATCCGAGGTTTACATCGAGGTTTTGGCGGGCTTTGCAGAAGCTATGGGGACTAAGTTGAACTTTAGCACTGACTTTTCACCCTCGGTCAGACCAGACGGTCAGAAAACGATTGAATACTTGAGGATATGTTACGGGCTTATGCGATTGATTTTAAAGGGAGTTGGGATACACATCTTCCTTTGGCAGAGTTTGCGTACAACAATAGTTACCAGTCGAGCATCGAGATGGCACCGTATGAGGCTCTTTATGGGAGGAAGTGTAGATCTCCTATTTCTTTGGGACGAGGTTGGAGAAGCAAAATTATGGGGTTCGAAGATTGTTCGTGATGCATTGAGAGTGTGAAAATAATTCGAGATAGATTGCTCACCGCTCAGAGTCGACAGAAAAGCTATGCAGATAATAGAAGGAGAGATTTGGAGTTTCAGGTTGGAGACTTAGTATTTCTTAAGGTATCGCCTAGAAGGGGTACCAAGAGATTTGGAAAGAAAGGGAAATTATCACCGAGGTATGTTGGACCTTTTGAGATTCAGGCGAGTTGGGAGTTTGGCATCTGAGGGTGGCTTTACCGCCGTCTTTGTCGAGATTCATAATGTATTTCATGTGTCTATGCTTCGGAAATATCTTAAGGATGATTCCCATGTTCTTGAGTATGAAGAGATTACTTTTCAGCCGGACTTGTCTTATGTTGAGCAGCCGGTGAAGATACTTGACACGAAAGAGCAAGTTTTGAGAAGCAAGAAAATTCCATTGGTGAAAGTCCTTTGGAAGAATCACGAGATCGAGGAAGCAACTTGGGAGACCGAGTTGGAGATGCAAGAGAAATATCCTCATTTGTTCGATGACTACGGTAAGAATTTAGGGGCTAAATTCCTTAAAGTAGGGGAGAATGTAAAACCCTGAAATACTGCTTGCTTGTGATATGCATGAATTCATATATTTATAATCATGATGAATATGTTCATTTAGCTCCCGGTTGTGTTTAGAGTCAATAGCATGATCATTGACGTTGTTGGAGATGCATGTATGCATTTTTCTTTCGCGAGATGTGTTGAATCTCGGGTTTACGTTTTATGTGATTAACACATGGAAAATTGTTAGAAGGCATTTATAACATCATTAACATGCCTTGGTTATTGGTTAGATGCTTGTTGCATTGTGGGTTGGGTTGCTAGTTTGATTTTAGCGTTAACCCTTTTCAGTTTAACTTTTCGGTTAGGTCGTTCGGAGAGTTACTTTGGTTTCTTGGCCTTGTTTTGATGGGGTTTGAGGCTTGATTACTTTGGTTATGGTTTGGAGGTTATTAAGGTTGATTTATAGACCATTTTTGGCTTGGAAGGACTTGGGATTGAATGCGGGAGAGTCGGGACCGAGCAAGGAAGCGAGAAAACATGGAGTGCTGGAAAACAGCTTGATGCGCTCGCATCAAGCAATTAGGATGCGACCGCAAGGTCCTCTTAACAGCTTACGGGATTTTGGTTTGGTCTGTGCGCTGTCCGAACGTTTTGGCCTATTAAACCCAACTTAAACCTATTCTAACCTCACTTAATTAGCCTAAGACTAATCCTAATCACCTATTAAGAGAATTAGGGGGTAATTAGTGATTTGATTAGTGAACTTAATCCCCATATAAAACCCAAAAATCGCCGCACTCTTCTTGATTCGGCGAATATTGCGACTTCTCCTTTGCGTTCTGCGACCACTTGAGCCAAGGCGCAGTGAGGGCTTGAGGGGGGCGATTCTAGGGCTTCAAGAGGCTAAGCTTGGAAGCCATAGCTGGGTGTCTTCTTCTCCATCTAACCCGCAAGATTGAAGAGAGCGGAGTGAGAAGAAACGGGTTCATCGTTGAGTTCGAGTTTGGGCAGTTTGTAGGGCTGAGAAATTGTAAGTTTCTACCTCTCTTCCCTTGATTTTTGAGCTCCATTGACCCTAGGGAAACAGCCATTCGTGGTATTTGAGGTCAATGGAAGCCATTGTTAGGGTTATAGAATATGTATGAACCCTAGGTTTTCAATTGAATGCTAGAACTCAATTGGCCTATGTGAGACTATGATATTTGTAAAATTCATGCTCTAACTAGCCTAATGAACTTGTTTATGTTGATTGACAATGTGGATTAATGTTGGTTTGGATGAGATGCTTGGAGGGCGTCTTGCCTAATTTTGATTAGCTTGCAAAATTAATGATGTGAGCATGATTAGAATGTTTTATATGTTTAGTAGAGCATATTAAATTATATTGTGTGAATTAATCATGAATTGGAAATTATTGGTTGGTATGGTGACTTGAATAAATTTATAACCAAGATGTTTAATTTGTTCTAAGTTACCTTGTTAATCGTTTTGTGGGGTTTATGTGAGGGTATTGATCGTCGGGTTTATGGTTTTGACGATAGATATGAATGTAGGGGGATGATGAAGCCTAAGCTTCTATTCCTTGAAATTTCGGAAAACTTAGATTGAACTCAACGGAGTCAACCTTTGGGTTAGTTTGAATCCTAGGAACTATGATTTTAAGTCCTACGGAATTTTGGGTAGAATTCATGGAGGTCGAGCCTCCAAGAAGTTTTGGAGTGTGTGAAGCACACTTGATTATGAGAGCTTATATGATTCTCGGTTGTGATGTTTATGCTAGTTGTGGATTAATTGCATGACTAGTTTGATGGTAGAGTGTTTACCTACTTGTTTTGAGCATATGAGTATATATTACTTGTGCTTGGGTTTTGAGTCAGTGGCGTCGATGCATTGAGTCTTTGGTGGGTCGATACATTGTTTTCACGAATTATGGGATTCGTGATTTCGATGTATCGTCGTGCCGGGTTGCACACACCCCTCCATCGATGGCCACGGTGGGGAAGTAGTTTATCTTAGTTGTAGTAATACACATGACTTTGATAACTATGGAACTCGAGCGGAGACTGTCTCGGGGACGTCGATATCTACGAGAGGGATATCGAGGGCACATAAGGGTTTTGCACGTGTTTTTGCAGGAGCGACACGCGCGGAGGAATTTTGGTAATGGTATCATATCCCTTATATATATGAATTGCTTCACTAGTACTTAAGTGAATACGTGCTTAGTGAATTGGATATGATATGTTGATGGTTTGGTTTCTTACATGTTATACTTAATAGATAACATATTGATTAATGTTGTAAGCATAAATGCTATCACATGAATTTTATTGGAATATTGTTTTATGCCAAAGGTATAAATTATTATTGTTAAGACTTATATGCCTTAACATGGATTTTTGGTAAGATGTTATACTATGATGATAACACATTTATTTAATGTTGAGCATGGATGCCATACATGATTCATTATGAGGTTATTTCATGACAATAGCATGATATATTTTATAATTGAGCATTATGCCATGGTAGGAAGTTATGGTTAGTAACTTACTAAGTCATTGTGACTTACTTTTATTTGTTGGTTGTTTTCCCTAGATCCGAGCCGAGCTAGCGGATCCAAGTAAACAGGAAGGTTACTTTGGCAAGGAAGTCTTTTGATCAAGGTTGCTACTTAGGTGCTCATTTTCTTTTTGGTGAGGTCGTTGGGAAGATGAAGTTACATAAACTTCATGTTTTGGGTAGCACCTGTATGGATTTGTAATGTTGTAATTATGTGGTTAGACTATTCTTTTGGTAGCCGACCGGTGGTGGTTGTGCTTGATGTGTATATATGGTTGTATTTCCATATGCTTTATAGTTGTTAGTACATATAACTGTTAGCACTTATTTTGTTGGTAGCCGACTGGTTTTAGTCGTGCGTGGTTAGTTGGTGTTTATGTTTAGCATGTTAAATTGCTAGTTTAATATGATGTTGTTCTCCGGCATGTATTTAGCCGTTGAGTTGTTAGACTAGAGTCTTAGACTTAGTTTAATGTTGGGTTCCGGCCGTAGCTTCGCCGATGACTTGGTTTTTATTTTATGCTATATATTTGAATTGCATAACAGGGAGTTTGTTCTACGTGCCCAATGTTGCGGCACGCGAATCGAATTTTTGGACCGAGAGATTAATCATCTCTTTGGTTGTTTTAGTTTGAGCTCGTTAGCTCGGGCGCCACTGTTGTATTATAATTTGCTTCCGCATGTGTTTTAAGTTGTCGGTGTATCGCCGTTATGGCCCTACCCATTATTTGCTACTTGTGTGTTGTTATTTGTTTCCCTGGCGGCACGACCTTGGGATTTCGTCTTGGGATCCGGGTCGGGTCGTCACAACAATAGGTTGAAATCCACATAATCCCAAGTTCATTAAACCCACATAATCCCAACAAAACACTTAACAAGACAACATAGGGCAAATTCACATTTTTGTGCATAAACCCATTTAGGTCACCTCACCAATCATGCCCACAAAACATGAATAAATCACATAAAATTGATTAATATACTATACTACACATGTATATTATACTAATCAAGATTTTAATCATGTTCATCCAAGCCAATTCATCATTTGGGCATATACCCTTCCAAGTAACTTCACCAATCATGCTCACAACACATGAATAAATCACATAACAAGGATGAATAGGCTACTCTACACATTAATATCATGCTAATCAAGGTCCCAAGTAGGTTCATCCAAGAAAAATCTCTATTTAGAAATCTAGGGTTCATGACATCTCTAGAAAAGCCCTAAAAATGCACCCATTGACCTCACATAGCACAAAGGTTGTTTTCCCAAGGGTCAATGGGGCAAAAACAAAGACAAATAGGTTTAGTAACTTACCTAGATTCAGCCCCTTCAAGCTTCCAATTCGAAATTCCAATTGGTGGGTCTTGTTCTCCTCAAGCTCCTCTTCAAATCTATGGTGTGGATTGGGCAATGGAGCTCTCAAGCTATGGAACCCATGAAGAACACTCAAGAAACCCTAGAAAACTCCCTCTCAAGCTCTCAAGAGGCTCTCCCACGTTTTTTAGAAGTTGTGGCTGAATATGGGAGGTTAAGTAGGGTGTTAGGGCTTCAAATAGGTTAGGAAGGTAAGTGGGTTTATGTTTAAGTGATAGGTTTGTTTCCCTTTGATTAACCCCTATAATCCCCCTCCAAAACTCAATTAGATGTTTAGGATATACCCTAAGGTAGTTAGGAGGGTTTAGGAGTGGGTTAGGTTGGGTTTGGGTAGGGTTAGGATAGGCAAATGTGTAAACATTGCAAATCTGCCCGAAACAGGGACCAAGGACCATGCGGTCGCTTGGTTCTACCTGCATGCGAGCGCATGCCCCACCTTCCAGCACTTGGTAAGTTTCCGCAATCCTCGTTCGCGTCCGGTCCTTCCCGCATGCAATCGCAAGCCTTGATGCTTCAAAATGGCTCATAATTCAACCCTTAATGTCCTCATACTCTTAGCTAAACAAAACAAGTCTCAAACAACCCTCAAAGTAGGTCCAGAACCCTCACAACAACTCCCGAAACAACCCGATGCGAAACCGACGCTAAGGCGCAACATCTCCCTAACGAAACGTCGAATGAAACCACAAACCGACGGGCAACAACCCATGGTTATTAACACTTCAAAGGGCTATAGAATAGGCCTGAATGCCTCTCAGATGATGAACAACAGATAGGAGAAAAGGACTCCCGAAGGGGCGAGACGATCACCCGGCCCAATCTTGAACTACGCGATAAAGAGAATTGCTATCCTCGAAGCGTCAAAACTTCACGAGACTTAAAGAATACATCCAACTAGAAGTCTAATACATCTAAACATGTTATTTAATCATCATGTAAAGATCTAGGACCAAATCGAGGTCAGGAACGCGAAACGCAAGTAAACTCTCAATCGCGTCACATTTCGACTATCGTCGAGTTACGACTTGTGACTTTAGCAAGTGCACAACTATATGGCATCTCTTAAAAGTATTTTGGTCTTAATGTGGTCTCATACACATCTAGACTCTCTCACAAACCCAACAAGCAATCAACCAAAGAAGAAATGCGAGCATTGCACGTAATTCAAGCTAACCGGGAATCGGGGTCTTACAGATGATCTAGAACTCGAATATAACACTCCCGAACAACACTCGAACAAGCTAAACGAAGAAGGACAACAACTAGAAGTAACCAACAATCGAATCGACGATGCAACATGCATTCAATCATCATTTAGATCATGTTAAGGATGTTATGAATGATATCTAACACGTATACATATACTTTCAACCTATATAAACAATCAAAGTCCCAAAACATATAATGAAGAAAAGATGCATTCGAGCATATAAATCAATGTCAAAGAACAAGCTATTGAATCTAAGTATACGTATAGGCTAAATAAACATACTTATGATGAATATGAATGTATGAACTCAAGCATAAGACAAACATGCAATAATCTAGGGTATTACAACGCCTAATAGCGAAAGGGTATAATGGATTACTATGGACCATTATAACATCAATATACATTACGCCTATTGGCAAAATGGTATAAAGGTTAACTATGGACTATTATAACTTCAAAATACATTACGCCTAATGGTAAAATGGTATAATTTAATAATATGGACCATTTTAACATTAAAATCCGTTACTTCTAATGGTGAAATGAGATAATGGACTACTATGGACCATTATAGCATCAAAATACGTTACGCCTAATGGCAATCTCATATAATGGACTAATATGGACCATTATAACATCAAAATATGTTACGCCTATTGCCGAAATGGTATAATTGACTACTATTGACCATTATAGCATCATAATATGTTATGCTTAATGCCGAAATGGTATAATGGACTACTATTGACCATAATAGCATCATAATATGTTACGCCTAATGCTGAAATGGTATAATGGACAACTATTGACTATTATAACATCAAAATACATTGCTCCTAAAGCCGAAATGGAATAATGGACTACTATGGACCATTATGACATCAAAATACGTTACGATTAACACCGGAATGGTATAATGGACTACTATGGACCATTTTAACATCAAATTACGTTACGTCTAAAGCTGAAACATTATAATTGACTACTCGGACCATTATAGCATCAAAATACGTTATGCCTAATGGCAAAATGGTATAATGGGCTACTATTGACTATTGTAACATCAAAATACGTTACGCCTAATGCCGAAATGATATCTTGGACTACTATGAACTATTATAACATCAAAATACGTTACTCTTAATTGCAAATGGTATAATGGACAACTATTGACTAATATAACATCAAAATAAGTTACCCCTTAAGACGAAATTGAATAATGGACTACTATGGACCATTATAACATCAAAATAAGTTACGGCTAATGCTAAAATTGTACAATGGACTACTATAGACCATTATAAAATACAAATACGTTATGCCCAATCCCATAACGGTATAATGGACTATCAGACCATTATAACATTAAAATACATTGCGCCTAATTGCAAAATGGTACAATGAATTTCTATGGGCCATTATAGCATCAAAATACATTACACCTAACGGCAAAATGGTATAATGGTTTTACTATGGACTATTATAAGATCAATATACATTATGCCTACTGGCGAAATGGTCTAATAGATTACTATAGACCATTATAACATCCAAATACGTTATGCCTAATGATGAAATGGTATAATGGACTAATATTGCCCATTATAACATCAAAATACAGTTACGCCTTATGGCGAAATTATATAATGGACTATTATGGACCATTATAACATCAAAATATGTTACACCTAATGACAAAATGGTAGAATGAACTTCTAAGGTGTAATACCCCGATTCTCGGTTAGCTTGAATTACGTGCAAATTAAAGCTCGCATTTCTTCCTTTATTGAATGCCTGTTTGGTTTATGAGAGAGTCTAGATGTGTATGAGAGATCACATTAAGACCAAAATACTATTAAGAGATGCCATATATTTGTTGACTTGCTAAAGTCACAAGTCGTAACTCGACGATAGTCGAAATGCAACGCGATTGAGAGTTTACTTGCGTTTTGCATTCCGGACCCCGATTTGGCCCTAGATCTTTACATGATGATTGATTAACATATTTAGATGTGTTAGACTTCTATTTTGATGTATTCCTTAAGTCTTGTGAGGTTTTGACGCTTCGAGGATAATAATTCTCCTTATCGCGCAGTTTGAGATTGAGCCATGTGAGCGTCTCGTCTTTCGGGAGTTCTTTTCTCCTATCTGTTGTCCATCATCTGAGAGGCATTCAGGCCTATTCTATAGCCCTTTTAAGTGTTTATAATCATGGGTTATTTCCCGTCGGTTTGTGGTTTCATTCAACATTTCGTTAGTAAGTTGTTACGCCTTGCTTCAGTTTCGCTCCGAGTTCTTTCGGGAGTTATTTATGGGAGTTTAGACCTACTTTGAAAGTGGTTTGAGACTTGTTTGGTTTAGCTAAGTGTTTGAGGACTTTAAGGGTTCAATTATAGGCCGTTTCGAAGCTTTAAGGCTTGTGAATGCATGCGGGAAGGACCAGACGCGAACTAGACTGCATGAAATTCACCAAGAGTATAAATCAGACCAAAGCGGTCGCATGGTAATGCACCATGCGAGCGCATCCTCCTTCGTGACAGAAACTCCCTGTTTTGCATTTTGAAGTGATTTTCCTATTCTACCCTTACCAAACCCCCTCTAAACCCTTCCTAACACCCATACTTAGTCCTAATCATGTCCTAACATGTTTGGGTAGTTAATTAGAGTTTGATTAATGGTGGATTACATCTAACAATCACTAATTGTACCAATGAAATCCCATTTGTGCCCTCATTTGTTTGGGAAGTATAAATAGATTAATCCCTTAGTAAATTCAGCAAAATCCTCTCATTTCCTTCCCCTTCTTCATACGTATTGAGAGTTAGAGCTTGGGAGTTCATGGGGGCTTTGAGCCCTAGCTTCTTCTTCCTCCAATCTACGAAGATCCAACCGTCTAATTGCCGCCAAACTTCGGATTCTTGACGTATTCGACGAGTAGAATAACTTCACCGATCGGATTTCCATTCTTTTGAGTTTTTATTCAAGTCAAGTAAGCTCATAGACTCCTCTTGCTATTGATTTTGTGCGCATTGACCCTAAGGAAAACAAAGAGACTTGCAATTTGAGGTCAATGAGTATACAAGCATGTTGTATGTGATTTTATTTTGAGTTTTTGATTTTTCATGGGTGAACTTGTTAGAAGCATGAATAGGATGCTTTCTATGTTTAATGAAGTATGTTATTAAGCTTCATTTTGTGAGTTTGGACTTGAGAATGTTGGGTATATAATTCCCTAGAAACCTAGGGCTTGGTATGATGATTATGTAGTAAATGGGTTCTTGATTATATGAATGATTTTGGGGGATTTTATGGAATATTATGAGTTGTTGGAATCACATATGTATATGTTTAAAGTTTGGGAAGTATACTTGATGAATCTCTATTTTTGGTTGTAAGCATGAAAGATGAATTTTTACAATGAATAACATGATTAAAATGTAAAGTTTGACTTTTAAGAAGGGAGTTGACTTTCATGTATATAAGAATATGTTGCTATCTAATTCATGAATTTTGGTTGTGAGCATGAATAATGAATTATCATTATGGATTACATGATTAAAATGTAATGTTTGACTTTATTGAGTTGAGTTGACTTTTATGCATATAAGAGTATGTTAGTCAACTCTAAATCATGAATTGAAGGTTATGAGCATACTAGATGAATTTATATCTTGATTATGAGCATGCTAAATGAATTTACATCTTGTTGAGATAAATTGTTATTTTGAATGAAAGTATGCTTGATTAAATGCTAACTTGAGATACATGCTTGAAATGTGATGGTTGACTTTAAATGTTAAATGTTGACCTATGAACCATGTCTTGGGGGTTTTGTTGGGAAAGTATGGATTGTTGGGTTGCACAATGCTGCTAACCTTGAGAACTTAGCTAATGAATAATAGGAGGGCTATGATGCAAATAGCTTCTATGCCTTCAAATTTGAAAAGAGTAGAAATGACTCAACGGAGTCGATTATGGATTTATATGAACATAGAGAATAACATATTGAAATCCTACGGAATTTGGGGTAGTTTTGATGGAGGTTGAGCCTCCGAGTGTTTTCAAGTGTATGAAGAACACTTGGGTATTAGAGACTTGATATTATTGCTCTAATATGTTTATGTGTTGGTTAGCATAGAAATGCATAACTATGTGATTTGTATGTAAATATCTACTTGATAGGATTAGTACGGTGTGTTGTACTTTTCCTTTGTTTGAGCATATGAGTATATATTACCCGTGCTTGAGTTTGAGTCCAGCTGGCGGTTTGGTCGTAGTGTCGGCAATGGGACGATTCATAGCCTTTGGGAACATTCGCTATGAATCGTTGCATTGGTTCCTTTTCTACTCACTATTTGGCCAATAGTGGGATGTGGTCTCGAGTTAGAGCCATCTAGCCTGATATCGAGCTCCCATTTCTCATCCAGGGATTTTTTTTTCAGGGGAAGCATGGCGGCACATGCGGAATATCATAAATAAAAAAGGACATACAAACTGGAGCGGGACAACCAGCCTTACCCATAAACGGGGGACAAAGGAGCCTGACCTCGAAAAGGGGAAAACAACAATACAAAAAACTAGAAACATCCTCATTTCTTACGACAGTTAAAAAATCCCAACGCATCGTGCTGTAGAGCCTGACGAACCTCCCCAGGTAATTGAGAGACCCTGTTGAAATCACAAGCACCCATTTGATGAGTAGTAAACGCCAGCCTATCCGCAACAAAATTTTGCTCACGAAAAATATGCTTAAGTTGGTAATTTCCTACCAAGGAAGAACAAGAGCGAACCTCATATTGGAACATCCACGGACAACCATGAGTACCCAGGACTGCATAAACAACTACAAAGGAATCTGATTCAACCATTACATTCTCCAAATGAAGCTGGCGACAAAGAACCAAACCATCCTTTAGCGCAAGAAATTCTGCCCCCGTGTTAGTTCCTTGACCATATGAGTGACCAAAGCCCGCAATAAAATGACCTTGAGCATCCCTTATAACCCCTGCACCCGTAGCCACACCCCCCCATAGAAGAACCATCCACATTCTGTTTATAATAATGATTTGGCGGGGAACTCCAATGAACCCATAACCCCTTCTGCACTTTTGGATGCACAATAGGGAGACCAAGCAAACTCAAAATACGAGCATCCCTAGGCTTTAAGATAGTTTTAGGAGAAAATAAACGAAGCATATTCTGAAGACCTTCCATAAACTATTTGTGAACCAACTCGGCACGCATAGGAGAGTTATCGAAAACAGCCCTACAACGAGCCTTCCAAATAGCCAAACAAGTATGTAACACTATACCAACCTGAATACACCCAAACTGAGATCTCATCGAAGTGGTGCCCGTCCAAATTTGAAACAGATGCCCTATGGAAGTATAAGTGTCAACCTTGTTAAAAGGGATGGCAAACCTTTGCCAAAGGTGGCGGGCAGTTTCTGAATGCAAGAAGAGATGGGAGATGGATTCCCTATTAGGAGTAACCACACAGCATGCACATCGAGAGACAACTGGGACCTGTTTCAAGTGCAACTGCAAATCGACGGGGATAGCACCATGAAGAAGTTTCCAACCAAACGCGTTGACCTTGGTAGGGATCCACCCCTTCCAGATTTTAGAAGTCCAAGGGAGAGTAGCGTGACACTGTCGAAAGTGGTTCCAATAAGCTTTTGTTTCAAAATTCCTAGAATTAGTTAAAGTGAAAACCAACTTATTTGGAGAGTTGTCCTGAAGGACGGTGCGATTAATAGCAGCATGGAGATGGGGAGGAACTAGCGGCAGCAGAGAAGGCAAATTTATGAGACCCTGCCGAACTGAAAGCCTAGCATCCATAGGGAGAGAACCAATCAAGCGGCGTCCCAACCAGTTATCATTCCAAAAAGAGACATCTCCCCTACCAATTACCTAGCGGCTGAGCGAAGAGACATCCGAAATATGAGAGTGGATAGATCGCCAAACATGTGAGGATGTCGCTGGAACATAAAAATTGTCCACTGCACGATACTTCGAAGCAATAACACGAGCAAAGAGGCTATTGCCTTGTAGAACACTCCATGCCAACTTAGAGTGAAGAGAGTCTCGAATCTGAACCAACGAACGAAGGCCCAAGCCACCCTCCGAAACAGGACGACTGATATTGGCCCATGAGATCCAATGAATCCTACTCTCCCCCGACTTACCCCAAAGGAAACTAGCCATAGCTTTCTCCATCCGATTGATCACGGACATAGGAACTTTGATAGCCGCAAGAGCATAAACAGGTATGCTGCTGAGGACTTATTTTAAAAGAATGATCTTCCCCCCAAAAGAAAGAAGTCTAGATTTCCACCCCTCAATTCTCTTAAGGATCATGTTCTCCAAATCATCAAAATAGCAACGTTTCACCCGTCCCCGGAAAAGAGGGAGCCTCAGATATCTCATAGTAAAAGTTTGATGAGGGCAGGCTGCCCAACTCGCAATGCGATGGATTCTCAATCTAGATAAACGACAGGAGGTGTAAAATCCACTCTTACTGAGATTCACCAATTGACCCGAACACTGATCATAACGATGAAAAAGACGGCGCAGATTCAGAATAGTCTTCTTCCCAGTAGTATTAAATAAGATCATATCGTCAGCATAAAGAAGGTGAGAAACAACCATATTACCATGACCATGTGAGAATGGAAGAAAACTACCATCCGCAAATTCTTTCTTAAGAGCCACATAAAGAATTTCCTGAGCAATGATAAACAGAAGAGGGGATAGGGGATCACCCTGCCGGACCCCCCTTGAATATTTGAAGAAGCCAAAATGAGCTCCATTTATACGAATGGAATACCAAATATTATTAATCAGCCGCTTAATCAAACTACACACACTATCATTGAAACCAAAATCACGGAGAGCACGAAGAAGAAAGGGCCATTCCAGACGATCATAAGCCTTTGACATGTCAAACTTAAATGCAATATTACCACCCCGAACTTTGTGATCTATTCTGCCAATTAGTTTATGAGCAAGGGCAATGTTCTCTTGTATAGACCTACCTTTTGCAAATCCTGACTGCTCCAAGGAAATGATTCGAGGTAACACATCCGCCAAATGCAAAGCCATAATTTTTGAAATGATTTTACAAGAAAAGTTGCATAAGATAATTGGCCGAAATCCCCAAAGGAAGAAGGAGCGGACACTTTTGGAACCAAAACCAACACAGTAGCAGACAAACCCCGATGGATGGCAGCACTGAGAAAGAAGGCTTGAACAGTGGCAACCATATCTTTTTGAACAATAGACCAGCAGCCCCGAAAAAAAATGCCCCGTAAACCCGTCTGATCTTGGAGAACTGTCGGCATTCAAGCTGCAAATTGCATTCCAAATTTCCCCAGCAGAAGGAACTGATGCCAAACGTGCATTCTCTTCAGCTCCAATGCTATGATTAACATCATCAAAAAGGTTTTCATACAATAACGGATTCGAAGTGGAGAACAGTTGGGAATAATGAGCAACGGCCATATCACCCAAAATGGAGTCTTCAGAAATCCACGAACCATCAGTGCACCTGATACGCAAAGCATTTCTAGCAGCCCTATCACGAAGAGAAGCATGGAAAAAAATAGTGTTTCGGTCACCATCCTGTAGCCAATTTGCCCGAGCTTTCTGTTGCAGCAAATCATCCTCCCATCGAAGTAATTGATCCAGCTCTAATCTGTGTTGACGTATTTGAGAGTCTAGAGAATCATCCCATCCATACTGTAACTGAAATTCTAGACACAAGATACTATCCTGGATATTATGGATCTTCTTCTAAACGTGACTAAAGACAGCCCAGTTCCAAGTTTTTAATTCTTTCCAGAGCAGAAGTAATTTCCTATGAAGTAATTCCATAGGAGAACGAATATCACCCATAACCGGCCTATGCCACTGGGTCCTGACAAAATTAATAAAGTCCTTATGCTCCAGCCATATGCGTTGAAAGCGAAAGATCCCTTTGGGTTTCCGAATCATCTGAAAGTCTATAAGAAGAGGAGAATGATCAAAATACATACGACATAAATGAGTAACTCGCAAAGAAGGCATAATAGATTTATACTGTCCGTTCACCAAAACACGATCGAGTCTCTCCCAAATCCTTCCTCTACCATGATGGCCATTACACCTAGTAAAAGTACTCCCCTCATAACCAGCATCCACAACCCCTGCTTGTATCATAAAGGCATTAAAATCATCCATGCTGGGAAAATCATGCCCATTCCCACCCAATTTCTCCAAGGAAATAGCCACAGTATTAAAATCTCCTCCTATGAACCACGACTCAGAAATACAGCAAGAGATATCAAGTAAACCTTTCCATAGAATCTGACGTTCACCTCTATTACATCTAGCGTAAACAAAAGTGGCCAAGATGGATAGGCTATTCGCACCACAAAGCCGAACAGTAACATGCTGAGAAGAAACACGAAAAAGAGTAACCGAGATAGCAACATTCCAAAGAAGCCACACATGCGTATTAGTAGGATGATTATGCATGCTATGTTGGAACTTAAGTTTCTTTGCAATATTAATTATACGATCGCCCACAATTTTTGGTTCTAGTAATACTACCATAACCGGCTTATGCTGAACCTTAATATTTCTCAAAAAAGAGATAGTATCATTATTGCCAACTCCCCTAACGTTCCAAATAACTATCGACATAAAAAGGGATTAATTGGAGGAAACCTGGGCTTTTGAAGCCGCCCGAGTCTTTCTTTTGGATTTTTGAGCAGAAATCTTCTTCTTATTTTTGGTTTGCGCCGCACATTTTTGACAATCATTTCGAAAGTCCTCAACATCCGAGGGTGACTTAAGGAAAACCCGAACATCATCCTCAGAAGCAGACTGAGTGAGCTTCTCTTTATCCTTATAAACAGGAGGGCTAGCAGATTGCGATCTATGAGCAAAGGTTGGGATGCCATTGAATTCTAAGTCTTCTAGATCAGCTAGTGCGGAAAAGGAGTTCTGAAAGCCCAAACCTTCTTCATTACCATAATCAACTTCTCTTACACCTTCCTTATCTTCGTGCAACGATGGAGGAATAGACTCTAACACCTCCGCCTGTACTAAGTTAATATCCTCAGAAGGCACATCAGCCTTTTAAGATATAGAATCCTTATCCTTGGATCCCAGCTTGTCCACACTTTGTGGATTAGAAACACCATTAGAAACCTGAACGTCTGAAAGGGCCTGTTCCTTACAGACGACATCTACCACAGATTGTTGAAACCCTACTATCTTCGGATCATTATCCACAACATCTCTCACCTCAGCATCCAAGCTAACCCCATTAACATCCTTCAAGTGAGATACCTACGCCTCCCCCATACATTTACCTGTAGGTTGCCACGTTTGATTAGTCTTAGCAGGGTGATCAAACACCGAAGTAGGTTGAGGCACATAAGTTGTAGTTGTAATATTCTTCGGAAAAACGTCATTAGAAGGCTGGGGTATATCGGATGAAAAACCACCAATTCCACTAGAGGGTTTGTGCTGGGCATTAGCACGAATCTTTTTACGACAGTCTTTCTCAATATGGCCTAAGAGACCACACCCCGCGCAATAAGTGATATTCCCTTCAAATTCAATCGATTGCCAAAAGCCATGATCCTTCGTAGTTCCAATCCAAATACGATCTGGTAACACTTCAGAAACGTCCACCTCTACGTAGATACGTGCATACATAGGGTGAGATAAGGATAGAGTTTTATCATCTGCTCTTAGGAATTGACCCAGAGAATTACCAATACGGGCAAGGTAGGATGCATTAAAAAAAGGTAGAGGGAGGTGAAGAAGACGCGCCCATACAGCAACCCTAGGATTATCCCGCTTAAAACCGAAATCAGGTGTCCATCTGAATCAGGTGACCAACGAGCTCTAGCTCAACTGGTACTGCTCACTTCTCCTAACGGAGAGGTTGGGTGTTCAAGTCCCACTAGCGACTCCCTGGACTTTACAACTTTCAATAAAAAGGTCGGGTGTTCAAACCTATTCAGAGGCAACGTTGTTGTTCAAGCCTTACCCAAAGGCCCAATTTAACTCTACTCGCTTATCTTAACGGAGAGGTCGAGTGTTCAAGCCCCACCAGAGGCATCCTGGTACATCACTACTCTCAACCGAGAGGTCGGGTGTTCAAAGTCTCACCAAAGGTACCATTTGTTCTAGCCACACCAAAGGCATCATATATCGATAATTGTAGTCTTTCAAGGCATTAAAATATTAATAAAAAAAGTAAGGGTTGGAGTAAGGTCTATGTCCCCTCCAACCTTTAAAAAAAAAAGAAAAAAAAAAGGTGTCCATCTGAATGAACGATACATGCATCTCTCAATCATATGAGATTCTTTAGAAAGGGCACGCGTTAAATCCTCTTTCGATTCAAGGTGGACCATAATGTGCCGAGGGTCAAGGAGGCCAACCACAACCGGACCTGTGGTTATTAGAGACTCCAATGGTGCTTTAGTCGGGGCTTTCTCTAATTGTTACAATCATGGCACTAATACAAAGGCTGAAATTAGAGCTTTGTTGGATGGTCTGAATCTCTGTCATTCTTTGGGCCTATCCCGGGTGGTTGTGGAGTCAGATTCGTTAGTGGCAGTTGGTTTCTTAGTTCACAATATTGGTATTCCTTAGCAGTATACTTATGATCTTCGAGCTTGTAAGAGATTGATTGCAGACTTCCACTTATCTCATGTTTATAGGGAACAGAATAGGGTCGCAGACCAACTGGCAGATGAGGCGCATCTTAATCAGGGATATAGAAGTTTTGTCTCCTTTTCTTCTTTGTCGAAAGAGGTTAAACATCTTCTGCATCTGGACATGTATGGTTTTTATAGTTTTCGTAGTCGGGCTAGATGATCTCTCTTGTGTTCGATTATTTAGGTCTTTGTTTGTTATTGTTGTTATCTCCATTTCGAGGTTAGGCTCCTTTGTCCCCCCGTTATAAGGGTAAGGCTGGTTGTCCCCCTCAAGTTTGTGTCTTTTTTGTTTTTAATAAATCTGCACAGGGTGCCGCCCCTGCTTCCTAAAAAAAAAAAAAAAAAAAACAACCGGACCTGTGAGCTTCCATAATTTAGCAATATGATCCTTGATCACCTATAAAGATGGTCTCCCAACAGAAAATTTCAGAATGATAGTGTTCTCGAATTGTCCTTCTGCTGTTTCAATCTCCAAGGGAGTGAACAGGCAGGCAGGTTCATTAAGGATCTTAACTGGTTGTCTTGGAGGAAGCTGTATGTGAGGTAAAACCGTGGCCCTATTAGGGTTTAGACAACTAGTGGCCGCTACCTTAGAAACGGCTGCCACGTAAGAGGCCGGCTCCGAGGTTTTCTGTTGATTCAAGACATTAGAAGGAGTAACATCCGATGGTGTATCAGACCCATCCGGCGGCTGACCAGCTGGGTCCATAGCCGAGAGGGAGCACAAACCCTAACCCTAAACTTAGAAAGCAGAGAGAGAGAGAAGCTAGAGAGAGAAACTAGAGAGAGATGGTCTTAGCTTGTAGGTTCATCATCTGGGGATTGGATGAAGGTAACGAGTACTCATTAAGGGAAACTGGTGAGTTGTGATCATTTGAGGATGAAACCCAAGGTATGATCAGTTGGGTGTTGAACCCGAATTTTGATTTGAGGATGAATCCCATGGTATGAACAGTTGGGCATTGGACCCGGATTTTGGTTGTAACAGTTTAACTTACGTTTCTTGTTACACGTTTACTTACGAGCACTTATATGAATTGTTGTCCTACGTGGTTATAATATGATTTACATGAGATGATGATTACTTGATGAAATGTTATAATAGAAATATAACATGCTAATGAAATGATGATTTTTATGATATGTTGTTATACTAAAAATATAACACGCTATTCATGATTTGAATGGAAACAATAGTCTCCAATATATGAATTATTATGTGAGTTGTGATAAATGAAGAATTATGAGACTCTTGGTATGATTGGGTTATGTGGTTGATGGTTTGATGATAAGTGAAAATGTGGAGATAACATGCTACACATAATTGGAATTGAGATGCATATTCTATATGATATGGGTGACTTTATGATAAAGTAAGTAGAACTATGTTCTATGTGTTTATAGATGAAATTGGGTTTATGATGAGAATTATATCATGAAATGTTATATCATAAGTATGACATGAGATGTACATGTTTTATTTGAACATTATGCCATGCCATGGCATTGCATCATTAGTAGCTTACTAAGTCATTATGACTTACTCGTTTACTTTGTTTTCCTTAGATTCGAGCCGGGCTAGTAATTCGAAGGAATCTGCGGACTCTACGGTAGAAGTGAGATTTGGTTAGAAGGTTGCAACTATTATTATTTTTGTAACCTTGGTTATTGGAAAGGACGTTTGGGAAGTGAAGTTATATAGACTTACTATGGGTAGTAAGCTTGTGTTTTATTAGTTCTTGTATTTGTTAATTGTTAATACTTGGTTTTTGTGAGCCGACAAATGTTAGTCGAGCCATGTTTGTTTAAGTACATATTTATTCCATCTTGAGTATTATTTATGTTGGTTGTTGTACTCCTGCATGTTTAGCCGTAGAGTGTGTAGACTAGAGTTGTAGACTTAGTTTAATGTTGGGTGGTTCCGGCTGTAACGTCGTCGATGACTTGGTTATAAATTATTGTTTATAAATTGTGACAGGTGGTTTGTAGTACGTGTCCAATGTTGCGCCACATGCGTCGAATTTTTGGGCCGAGAGATTTACTATCTCTTTGGTTGTTTTGTGTTTCGAAGCTTGTTAGCTTGGGTCCCATTTCATTATTCGCTTCCGCATTTGTTGAGTTGTTGGCGTATCGCTATTATAGCTTTACCCATTGCTTATTATTTTGTGTGTTTGGCGGCACGACCTTGTGCTCTCGTATTGGGATCCGGGTCGGGTCGTCACATAAGGACCATTATAGAATCAAAATACATTACGCCTAACGGCGAAATGGTATAATTTATTACTATGGACCATTATGACATCAATATACATTAGGCTTATTGGCGAAATGAAATAATGGATTACTATGGACCATTATAACATCAAAATACATTACGCCTAATGTTGAAATGTTATAATGCACTACTATAGACCATTATAACGTCAAAATACGTTACGCCTATTGGCGAAATGGTATAATGGACAACTATTGACTATTAGAACATCAAAATATGTTACGCCTAAAGTCAAAATGGAATAATAGACTACTATGGACCATTATAAGATCAAAACAAGTTACGCCTAATGCTGAAATGGCATAATGGACAACTATGGATCATTAAAACATCAAAATACGTTATGCCCAATCCCGAAACAGTATAATGGACTACTCGAACCATTATAACATCAAAATACATAACGCCTAATAGCGAAATGGTACAATGGACTACTATAGACCATTATAGTATCAATATACATTACGCGTAATAGCGAAAGGGTATAATGGATTATATGGACCATTATAACATCAATATACATTACGCCTATTAGCGAAATTGTATAAAGGTTTACTATGGACCATTATAACTTCAAAATACATTACGCCTAATGGCAAAATTGTATAATGGACTAATATGAATCATTTTAACATCAAAATACGTTACGCTTAATGGCGAAATGAGATAATGGACTACTATGGACCATTATAGCATAAAAATACGTTACGCCTATTGGCAAAATCATATAATGGACTAATATGGACTATTATAACATCAACATACGTTACGCCTAATGCCGAAATGGTATAATAGAGTACTATTGACTTTTATAAGATCATAATATGTTACGCCTAAGGCCGAAATGGTATAATGGACAACTATTGACTATTATAACATCAAAATACGTTGCGTCTAAAGCCAAAATGGAATAATGGACTACTATGGACCATTATAATATTAAAATACGTTACAATTAACACCGGAATGGTATAATGGACCACTATGCACCATTTTAACATCAAAATACGTTACGCCCAAAGCCGAAACATTATAATGGACTACTCGGACCATTATAACATGAAAATACATTACACCTAATGGTGAAATGGTATAATGGACAACTATGGACCATTATAGCATCAAAATACGTTATGCCTAATGGCGAAATGGTATAATGAACTACTATAGACTATTCTAACATCAAAATATGTTACGCCTAATGCGGAAATGGTATAATGGCCTACTATAGACCAATAAAACATCAATATATGTTACGCCTAATAGGGAAATGGTATAATAGACAACTATTGACTATTATAACATCAAAATACGTTATGTCTAAAGCCGAAATGGGTTAATGGACTACGATGGACCCTTATAATGTCAAAATACGTTACACTTAATGGCGAAATGGTAGAATGAGTTACTAAGGACCATTATAGCATCAAAATACATTACGCCTAACGGCGAAATGATATAATTTATTACTATGGACCATTATGACATCAATATATACATTAGGCCTATTGACGAAATGGAATAATGGATTACTAATGGACCATTATAACAACAAAATACTTTACGCCTAATGGTGAAATTGTATAATGGACTAATATGGACCATTATAACATCAAAATATAGTACACCTAATGGCGAAATTGTATAATGGACTACTATGGACCATTTTAGCATCAAAATACATTACGCTTAATGGCAAAATCGTATAATGGACTACTATGGACCATTATAACATAAAAATACTTTACACCTAATGCCGAAATGGTATATTGGACTACTATTGACCATTATAGCATCATAATATATTACACCTAATGGTGAAATGCTATAATGCACTACTATGGACCATAATAACATCAAAATACGTTACGCCTAATGGTGAAATGTTTGTATCACTCCGCCACCCCCCATCTAAGGGGAAGTAGTTAAAACGTAAGAGTGACATTTTTCCAAGTGTATACTACAATTAATAGCAAAAACCTTATTAAATCTTTATCGGGGGAAATGTATGACAAGAATCGTAGGTCGGGTAAATGATTTTCAATTCTTAGATGGTAAGATTTATTTGATAAGATATAAAATTGGGAGCATCTTATAGAGCATGTACAACAAAGCTTTTTTTTATAAAAAAAATCTATTTTATTACAAAAATGCCACTAAGTTCCCCAACAAAAATACCTTCCAACGATGCATAAACTCAAACCCTTTTACATAGCTCATCATCTTGATCTCAATTAATTTAATATTTTTACAGAAAAAGGCAAGAAACTTGAAATATGTATTTTTTCTGATATCCAAATGAAACAAACCAAATTTGTATTTATAGGTAAAAATGTGTACTTTAATTCAAGAAAAAGATCGAGTTAAAAAAAATTATTTTTTAGCTGCAAATTGACCAAGAAAAGCAATGGTGGAAAAAGAAATTTACTTAGCTGACATGTGGATAGGAAAGGCTGAGAGGATTGCAGGAGGGGCAGAAGGTGCTGGAGGTCTTTTTGGCCAAAACGCCGAGTTTTGTGTTGTTTTTGCTTTAAATGGTGTCATTTTGGCTGGTTTGTTTTTCTTAAGCACGAGAGCTTATTAAGCCCCTGAATCCACTTTTTTCTTATTAAGCATTTTGTAGGATCATTCGTTCCTTCAAAGAATCTCAAATAATCCAGTTAAACTACTCTTTAAGAAAAAATTACCAAAAGCCGACTTTAGGTGGTAAAATGATAAAGGTACTAAAACAGTTAAAAATTTGGGAAAAGGAACCGCCTGTGATTTTAGGAAAAATTGCGGGCCGGTAAACTTTTCAAAGTATTAAGTCACTTTAGTACCATGTTTTTTTTTTCAACCGGAAAAGGACACTTTTGGGGGCGAAATGAATGCGATACCCTTAATAAGCCTGAGGCGCGCTACAAAAATGCATCACGATTCAAAAAAATTATGAACCGTGATTCATGAATTTATGCAACACGGTTCAAAAAATTTCTAAACCGCGATCAATAATTTTTTTAAAATGCACCATGATTCAAAACTTTATGCACCACGATTTAAAAAATTTCTGAACCGTGATTCATTAGTTTAATTGTCTATTTTTGATCTGCAATACATCAATGTTTGCAACGCGATACATTAATCTGATATTTTTGCACCGCGATATAAAATCATAAAGAACCAAACCACATCTTCCACCTTTTTCTTCAATTTCCTCCGTCATAAGCCTTCTTTTTCCTCCTCCCCCTTCGCCTTCGTTTCTACTAAAAAATGTCAACCCAGCTGTAACACCCGAGAATTGCATATTTGATTAATTATGCATTAGGGTGTATTAGCATGATTAATTACGTTCTACGTGTTATGATTAATGTGTTTTATGTTGTGGACTTGGGTAATTGTCTTATGAGAGTCCAATTGTGCTCAAGATATGTTGGGTTTGATGTGATTTGTTTAAAGTCCACATTGTGACTTTGGTTTTGTTGGTTATGATTTTTAACCACCATGGAATAGAAAATGAGTTGTTAAGATATAAAATATTTATTTTCGGCTAAGTTGACCCTAAATTCAGCCCTTGATGACTAAGGGATCTTTAGGATTAACTTAGAATTATTTTGGAATGAGTTTTGTGTGGCATTGCACGTGCTCGAGTCCGTTTTTTAGTTCATGCCGAGTATCTCCGCAGGTTAGAAACAACATGTAGTAAAACAACCATAGTTTTGTGTAGAAAACTCGAAATTGAGATCCGTTTGGTGCGTTAGAAACTAGAATTTAAGAGCTTTCTAACTATACCTTATTTGTAAATTTTGGATTTGTAGATCAGCTCAGAAACGTCTTTGAAATTGGATAGAATTATTTAGTCAGTATTTGGCCGTTTAGGATTTTTGGGTCCACGAGCTTTGCTAATGGTTAGCCCATTTTGCCACCTATATATTGGTCATCAATTGTTTGACCATGACTTCTACATTTGCTGGAGACAAGTGATACCACAATTAGTCTTCTACAGTAGCTCATTTTCTTTCCTTTTCTCAGTCGTTCACCATATTTGAGAGTTTGATGTTTTGATCTTCTACACTTGATCTGTTAACGAAAAATTACCCCTTTTTAATTCCGATTCCATATGAATGTTGTACGTATTGAGGACTACATTTTTACTAGAATATTTTGTGTTTCCACCGATATTTTTTGGAGAAGGTAAGTTACTAATCCCCTTGTTTACTTGTGTATGCTGTAATATGTACTACATAGAATGTTTATGTGGGATTATATTAGTTAATATGTATAAAATAAACTACTTGTTAATTGTTTTGGGCATGGATTTAGTATATGTATTCGTAGTAAATAATTAATCAATTTAATCAGTAGAATAACCAATAAGTAGTGTGACGACCCGACCCGGATCCCAATACGAGACCCCAAGGTCGCGCCGCCAAAAGACACAAAACAACAAGCAATGGGTAAGGCCATAACGGTGATACGCCAACGACTCAACAAATGCGGAAGCGAATAACTTAAATGAAGCCGAGCTAACAAGCTCCGAAACACAAAACAACCAAAGAGATAATTAATCTCTCGGTCCAAAAATTCGACGCACGTGCCGCAACATTGGGCACATAGAGCAAAACTCCCTGTCACGCAATATAATTATATAGCAACAAATAAACCAAGTCATCGGCGACGTTACAACCGGAACCAAACATTACACTAAGTCTAAGACTCTAGTCTACACACGCAACGGCTAAACATGCCGGAGTACAACATAACCAACAATATAAATAACTTGAGATGAAATAAATATGTATTTAAACAAACATGGCTCGACTAACAATTGTCGGCTCACAAAAACCAATTATTAATAATTTACAAATACAAGAACCAAATCAATAACACAATCTTACTACCCAAAGTGAAGTTTATATAACTTCACTTCCCAACGTCCTTTCCAATAAACTAAGGCTACAAAATAAATTAATAGCAACCTTCACAAATAAATCTCACATTTATCGTAGACTTGGCGGATTTTGTCGCATTACTAGCTCGGCTCGAATCTAAGGAAAACAAAGCAAATGACTACTAAGTCATAATGACTTAGTAAGCTACTAAAGATACAATGTCATGACATGGTATTATGCGCAAAATAAAACATATACATCTCATGACATACTTATGATATAATATTTCATGACATAATTCACATCATAAACCCAATCTTATCCATAAACACATAGAACATAGTTCTACTTAATTTATCATAAAGTCATCCATATCATATAGAATATGCATCTAAACTCCAATAACATGTAGCATGTTATATCCACATTTCAACTTATCACCAACCCACATAAACCAATTGCACCATGAGTTTCATAATTCTTCATTTATCACAACTCATATAATAATTCATGAATGAGAGACTATTGTTTCCATTCTAATCATAAATAGCATGTTATATTTTTAGTATAACATAAATCATAAAAATTCATCATTTCATTAGCATGTTATATTTTTTACTATAACATTTCATCAAGTAATCATCATCTCATGTAAATCATATCATAACCACGAAGTACAACAATTCACATACGTGCTCGTAAAATAAACCACATAAGAGAGAGAAGATGATTTTCCTTTCCGTTTCCAGCGTGTAACTCCTGTGGAAACAAACGTGTCCTCAATAACCCTTTCGTGGCATCGACGTCCCCGAAACAGTCCCCGTTTGGGTTCCATAGCTATCAAAGTCATGTGTATTACTCTAACTAAGATCAGCTACTTCCCCATCGTGGCCATCGGTGGAGGGGTGGGTGCAAACCCGGCGCGGCGATCGATTGCGATCACGAATCCCACAATTCGTGAAGACAATGCATCATCCCTCCAAAACTCAAACCAAAAACCGCCAGCTGGACTCAAACACAAGCACATGTAATATATACTCGCATGCTCATCCAAAGGAAAAGTACAACAAACCGCACTAATCCAATCAAGTAGATATTTACTTTTAATTCATATAGTTATGCATTTCTATGCTAACTAACACATAAAAATCTTAGAGCGATAATATCAAGTCTCTAATACCCAAGTGTTCTTCATACACTTGAAAACGCTCGAAGGCTTGACCTTCATCAAAACTACCCCAAATCTCGTAGGATCTTAATATGTGATTCACTATATTCATATTAGTCCAATAATCAACTCCGTTGAGTCATTTCTACTCTTTTCAAATTTGAAGGCATAGAAGCTACTTGCATCATAGCCCTCCTATTATTCATTAGTTAATGTTCATGGCTAAGTTCTCAAGGTTAGCAACATTGTGCAACCCAACAATCCATACCTTCCCAACAAAACCCCAAAACATATTTCATAGGTCAACACTTAACATTTAAAGTCAATCATCACATTTCAAGCATGTGTCTCAAGTTAACATTAAATCAAGCATGCTTTCATTCAAAACAACCATTTATCTAAGCAAGATGTAAATTCATATATCATGTTCATAACTAACATGTAAATTCATCTAACATGTTCATAACCTTCAATTCATGAATTATAGTTGACCAACATACTCTTATATGCATAATAGTCAACTCAACCAAATAAAGTCAAACCTTACATTTTATTCATGTAATCCATAAAAATAATTCAATATACATGCTCATAACCAAAATTCATGAATTAGATAGCAACATACTCTCATATACATGAAGGTCAACTTTATTCTCAAATGTCAAACGAAGCATTCCAACATGTAACCCATTGTAAAAATTCATCTTTCATGCTTACAATCAAAATTCAAGATTCATCAAGTATACTTCCCAAGCTTTAATCACATACATATGTGATTCCAACAACTCATAGTATTCCATAAAATCCTCCAAAATCATTCATAATATCAAGAACCCATTTACTACATAATCATCATATCAAACCCTAGGTTTTTAGGGAATCAAATATCCATCATACCCAAGTCCAAAATTACCAATTGAAACTTAATAACATACTTCATTAAACATAGAAATCAACCTACTCATGCTTCTAGCAAGTTCACTCACCAAAAATCCAAAAATCAAAATAAAATCACACACAACATACATGTGTGCTCATTGACCTCAAATAGCAAGCGTCTTTGTTTTCCTTAGGATCAATGAGCACAAAATCAAGAGAAGAGGGAGTCTAGTAGCTTACTTGACTTAGATGAAAACTCAAAAGAATCACAATCCAATCGGTGAAGTTGTTCCATTTGACGAGGGCTTCACGAATCCGAAGTTTGGAGGCGATCTAACGGTCGGATCTTTGTGGATTGAAGAAGGAAGAAGCTAGGGCTTCAAACCCCCCATGAACTCCCAAGCTCTATCTCTCAATACGTATGAAGGAGGGGAAGGAAATGAGAGGATTTTCTGAATTTTTACAAAGGAAATTGGTATTTATACTTCCACAACTAGTGAGGGCACAATAGATATTTCCTTGGTACAATTAACGATGTTTAGGTGTAATCAACCACTAATTACAACTTAATTAGCTTCCCAAATATGTTAGGACATGTTTAGGACTTAGTATGAGGGTTAGGAAGGGTTTAGATGAGGTTTATAATGGGTAGGATAGGAATTACACATCAAAATAACAAAACAGGGAGAAGCTGTCTCGAAGCATGAAGCGCTCGCATGGCTCTAGACCATGCGACCGCATTGGTCCCATATCAGCCCTTGGTGAGTTTTTGTTGTCTTCGCTCGGTTACGGCCCTTCCCGCATGCAACCGCAACCATTAAAGCTTCGAAACAGCCTATAATTGAACCCTTAAAGTCCTCAAAAACTTGGCTAAACCACACAAGTCTCAAATCACTTTTAAAGTTGGTCTAAACTCCCATAAACAACACCCGAAACAACCCGGTGTGAAACCGGCGGAAGGGGCAACGACTCGCTAATAAGACGTGGAATGAAACCACAAACCGATGGGAAACAACCCATGATTATAAACACTTCAAAAGGCTATTAAATAGGCCTGAATGCTCCTCATATGATTAACAACAGATAGGAGAAATGAGCTCCCGAAAGACGAGACGATCACCCGACTAAATTTCAAACTACGCGATAAGGAGAATTGCTATCCTCGGAGCGTCAAAACTTCACGAGACTTAAGGAATACATTCAAATAGAAGTCTAACACATCTAAACATGTTAATCCATCATCATGTAAAGATCTAGGACCAAATCGAGGTCAAGAACACAAAACCCGAGTAAACTCTCACTCGCGTCGCATTTCGACTATCGTAGGGTTACGACTTGTGAGTTTAGCAAGTCAACAACTATATGACATCTCTTAAAAGTGTTTTGGTCTTAATGTGATCTCTCATACATATCTAGATTCTCTCACAAACCAAACAAGCGATCAACCAAGGAAGAAATGCGAGCATTGCACGTAATTCAAGCTAACCAGGAATCGGGGTCTTACAAGTAGTGTTCTAAAAATCGGCCTAAGCGCCTCTTCAATGCCGCGACTTCCTTCAAATCGCCCAAAAAAATTACCAAGAGACAAATCGTCGTCTAGCCAGGCTAGGCGCTGCCTAGTCGTCCTAGGTGTTGCTCACCTCCTAGACAGTGGGGCAAGAGATGGGGAGACGGGGAAGAAAGTGAGGACTCAGGGCGATGGCGGCAACGACTGTGATTATGGGGCTTCAATGATGGAGATCAACGGTACATAAAGAGATCTAAGTATCTATCCCATGAGAGAGAAGGAGAAAGAAAGAGACGGTATGTCTAGAGTCTGTGTGAGACCCTCGAATCCTTATGTACTTTCTCGGATGAATTTACATTCTTAATAACCATGTTTACAAGTTTAAATGTGGCCACGACGTTCATAGTAGGTTTCGTCGTAAGTTTGATTCCCCGATTCGCGATTTTAGTAATCCAGTTGTCGTATTAACCGATTAGTATTATTTTGATCCTAGGTTTGGCCCTGGATGACTTGGGGGACCTTGGGGATTAACTTGGTATTATTTTGGTTTGGTCGTGTTTAAGTTTGAACACGCTCGTGTTTCATTTTCAGTGTGACTTGTGTATTCGCCTCGGCCATGATAGCGCTATAGTAATTTGGCCATAGTTTTCTGTAGACAACTCGGAATTGAGAACCGTTTGATGCGTTAGAAACTAGACTTCAATATCTTTCTAATCATACCACTTTCATAATTTTGGGAGTTGTATTTCATTACATGCGCATTTTAAAAGTTGACTGTATCAGTTATTTTCGGTATTTCCAGAAATTTGAGTTTTGCCTTGTTTATTGGATTTACTTGGAGACCCTTAATGAATTTTACTAAACCTAACTTGAGACCTTAATTAGACCATAATTAGAGTGGATGAAGCCTAAGTTAAAATTTTAGCACTAAGTCCTCAATTAGGGACTTAATCTCACTTAAAAATTGACCTATCATAGCTTGACACTTGTTTTCCACTCACTCCCTAACCTTTGTGACTTGAAATATCTGATTTTCTCCACTCATTACACCTCCTACCTTAGATATTTATAGCCACCATTGATGAGAGCTTGAGTGTGGGAGATTCTTGGTGAGATTAGTGTGTGTTTTGTGATTTCTCGAAGATCCGGCCACTCGATTTTGGATTCGAGACCACTCAATCGTAGCTATCGACGAGGAGACTATTAATCCTTACTTTGTTTTCCTTTTTCTCAGCCTTTTCTAGGCTTAAGGTATGCTTATAATCCCTGAAAATTTATATGTTCAATATAATGACATACTCCCTTCATAATAGTTGTAGTATACATGCTTAGGAAGACTTCTTGTGAAGTAGAAATCTTCATTTCAACAAGTTATAAATCTAGAAATTATGGGGCTGATTTGTTAAGTTATTAATTTGGGTTTGGGTAAAGCATGAATGTCGTTCTAATTGTGCTTAGGAGTAATTCTTGTAAAGGAACTCATTGCAATTGTTAACTTTAAAGAATTTTTCACATTAGGGTTAAAATCTGAATAATTTTGGGGTTGCCCTCTACACTTAATAAATTGGGTTTGTGTATAGCATTAAAAGTGTTCTAAGCATGACTTGGAACAACTAATGTTCATGGACTTGTTGGAATTGGAAACTTCAATGAGAGGACTAGTTTAGGATTTCACAAATTAGGAAGAAACCTCACAGATTCAGTCCTAATTTTAGGTTGTTTTCCGAAAACTACTGGCACTAATCTACTACATGCAATTGCCTAAAAATATTATATGTTGGTCATGTGTATGTTAATTGATTCTCTGTAAATTTTCATAAATTTTGGTGTTCGGGAAGTATTTTTAATGAATCATGAACCATGTCTACGACAGTGAGTCTGAACAAGGGGAACTGGTTATTAACATGATCTTCATGTGATCATAAATCGATGAATACATATCCAATTGGAGTGTTTTAAAATGGTAAACTCTAGCTCAAAGAGTCTAGTTTTTGGAAATGTAAGATATGTGTCATTTGGATCAATGAGGAATTTTTGGTGAAGTTTGTATGATAGACATGCAGTACAGACCACAACAGAAAATCAGATTTCTGACATGAACTTGGAGGGGCTGTATTTTGATGAATACAAGTCCTAATAGAGTAATTTAAAAGTCTAAAGTATATTATCAAGAGTCTAGTTTCAGACTAGGCAATAATCCCCTAATTTGGATTGGTGATCAATTCATGGTTGAATTTACAAGTTGATTAAGTAGAATGAGTCACAACAGAGAACCAGATTTTTAACATGAACTTGAGATGACTGTATCCTAAAGAATACAAGTCTATACTAACCCAAAGGTTGACTCCGTTGAGTCCAATCTACACTTTCCAAAAATTAGGGCATATAAGCATGGGCTACAATACCCCCCTATGTTCACAACTATCATCAATAACCATATTCCCAAGTTCATTAAACCCACATAAACCCAACAAAACAATTAACAATGCAACATAGAGCAAATTCACAATTTTGTGCATAAACTCATTTTGGTCACTTCACCAATCATGCCCACAAAACATGAAATAATCACATAAAATGGATTAATATACTATACTACACATATATATATTATACTAATCAAGGTTTTAATCATGTTCATCCAAGCCAAATCATCATTTGGGCATATACCCTTCCAAGTAACTTCACCAATCATGCTTACAACACATGAATAAATCACATAACAAGGATGAATAGACTACTCTACACATTAATAACATGCTAATCAAGGTCCCAAGTAGGTTCATCCAAGTAAAATCAACATTTAGAAATCTAGGGTTCATGGCATCTCTAGAAAAGCCCTAAAATTGCACCCATCCTCACTTAGCAAGATGATTGTTTTCCCTAGGGTCAATGGGGCAAAAAGAAAGAGGAAGAGATGTAGCAACTTACTTTGATTCAACCCCTAGAAGTTGAAATTTCAAAATTCCAAGTGGTGGGTGTTGTTCTCCTCAACCTCCTCTTCAATTCTATGGTATGGATTGAGAAATGGAGGCTCCTAGCTATGGACTCCAAGGGTTGGGCTCTCAAGAACCCTAGAAACTCTTCTCTCAAGCTCTCATAGAAGTCTCCCACGTTTTTGTGAAGTGTAGGCAGAAAATGAAGTGTTAGATGTGGAGGTTGGAGTTTAAAAGGGTTGGGAAGGTAAGTGGGTGATGTATTTAGATTAATAGGGTTGTTTCCCTCTAATTAACCACCTCCAATCCCATCAAAAATACAATTAGATGGTTAGGTTATGTCTTAAGTTAGTTAGGAGGGTTTTGGGGTGGGTTAGGTTGGGTTTGGGTAGGGTTAGATTGGACATTTGGTTGATTTGTGCAGAAAATCCCGTAATAGGGAATACCAGGCCATGCGCTCGCATGGTATAGGAGGGATGCGAGCGCATCCTCCAGATTTTCACAATTCCAAAGTTTGTTGCTAACCATGCTTGGCCTAGGTCTCTCCCGCATGCATCCTCGAGTCCTCCAAAGCCAAAAAGGTCTACAATTCATCCTTAAAGACCTCCAAAATATAATCAAAGCAATCCATGTTCAAACCTCACTCAAACATGGTCAAGAACTCACAAAGAACACTCCCGAACGATAACTGAAAAGGTCAAACGAAGAAGGGTTAACACTTGAAGCAAACTAGCAACCAAATCGATGATGCAACTAGCATTCACCCAACATCTAAATCATGTTAATGATGTTATGAATGGCCTCTAACATTTATCCATATGCTTTCAACATAAATCATAAACCCAAGTTTCAATGCATCCCGTGAAGGAAAGTTGCATACGAGCATATCAAACGACGTCAATGAACATGCTATCAACTCTAAACATATGAGTGAGCTAAGTTAACATGTTTATGGTGATTATGAATGTATGAAATCATGCATAACACAAACAAGCAACAGTTCAGGGTTTTATAGCTGATGCAAAGCAAGTTCGAGATGAGCATGATGGGAGAGCTCACCTACTTTCTAGGACTTCAGATTCAACAAACTTCAGACGGGATCTTCATCAGCCAAATCAAATATGCAAAGGAACTTATCAAGAAATTTGGACTTGATTCAGCTAAAGGATTTGAGACACCAATGTCTACCGACTGTCATCTTGACAAAGATGAGAAGGGAAAGCAAGAGAACGTGACCAAGTATCGAGGAATCATAGGTTCACTTCTATACCTTACTGCCAGTAGACCTGATATAATGTTTGTTGTTTGTGTTTGTGCTAGATTTCAAGCAGATCGAAAGGAATCACATTTGCTTGCTGCTAAACGTATCATCAGATATGTTTCAACAACTATAAATCTGGGTATCTGGTATTCGAAAAGAAACAACTTTGATCTAGTTGGGTACTCAGATGCAGACTAAGCAGCCTGCAAAGTAAGCAGAAGAAGCACCATTGGGACTTGTCAATTTCTTGGAAATAGACTTGTCTTTTGGTCATGCAAAAATCAAGGATCAGTTGGAAACTCACCACAGAGGAAGAATACATTACTGCCAGTAGCTGTTGCTCACAACTACTTTGGATGAAGCAGCAACTAGTGGACTACAACATCAAGACTGCAAATTGTCCCATTATGTGTGACAACACTTTTGTAATTTCAGTCTCAAAGAATCTAGTGATGCACTCAAAGACAAAACACATTGATATTCATTATCATTTCCTCAAAGATCAGTTGGAAAAATGTAACATCAGTCTGGAATATGTTCCAACTGAACATCAACTGGCTGATATTCTCACCAAGTTACTGGATGCTACCAAGTTTGCTTATTTAAGGAAAAATCTTGGTATGATTGATCCTACATCTTAAATTTATTTTTAAAGTTTACAAGTTTGCTTTCATACCAGCAGACTTAATTGTCACTAACCTTGTTAATGGTATAGCTCAACTACGTTAAGACCAGGTTAGTATCTCAGTTATCATTCTATTAAAGGGTAAAAGATTTTCTAAAAAGGCTAAGGGGTTAAAGGTCATTTTTTGTTGTTACTTTGAAAATATCTTAAGTTAAAATCCTTTTCAAAGACACCCGTCACTCATCCAAGGCATTTTCGCTAAAATGACTTTTCTCCTTCTTTAAATAGACTTCGAACCGCTTTTTTCAAAACTTTCACAAACCCTCTCTCTTAGACATTCTCTCTCTAACTCAAACCCTTAGTTCTTCTCTGCAAACTGCTTCATCTCTTCGATTATTTCTCACTTCTTCTTCCCTATAGCAACAATGGTAAGCTTTACGATACATTAGTTTACTCTTATGTTTTATGCTTAAAATTTCTTCTCTTGAGTCGTTTTCTTGAGGAATCCGAAAGGACGCTTGCGTATCCTGATAGTTTCCGCCATTGTTGTTTATTTCAAAACCTTGAAACCAATAGTTTTCTCTGTACTTTGAATACTTATTTCTTCGAGAATTATCTGTTGATATTTTTCTGCATTTAACTCTTCAAAAATTCAAGGGTTTCAATTTTTTTTCTAAAATATTTATTTTATTCGCAAAAATGAAATCTTTAGTTGTTTGTTCTATCAAGGTAAAAGCCCTAAATTCTGAAAACATCTTTTGTAGGAGAAATCTTATGCAAAATCTAATACCGAGAAAAGGAAGGTGTTTGATCCTAAACAAGTCATTCACCCTGCGCCCTCCGTCAATGTTCCTAGGTTTCCTCTCTATCCTGCTCCTCATGACATCATTCAGGAGTTGGAACCGAAAATGTACCTCCCAGGTATGTGCATTGACTTGAAGAGAGTTCACACATTTGCTGCCGGAGCCAAAATGTGTGACGACATGAATGAGTATGGGATTCTCCCCCTCGTCTATCTCCACGACGAAGACTACAACATCCTCCTCGCTAAAGAATTCTACCAGCGCATGGAAATCAATCCCAAGACACCGTCTGTCATTCATGGATGGATTCGTGGATTTCCCTTATCTCTTTCTGCCAAGCTGATATCCAAAGTCATTGGAGTTCACTATGGCGAAGACATTGAGCTATCCATTGCTGAGGCTAATAGAGCCTAGGAAGCAATGAGGGGAACCAATACTCCAAGGGAACCTCAAGGAAAAATACTGAGGAATGTCTTTCCCTTGGATGTCTACTGTTCCAGTCATCTGTTGGACAAGTTGCTGCTATTCAAGAATGCAGCCCACGATATCTTCACAGCCCAACAGTTCAACCTTTCAAGCGCCATTCACCAGAGGACTCACCTCAACTTCGGCACCATTATTTTCAATGAGCTCTGCAACCACATAGCCACTGTGAGGAATAACCCTTACACCAAGAGGCCCTTTGTCGGGCTAATTAACTCCCTGCTAAGGGATACGCCAAAAATCAAGTCTGTCGTTAAGCCAGATGAGCTCACCAAGGTGTCAAAGGATAGACAGCTGACTGCTACCTTCCTCAACAAATACGTTGAACATGAGAATAAGAGGAGACAACAAAGAGGGCTCCCCAATGTTGCTGCTGAAAGAATAGCAGAGCCTACTCTTATGATGGTCACGCGGTTCGACATGAACGCGTATGATGATGCGAGTGCAACCATCTAGGTAGCCAAGGCAAGATTTTAGAAGGCTACCATTACCATTGCCCGTGACATCCTGCAAGAAGCCTGAGAGGTAGCAGATGAGTTCGAGCACATGTGGAAGTGGCGAAAGGTTGAGCAGGCCAAAAAGGCAACTGGTTTCTAGACGAGAGTGAGGTTTTGGCTAATATATTCGTCAAAACCAAGGCTACTACTGTTGCCAAGGGAAGGAAAGAAGCTGAAGCTGATACAGAAGAGCTTAAAGTAGAATGGATTCGAAAGGAACTGAAGGCCAGTAGACGTGCAAAGTCTGCTGGCAGCTCTGCTGCTGTTGCTGAACAAACCTATTCTCCTCAGCCATCCAATCCTGAACCAACAACCTCCACTCCCCTGCCATCCCAAACCCCAAAACGCAAACCATCTTCTGACCAACCCTCACCATCACCCAAGCCTAAGCGCATGCTATTGTGTAAAGTCCTATTGACCAAGCCACTAGCAGACCCTGTCATCTCTGCCGATGAAGTAGTTGGATCTCTTATCCAGCCTTTGAGGCAGAAAAGGAAGTCTGCTGGCAACCAACCTTCTCACCCTTCTACAACCAATCCTATTGAGTCATCTACTCAGATGGAATCACCCCCTTCGGAGGAGTCTATCCCTCAGGAGGAGCCAATCACTCTTGAGGAGTCTATCCCTCAGACGACCCTACCAAATCATCAACTCCAACACCTCCTTCCCCCTTCAACTATTTTCCAAACCCCTCTACTCCTCACTCACCCACTGTAAGACCCCGAACCTTCGTGTATTTGACTTTCTCGTGTTGCATGCTTTGTTGTTAATGCGTTGAGTGTTCGTCTTAGCATGTTAGCACTTAAATAGGTCTCATTGGAGCCTTAGTACCTTACATATATGACTTATAATGTTCATCTTGATCATAGTATGCTTGGTTGAAAGTTTAGAAGTTTTGTTGCTTCGTTTGAGTCTTAGGGTTTCTCGTGTTTGCCTTCGTTGCTTGTATTGTTTGTGCTTCCAACTTGCGAGAAGTTCATTTAAGTTCTAGACCAAGTGTACTAGTATTTGTCATGCTTGCACAATCAATGTTCATAGATTTGTTGCATTTGGAAATAAGATGACCAACATATCACTTCACAGATTCAGTCCGGTTTTGGGCAAACTTCGGGAAACTTCTGGTACCAATCTACTAAAGATAATTTTCTAAATATTTAGTATGTTTTACCTACATATGTTAGGATACTCCCTGTAAAATATGGTATTTTTCCAAGGTGTATAAGTACCTCATTTAGGTCTTGACTTACGGCTGTGCCAGAATTCTGTTTTCAGGAAATCAGCTTCTGTACTTGAACTTGTAGTAGCCATATTTTGATTAATATAAGTCCAAATTGAGTAATTTAAAAGGCTAAACTATATTTTAAAGAGTCTAGTTTCACAAAAATCAATAATCACCTAATTTAGAGGTGTGAGCTATTTATGGTCGATTTTACAAGATTGACTGTCTGTTTTCTAGATTTTGGGTTTTTGACTTGTTTTGGTTGAAGACCCCTTGCCCTTGCCCCTTGTCCAAAGTCCGACCATTTCAGCCTAGAACACCATTTTTGACTTTAGTCAAACCCTTCTAAGCCCTTGGATCAACCCTTATCAAAGGCCATCCTCCCTTAGCCAATAGAAAGGCTTATAACCCCCTTCACTTGGATTAAGGTCTAAATGGTAAGTATATAAATCATTTTTCCAGCCTAATTAAGCCATTTGTGATAAAAAACTTCAGAGATACAGAGCTTCAAGCTCCATTTTCGTCCATGGAGGAAACCCTAGCTTGAGAGACCATTTCCGGAGTTCGGTGGTCGATCGGCGATCGAGACCGCCAAATCGAAGGCCTTGATCTCCTCTACAACAATCCTTGCTTTGATCATCCATTCATCCATTAATCTTAGGCTTAAGGTACATTGACAATTCCCTGAGATTTTCATGTTCAATAAAATGACATGACCCCTTCATTATAGTTGCTCTATTGATGATTATGAACATCTTTTGTGAAGACAAATCCTCCAATTCAACCTAAGAAATATGAGTAGGATTTTATGAATTCTTATTGAAGTTGTGATTTTGACTTTATGCAAAGCATGAATGTTGTTTATAATGAGCTTAGGAACAACTCTTGTGAAAGATTATGTTTCAATTCAAGGTTTAACAAAATCTCCGATTCTAGGGTTTGAAACTTGGGATTGTGTTTAAGGCTAGTTTACGATCATGAACGGCCTAGTTTTCGAGTTCTAAATGAAAGGAGAACTTAGGAAAGGGCAATGTAATGCATATAGTATCAATGCTCTATTTGGTTGAATTTTAGTAAAACTCACCGGAGTTGAGATTAGGGAGTTATTGAACAATACCGACTCCACATTCAATCCCTACGATGTTTGTAGTGCGTTAGACTAATATATTAGCTTACGTGACTTTGGGATGGATTGAAGGGCATGTTTGATATGAGTGATTATAAGACTCAATCGAGTTCTTATGTGGTTTATGTGATTGTGTGAAGCAAATGCACAATTGAGAGCATGTTGTAGAATGATGTATCTACTTGAGAGGTTGAATTCGCTCTTGTCGAATTCCTACTTGATTCTTTAATGAGTAAAAACACCTACTTGTTGAATAATGAATTTGAGGACTATTCTATGAGAAGATTTGGATTGGGGCTTTCTTAGTACTCTATACATGGAGTCTACTTGTATAAGTCGCTAGGATGACCATGTTGTTATCTAAGACTCACCGGTATGGTTTGACCTTACGGGTTATTACCGCTCTAGTGTTGCTTAAGTCTTTGACTACCATCGACTTTTGTGTTATTGAATGAGTTACTACTCTAGGAAGAGTTTAGTAAATGGTTTCATGATCCGAGACTAACGGAGTAGTCTTGGATAGTACTTGAATGGACTGATGGTTAAGTTGTGACTCGTTGAATTTCATAGGTGAATATGGAATACCGTGTATATTTTATATTATGACTAAATGCATGATTTCCTACCTTGTCAAGAATTGATTCTTCTATGTGTTTCTATGATATGACTTATGAGCATATTGAATGTATTTGCCTTCGTGCCGATTTGTTCTACGTTAATGAATTGTGGTGAACTTGGATTCTACTATTAAGTGGAATTATGAATCAAAATTGAACTAAGCTTGATTTCACAATAATCAACTTGGGCTTCCCTTATATAATTGACTTGGGACTTGAACTAAGATTCCTAAATGGAATGAGAACCTTGCTATGCCTCAAACGAGAACATAGAAAAGAGTCTTGGGACACATATAGTGTTCAAACTCTATTTGGTTGGAATTGTAGTAAAGACTCAACGAGTCGAGTTAAGGAACAATTGAACCTTACGAGGATCGTGGTGAGATCCTATGACAATTATATTCCAGCTTGACTAGATTACTAGCTTTTGGGACTTGAATTGAATAGAGTGAACAAACTTGGCACTTATGATTTAGAGACTCAAATGAGTTCCTATTGTGGTTTTGTGATTATTGTAACAATGTGCATAATCGTATGAGTTTAGTAGATCATTATATCTACTTGAGAATTAGCAAGTAAACATCTACTTGTGCATTGCATATAAGTCCGGTGGCATTACTTGAGTTTTCATGATGATGGTGGGACGATGCATTGCCTTCACGAATTATGGGATTCGTGATTGTAATGTATCGCCGCATCGGATTCGGGTTTCACACACACCTCCACCGCTACTGGGGAAATAGCCCCTTTGTCGTAACCAATTGAGCACATTGGCTAGTGCTATTTTCTGAGTAGAGAGCTCGGACCGAGAAGAGAGCTCGGTACTTTGATACCTGAACACGGGTATCATTGGCACGATATGATTAACAGTTGTGATTGCAGGAGCAATACGACGACAGTGATTTGGTATCTTCTCTATCCCTTTATGTGGCTTACTATGGGCACTTATGTGATAACAAAGTGTTAGTTGAACATGAGATCTTATTGACCATGTTTGTATTGGCTGATGATATATGAGAGATTTGATATGTATATATAGATATATGCATACTTGTATGAGATATATATGAAAGACTTGATGTGTATATATATATATATGCACACTTATGCTTGATGATTTTATGGGAGATTTGATATGTATATTTAGAGATATACATACTGATATAGGTGTATATATATAAACATGCACCCTTACACGTGGTAACAGTGTGAATAGCTTGATTCGTATATATAATGATATGTATACTTGCATATGATGTTTGGTGGGAACTACCTTCTAATTCATTTGATTTGTGTGTGAACAGGAATTACACCACGTTCATTTGGACGGTTTAGTAAGTAAGGAGTGTGGATATCTTGTGGAGTATCGAAACGATACGGCACCTCTTCACGGGTTTTTCGTCATATATATTAAATGACACCCGGTTATGTTTATGTTACATAATTATATGTTGCATATATATTGTAGTAGCGTCTTGGGTCATTATGACTCATCTCGTACTTGTTTTTAGTTGCTTGCGAATGGCGATAGCTGCACTAAGGTCGAGTAGATCGAGACTGTAGTAGGGCGCAGCTGGTCGATAGATCGAGGTTAGATCGTGTGGTTCGTGTTTGTAGCAGCCGACTTTCCCGAGTAGCAGCTTGTGGAGTCTTGTTCCTTTTTAGCATTGTCATTGATTTCATGTACTTTGCTATTCTTGTGAGATCGACATTTTGTAAAGTTATTTAGACTTTACAATGGGTAGAATACTTGGGTATTTGTATTGGTTATTTCTTGGGCCGACATGTAGTGTCGTGCCTTGTTTGTGGTTTTAGTATTTATTTCGGTTGTCTCCCGCACTTGCAGTAGCTTTGGGGAATTTCCTTATTCTAATTTTTTATAGTTGTTGGTTGACCCCGGTATGCTTTAGCCGTTGGGTATTTGTTATATCAGGTTGGTTCTTTGTTGAAACGCCGGCCTGGAGTGCCGATGGTTTGATTAGCGTCTACAATGTTGCGGCACGCGAGTTTTGTTTTTCCTCCTTTGAGAGATAATGTCTCTCTTGGTTTCATTGTCGTTGGTTTCGAGCTTCATAGCTTGGGACTTCTTTTCTTATTGCTTCCGCTGATTCGATTTTTGAAATACCGTATTTTAGTGCGGTGTTATGTTCATGTTTAGAGCGAGTTTGCTCGATTGTTTGACTAGCACTACTGTTTATCAAGTGCTTGTCCTCTTATTAAGATTAGTTCAGCACGACCTTGGGATTTCGTGTTGAAATCCGGTCGGTCGTTACAGCTTGGTATCGAGCTTATGTTAGCTATAAGCCGTGGATAGGTTCCATGGCCTAGTTTGGGTTTGGGTTTTTGTCGAGTATTTACCGTCGAGTGTTGTTTATAATGCCTTATTGGCATATTCATTGGTACAAGTACATGACTTGGAGTACTAAGTTCGTTTGGTCTAGATTGCCGTGAGTGAAGGTTTGTGTCTAGGAGTATTATATTTCTCCTTTATTGCTTACGAGTTGCAGTTATACCAAGAGTAGGTGCTGCATTTTAGTAGAGCTGTTGTTTCTTGTTCCATTTTTAGGAATCAGAGAAGCTAGACTGTCGGTCCCAAGGGTGATCGTCGTGTTAATCATTATGGCGAAACTTCGTTGTAATACGTTTCGAGAGCGGAGTGGTTAAGCCTCCCGTGGTACCTAATAGTATTTCATAGATTACTATATAGGTGTATATAGTTATGATAGTATTTAATCACCAGTTCTTGTATTACTTGTGTTGGGAATTTGAGAACCCTTTCCCGATGGTTGTGTTTTGGTATTTGGGGGACTACCTTGATCAAGGTGAAATTTCCTCATGATATGTTGGAACTTGGTGATGGGCTAGTAGGTGATCACATGATGATTGGTCGGATCGGTTGTCGACCCGTATACGGTTTGACTTATAAGGATTGGTTATATACTAGTTAGTAAGAATATGCTACCTAGTGACTTGTGAAGTGTTGTATTGTCTCATTATTAGTCTAATACATTGATAGAGTATTAGCCTTGAATAATGTGTTTTATCTACCATTGATAGGTAGTTAATAGTATGAATATTCCATACTTGGTATACATACATAGTAAATTAATATGCTATGTTGCATGATGTTGATGCCATGCCTATATGTGCTTATGATTGCTATTGTTGAGACCGATATAAAGGATGTTGATATGTGATTCACGAACACCCCACATCTTGTACGACAAAAGCTTTTGAAGTCACTTCAGAGGGCCCTTGACTTGATTATCAAGAGGTCTTCGTCGGAGAACTAGAATGGTATAATATGAGATAGGAATTGACTGAACCCGTTACCAAACGGAATGTAATTGAAAATGGTATCTTGTTTGCTTGTGCAAATATGTGCAACTTGTATATGGAGATCATGCTATGAATGAAATGAACTTGTGACTTGATCGAATAAGTTACACTGTATTGAATGTCTTTCTTGTTGGGCGAATATGTGGTTTATGATGATGATTGACTACTTGATTATAGTGTAAGGGCGTTAGACCCTAGAGATTCGTATTGTGGCTGGAATAATTTAGCTAGCCCAGAAAAAAAAAATTTCTTGGTTGGGAAGTTAGTTAGTTCGGTGCAATTAATACACATGCATGAATTACCTGATTAGTTGATAGAGAGGCATTTAAACATTGATATCCACGTTTGATGGAACTTTGTAAGCTTTGCTAATGTCTTTGAACTCCGTCAAGAGTCAAGATGACTTGATTTTGGAATTTATTGGAGTTGAGATTTGAGTATTTCTCCCCCTCGTGTTTTGAGGCATACCTAGACGGTCACCTCGACTTCATGTGCAAGCCAGAGTATTGAACTTTTGGTTGTTGTCGAGTTTTGAATTCGAGGACGAATTCTTTTAAGGTGGTGAGGATGTAAGACCCCGAACCTTCGTGTATTTGACTTTCTCGTGTTGCATGCTTTGTTGTTAATGCGTTGAGTGTTCGTCTTAGCATGTTAGCACTTAACTAGGTCTCATTGGAGTCTTAGTACCTTGCATATATGACTTATAATGTTCATCTTGATCATAGTATGCTTGGTTGAAAGTTTAGAAGTTTTGTTGCTTCGTTTGAGTCTTAGGGTTTCTCGTGTTTGCCTTCGTTGCTTGTATCACTGGCGGACAGAAGAAGAAGGGTGTGGAGGCAGTTGCCCCCACTTGAAGAAAATTTTGATAAAGGATTTTTTTTTAAATTTTTAATAATTAGTTATAATCTATACACTTTGCCCCCACTTGAATAAATGAAATTTTTTTTTACTTACCCAGTTACCTGTGAAAATTTGAAACCAAAACCCAAAACCCTTTTCCCATTCGGCCCACTCGCCTCGCCCGGCCCCAGCCCTCTCTATTTCTCCACTTCTCCAAACTCCAGTCTCCTTAGTCCCTCCGACTGTCCGACAGCCGGTGAATTGTGGCCTGTGACTGTGAGGGTCAGGCTCTGAGTCCTCTCCATTCTCCAACTCTCCAAGACTCCGATCCGACAAACAAATTCATCTGCAGATCTGCTGCTCAGTGCAGCCGTCGCCGTGCAGGTCAGCCCATATTCTAAATTTCTAAACTAAATTTCTAACTTCTAAGCCACTTTACCCAATTAGTCAATTACCCTATATGGCTATTAGGCTATATACCTTTACGACTTTACTTTACAGTTTATAACTTTACTGTCTTTACATGAAATGGAAATTATGGAATTACTCAATTACAATTAGGCATTTACAGCTCTGTGCAATTTAGATTTAGACTTTAGTGCAACACTTTTCCTTTTGAGTTGACTTTTGGAATTTTGATTGTTAAATGAATAAATGTTAATTGTGATTGTGATTTTTTATTTGTGATTCAAATTTTAAAATTAAAATATGATTGTATGAATTTCAAAATTATAATTGTGGTTTAAATTTTAAAAATTAAAATAACCCTAATTTTTACTAAATTTGTGTGTTCAATAATTTGGTAAGAAAAGTTTATTTATTTAATCTGAAATTAGGGCATTTTAATTTGGGGGTTGAAGTAGTTGATTTATAAGATTTTTTTTTTATTTGTGTAGATTTCCAAATTGTGGTTGATTTGAAGGAATTTGATTTTAGTGATTATGGAGAGATTTTATAAACGGAAACTAGCAGAAGAATTTGGAACACGTAGTGCATCCAGTAGTTCATCTATTGGTAATCAACAGTCTCAGTCTATTCCTGTTACTTCAGCTACGAAATAATTAGTTGATTTGAATAGTCTTCCATCAGATCCCGCAGAAAGAAAAAAGATATTTGAATACAACCCCAACCAAATTGATGAAATTAGGAGAGCTTATTTGTTGAAGGGGCCTTGTCAACCCCGTGGCCATGATTTCCCTCAAAAACTAATGGGAACTAAATTGCGTCGTTTTAATCCAGATTGGTTTGATCAATATGCTAATTGGTTAGAGTATAGCATGAAAGAAGATAAAGCATATTGTTTGTGTTGTTATTTGTTTAGAGATAAAATCAGTAATAAAGGTGGTGGTGAAGCATTTATAAGTGAAGGCTTTTGTGCTTGGAATAAAAAAGAAAGGTTGGATGTCCATGTTGGTGCGGTAAATAGTAATCATAATATGTCGGTAAAGAAGTGTGAGGATCTAATGAGACAAAAACAATCTATTGCGGTTGCTCTTCATAGACAGTCAGACATTGTGAGAAATGACTACCGAATTCGATTATGTGCTTCAATTGATTCTTGTAGATTTTTATTGAACCAAGGGTTGGCTTTTCGTGGTCATGATGAGACCGAAGATTCTTCAAATAAAGGGAATTTTCTTGAATTGATTAAGGTTTGTGCTGATCAAAACGATTCTGTTCGTAAAGTTGTTATGGGAAATGCTCAAAAAAATTGTCAAATGATATCTCCTCACATTCAAAAGGATATTGTTCATTGTTTTGCACAAGAGATAGTACGAAAAATAATTGAAGAGATCAAAGATGATTTTTTTTCATTAATGGTGGATGAGTCTAGTGATGTATCTGGTAAAGAACAAATGGCTATGGTTTTGCGATTTGTTGACTCTAGTGGAGATGTTCAAGAGAGGTTTATTTGTGTTGTGCATGTGATGGAGACTTCTGCTTTGTCTTTGAAATCTGCTATTGATAATGTGCTTGCTGATATTGGTTTGAGTTTGATGAAAATTCGGGGTCAAGGCTATGATGGTGCAAGTAATATGAACGGTGAATTCAGAGGGTTGAAGACTTTGATTATGAATGAAAATCCGTCTGCATATTATGTTCATTGTTTTGCTCATCAACTTCAATTAGCTCTTGTTGCTGTGGCTAGGAAAAATGTTGATATTGCGGACTTTTTAAACATGATTTCCTCTTTATTAAATGTTGTTGGAGCATCTTGTAAGCGTAAAGACATTATTCGACAAAAACAAGCAGAAAAAGTGGCAGAAGGAATCGAGAGTGGTTTGCTTGAGACGGGAAAGGATTAAATCAAGAATTAAGTCTTAAGAGAGTAGATACACGTTGGGGGTCTCATTATAAATCATTATTGAACTTGGTTGCTTTGTTTTCTTCTGTTATTGAAGTTCTTGAAGTTGTTTCGTGTGATGCTACAGATTCATCGAAAAAAGCTCAAGCAGTTGGTTTATTGGGATATTTGCAATCATTTGATTTTGTCTTTAATTTGCAATTGATGCTGACTGTACTTTCATTCGCAAATGAGTTGTCATTGGCTTTGCAAAGGAAAGATACAGATATTTTGAATGCTATGACACTTGTTAAAGTAACTAGGCAGAAATTGCAAGCAACAAGAAATGATGGATGGGAATCTCTTCTAGGCAAGATTACTGGTTTTTGTAATGAGAACAAGATTGATTGTGTGGATATGAATGCTGAATATGTTAATCGTCACCGTCCTCGGCGTAAGACAAACATTACTAACGATTTTCATTATCTTGTAGAATGTTTTAATGCCATTATGGATCAGCAAATTTTTGAGATTAATGATCGATTCAATGAGGTCAATTCTGAGTTGCTTCTTTGTGTTGCTTGTTTGAATCCAAGTAATGGTTTTGTTGATTTCAATATAGCAAAATTGGTAAGAATGGCTCAGTTTTATCCGGATGATTTCTCTCTAGTTGATTGTATGATGCTTGAAAATCAACTAGAGACATATATTATGGATTTGCGATCAGATGACAGATTCAGTAGATTGGAGGGGCTTGTTGATCTATCAACATTGCTTGTGCAAACACGGAAACACTTGTCGTACCCATTGGTGTGTCGACTTTTGAAGTTCGCATTGATTTTACTGGTAGCAACAGCAAGTGTGGAAAGATGCTTCTCCGCAATGAATATTGTCAAGACGGATCTACGAAACCGAATTTGTGATCAATTTTTAAATGATTGTCTTGTATGTTTTATTGAAAAAGATTTGCTTAGGAGTGTTACAAATGATGATGTAATTAAACGTTTTCAAAATATGAAAATGCGTAGGGGACAATTATGATTTGTAAACTTTATTAAATTTGTGCACCCGGTTGGAAAATTTTCTGCGTCCGCCACTGGCTTGTATTGTTTGTGCTTCCAACTTGCGAGAAGTTCATTTAAGTTCTAGACCAAGTGTACTAGTATTTGTCATGCTTGCACAATCAATGTTCATAGATTTGTTGCATTTGGAAATAAGATGACCAACATATCACTTCACAGATTCAGTCCGGTTTTGGGCAAACTTCGGGAAACTTCTGGTACCAATCTACTAAAGATAATTTTCTAAATATTTAGTATGTTTTACCTACATATGTTAGGATACTCCCTGTAAAATATGGTATTTTTCCAAGGTGTATAAGTACCTCATTTAGGTCTTGACTTACGGCTGTGCCAGAATTCTGTTTTCAGGAAATCAGCTTCTGTACTTGAACTTGTAGTAGCCATATTTTGATTAATATAAGTCCAAATTGAGTAATTTAAAAGGCTAAACTATAGTTTAAAGAGTCTAGTTTCACAAAAATCAATAATCACCTAATTTAGAGGTGTGAGCTATTTATGGTCGATTTTACAAGATTGACTGTCTGTTTTCTAGATTTTGGGTTTTTGACTTGTTTTGGTTGAAGACCCCCTTGCCCCTTGCCCCTTGTCCAAAGTCCGACCATTTCAGCCTAGAACACCATTTTTGACTTTAGTCAAACCCTTCTAAGCCCTTGGATCAACCCTTATCAAAGGCCATCCTCCCTTAGCCAATAGAAAGGCTTATAACCCCCTTCACTTGGATTAAGGTCTAAATGGTAAGTATATAAATCATTTTTCCAGCCTAATTAAGCCATTTGTGATAAAAAACTTCAGAGATACAGAGCTTCAAGCTCCATTTTCGTCCATGGAGGAAACCCTAGCTTGAGAGACCATTTCCCGGAGTTCCGGTGGTCCGATCGGCGATCGAGACCGCCAAATCGAAGGCCTTGATCTCCTCTACAACAATCCTTGCTTTGATCATCCATTCATCCATTAATCTTAGGCTTAAGGTACATTGACAATTCCCTGAGATTTTCATGTTCAATAAAATGATATGACCCCTTCATTATAGTTGCTCTATTGATGATTATGAACATCTTTTGTGAAGACAAATCCTCCAATTCAACCTAAGAAATATGAGTAGGATTTTATGAATTCTTATTGAAGTTGTGATTTTGACTTTATGCAAAGCATGAATGTTGTTTATAATGAGCTTAGGAACAACTCTTGTGAAAGATTATGTTTCAATTCAAGGTTTAACAAAATCTCCGATTCTAGGGTTTGAAACTTGGGATTGTGTTTAAGGCTAGTTTAAGATCATGAACAGCCTAGTTATCGAGTTCTAAATGGAAGGAGAACTTAGGAAAGGGCAATGTAATGCATATAGTATCAATGCTCTATTTGGTTGAATTTTAGTAAAACTCACCGGAATTGAGATTAGGGAGTTATTGAACAATACCGACTCCACATTCAATCCCTACGATGTTTGTAGTGCGTTAGACTAATATATTAGCTTACGTGACTTTGGGATGGATTGAAGGGCATGTTTGATATGAGTGATTATAAGACTCAATCGAGTTCTTATGTGGTTTATGTGATTGTGTGAAGCAAATGCACAATTGAGAGCATGTTGTAGAATGATGTATCTACTTGACAGGTTGAATTCGCTCTTGTCGAATTCCTACTTGATTCTTTAATGAGTAAAAACACCTACTTGTTGAATAATGAATTTGAGGACTATTCTATGAGAAGATTTGGATTGGGGCTTTCTTAGTACTCTATACATGGAGTCTACTTGTATAAGTCGCTAGGATGACCATGTTGTTATCTAAGACTCACCGGTATGGTTTGACCTTACGGGTTATTACCGCTCTAGTGTTGCTTAAGTCTTTGACTACCATCGACTTTTGTGTTATCGAATGAGTTACAACTCTAGGAAGAGTTTAGTAAATGGTTTCACGATCCGAGACTAACGGAGTAATCTTGGATAGTACTTGATGGACTGATGGTTAAGTTGTGACTCTGTTGAATTTCATAGGTGAATATGGAATACTGTGTATATTTTATATTATGACTAAATGCATGATTTCCTACCTTGTCAAGAATTGATTCTTCTATGTGTTTCTATGATATGACTTATGAGCATATTGAATGTAATTACCTTCGTGCCTGATTTGTTCTACAGTTAATGAATTGTGGTGAACTTGGATTCTACTATTAAGTGGAATTATGAATCAAAATTGAACTAAGCTTGATTTCACAATAATCAACTTGGTCTTCCCTTATATAATTGACTTGGGACTTGAACTAAGATTCCTAAATGGAATGAGAACCTTGCTATGCCTCAAACGAGAACATAGAAAAGAGTCTTGGGACACATATAGTGTTCAAACTCTATTTGGTTGGAATTGTAGTAAAGACTCAACAGAGTCGAGTTAAGGAACAATTGAACCTTACGAGGATCGTGGTGGGATCCTATGACAATTATATTCCAGTTGACTAGATTACTAGCTTTTGGGACTTGAATTGAATAGAGTAAACAAACTTGGCACTTATGATTTAGAGACTCAAATGAGCTCCTACTGTGGTTTTGTGATTATTGTAACAATGTGCATAATCGTATGAGTTTAGTAGATCATTATATCTACTTGAGAATTAGCAAGTAAACATCTACTTGTGCATTGCATATAAGTCCAGCTGGCATTACTTGAGTTTTCATGATGATGGTGGGACGATGCATTGCCTTCACGAATTATGGGATTCGTGATTGTAATGTATCGCCGTACCGGATTCGGGTTTCACACACACCTCCACTGCTAGCTACAGTGGGGAAATAGCCCCCTTTGTCGTAACCAATTGAGCACATTGGCTAGTGCTATTTTCCTGAGTAGGGAGCTCAGACCCGAGAAGAGAGCTCGGTACTTTGATACCTGAACACGGGTATCATTGGCACGATATGATTAACAGTTGTGATTGCAGGAGCAATACGACGACAGTGATTTGGTATCTTCTCTATCCCTTATGTGGCTTTCTATGGGCACTTATGTGATAACAAAGTGTTAGTTGAACATGAGATCTTATTGACCATGTTTGTATTGGCTGATGATATATGAGAGATTTGATATGTATATATAGATATATGCATACTTGTATGAGATATATATGAAAGACTTGATGTGTATATATATATATATGCACACTTATGCTTGATGATTTTATGGGAGATTTGATATGTATATTTAGAGATATACATACTGATATAGGTGTATATATATAAACATGCACCCTTACACGTGGTAACAGTGTGAATAGCTTGATTCGTATATATAATGATATGTATACTTGCATATGATGTTTGGTGGGAACTACCTTCTAATTCATTTCATTTGTGTGTGAACAGGGAATTACACCCTGGTTCATTTGGACGGTTTAGTAAGTACGAAGGAGTGTATATCTTGTGGAGTATCGAAATGATACGGCACCTCTTCACGGGTTTTTCTGTCATATATTAAATGACACCCTGGTTATGTTTATGTTACATAATTATATGTTGCATATATATTGTCGTAGCGTACTGGGTCATTATGACTCATCTCGTACTTGTTTTTAGTTGCGAACGATATGGTCGAGTAGATCGAGAGGGCGGTCGATAGATCGAGGTTAGATCGTATGGTTCGTGTTTGTAGTAGACTTTCCCGAGTAGCAGCTTGTGGAGTCTTGTTCCTTTTTAGCATTGTCATTGATTTCATGTACTTTGCTATTCTTGTGAGATCGACATTTTGTAAAGTTATTTAGACTTTACAGTCGGGTAGAATACGTGGGTATTTGTATTGGTTATTTCTTGGGCCGACATGTAGTGTCGTGCCTTGTTTGTGGTTTTAGTATATATTTCAGTTGTCTCCCGGGCACGCAGTAGCTTTGGGGAATTTCCTTATTCTAATTTTTTATAGTTGTTGGTTGACCCCGGTATGCTTTAGCCGTTGGGTATTTGTTATATCGTTGGTTCTTTGTTGAAGCGCCACTGGAGTGCCGATGGTTTGATTAGCGTCTGCAATGTTGCGGCACGCGAGTTTTGTTTTTCCTCCTTTGAGAGATAATGTCTCTCTTGGTTTCATTGTCATTGGTTTCGAGCTTCATAGCTTGGGACTTCTTTTCTTATTGCTTTCCCTGATTCGATTTTTGAAATACCATATTTTAGTGCGGTGTTATCTTAATGTTTATAGCGAGTTTGCTCGACTGTTTGACTAGCACTACTGTTTATCAAGTGCTTGTCCTCTTATTAAGATAGTTCCAGCGGCACGACCTTGGGATTTCGTGTTGAAATCCGGGTCGGGTCGTTACACCCACTCCCACCCAATCCAACACTACACCATCCGAACGAAACCAACCCATTCCACTCATCCTAACCCCCTGGTTTCCCCCCATTCTATCCTCTGTTGCTACGAAGTTCATCTTTGAACTTTCGTTAGTAATAAAACTCTTCTCCAAGCCTGCTCCCCCTCCACCAGAACCTCAACCTATGAGAACAGAAGACCTTTTCTATCCCCCTCCTTCCTTCTGGTTCTCAACTGAACCCTTACCAACCCCTTCCAATATTTGTGATCATTCAGACACATATATTGAAATCCCCCAACCCTTCCTTCATCCCCTCCTCAATCCAATTCCTCTTCTACCCATACATTCCCTACACCTGATTCTTCTTCCACCTCTAACTCAGCAACTCCCCCCTACAGCACCCCTTTCATCCTGTCACCACTATCGATGCCGCCTCGTCTGCAGATATTGAGCCTATTTAAGTAGACCTCGACCCTTCTCCGTCCCAACCGGCAGACAACGAAATCCTGAGCTGCCTGGATTCCATATACAATAGACTGGGAGAACTTATAAGTATCTCCACAGCTGCTACAGAGCTTGCAACTGCATCTTCCAGGGCTACTCACAGGAATGCCACCATCCTTCGCCAATTCCAAGAGGATGTTTGGACCAAGTTTAGAGAAATAAGGCACGATTCTACCGATCTGAAGATCAATATGGTAGCTCAACGCAACGAGTGTGTCAGACTCTACTCCACTCTCTTCTACCAGCTTTTTCACCGCATCACCCTTCACCTGGGTCACGAACGCCCTCCAGTATTATAGCTCAATGATTAAGCTCTTGACGCCGCCCATGATTCGATCAACGCTGAGTGCGAACGTGATATGGCCATCACGGAGGGGAGACAACTGAGGTCTATGAACCAAACTCTAATGGATGAGAACAACAGACTACGAGAAGAACTTGACTACCATTCTCGCTCTGTAAGACCCCGATTCCCGGTTAGCTTGAATTGCGTGCAATGCTCGCACTTCTTCCCTTATTGATTGCTCGTTTGGTTTGTAAGAGAGTCTAGATGTGTATAAGAGATCACATTAAGACCAAAATACTTTTAAGAGATGCCATATAGTTGTTGACTTGCTAAAGTCACAAGTCGTAACCCGACAATAGTCGAAATTCGACGCGATTGAGAGTTCGCTTGCGTTTTATGTTCCTGAGCTCGATTTGGTCCTAGATCTTTACATTTTTATTGAATGACATGTTTAGATGTTTTATACTTCTATTTGGATGTATTCTTTAAGTCTCGTGAAGTTTTGACTCTTCTAGGATAGAAATTCTCCTTATCGCGTAGTTTGAGATTGAGCCGGGTGATCGTCTCGTCTTTCGGGAGCTCATTTCTCCTATCTGTTGTTAATCATCTGAGCAACATTCAGGCCTATTTAATATCCTTTTTAAGTGTTTATAATCATGAGTTGTTTCCCGTCGGTTTGTGGTTTCATTCGACGTTTCGTTAGCAAGTTGTTACGCTTTGCGTCGGTTTCGCTCAGAGTTGTTTCGGGTGTTGTTTATGAGAGTTTAGACCTACTTTAAAAGTGGTTTAAGACTTTTTTGCTTTATCTAAGTGTTTGAGGTCCTTTAGGGTTGAATTATAGGCCATTTCGAAGCATTAAGGCTTGCGGTTGCATGCGGGAAGGATCGTACGCGAGCGAAGACAACAAGAGAAGTCACCAAGGGAAAAATTGGACCATGCGGTCGCATGCCTAAGGGCCATGCAAGCGCATCCTCTTTGAAGCAGCCCACTCCCTGTTTTGGTTTTTGATGAGAATTTCCTATCCTACCCTCTTTAAACCTCCTCTAAACCCTCCCTAACACCCATACTTAGTCCTAACCATGTCCTAACATGCTTGGGGAGTTAATTATGTTTTGATTAGTGGCTAATTACATCTAACAATCACTAATTGTACCTAGGAAATCTCATTTGTGCCCTCACTTGTTTGGGAAGTATAAATAGCTTAATCCCCTTTGTAAATTCAGAAAATCCCTCATTTCATCCTCATTCTTCAATACGTATAGAGTGAGAATGAGTGGGAGACCATGGCAGCTTGAAGCCCTAGCTTCTTTTTCCTCAAATCCATGGAGATCCAACCGTTGGATGAGCTTCAAACTTGAGATTCTTGAAGCCCTCGACGAGTAGAACGACTTCATCGTTCGGATTTCGATTCTCTTGAGTTTTCACTCAAGCTAAGTAAGCTACTAGACTCCCTCTTCTATTGATTTTGTGCTCATTGACCCTAAGGAAAACAAAGATGCTTGCTATTTGAGGTCAATGAGTACACAAGCATGTTGTGTGTGATTTTATTTTGATTTTTGGATTTTTGGTGAGTGAACTTGCTAGAAGCATGAGTAGGTTGATTTCTATGTTTGATGAAGTATGTTATTAAGCTTCATTTGGTAATTTTGGACTTGGGTGTGATGGGTTTATGATTCCCTAAAAACCTAGGGTTTGATTATATGTTGATGAAGTAAATGGGTTATTGATGATATGTATGATTTTTGGAGTTTTATTGAATATTATGAATGGTTGGAATCATACATGGATATATGTTTGGGAGTTTCGAAGTATACTTGATGAATCTTGAATTTTGATTGTAAGCATGAAAGAAGAATTTTTACAATGGATTACATGTTGGAATGTTTCGTTTGACTTTTAAGAATAGAGTTGACTACTATGCATATAAGAGTATGTTGCTATCTAATTCATGAATTTTGGTTATGAGCATGTATAATGAATTATTATTATGGATTACATGAATAAAATGTAAGGTTTGACTTTATTGGGTTGAGTTGACTATTATGCATATAAGAGTATGTTGGTCAACTATAATTCATGAATTGAAGGTTATGAACATGTTAGATGAATTTACATGTTGGTTATGAACATGCTAGATGAATTTATGTCTTGCTTAGATAAATGGTTGTTTTGAATGAAAGTATGCTTGATTTAATGTTAACTTGAGACACATGCTTGAAATGTGATGGTTGACTTTAAATGTTAAGTGTTGACCTATGAACTATGTTTTGGGGTTTTTGTTGGGAAGGTATGGATTGTTGGGTTGCACAATGTTGTTAACCTTGAGAACTTGGCCATGAACATTAGCTAATGAATAATAGGAGGGCTATGATTCAAATAGCTTCTATGACTTCAAATTCGAAAAGAGTAGAAATGACTCAACTGAGTTGATTATGGATTTATATGAACATAGAGAACTACATATTGAAATCCTACGAAATTTGGGGTAGTTTTGATGGAGGTTAAGCCTCCGAGCGTTTTCAAGTGTATAAAGAACACTTGGGCATTAGAGACTTAATATTATTACTCTAATGTGTTTATGAGTTAGTTAGCATAGAAATGCATAACTATGTGAGTTAAAAGTAAATATCGACTTGATTGGATTAGTGCGGTGTGTTGTACTTTTCCTTTAGATGAGCATGCGAGTATATATTACATGTGCTTGTGTTTGAGTCCAGCTGGTGGTTTTTGGTTTGAGTCTTTGGCGGGACGATGCATTGTCTTCACGAATTGTGGGATTCGTGATCGCAATGGATCACCGCGCCGGGTTTGCACACACCCCTCCATCGATGGCCACGGTGGGGAAGTAGCTGATCTTAGTTAGAGTAATACACATGACTTTGATAGCTATGGAACCCGAACGGGGATTGTTTCAGGGACATCGATGCCACGAAAGGGTTATCGAGGACACGTATGTTTCCGCATGAGTTAAACGCTGGAAACGGAAAGGAAAATCATCTTCTCTCTCTTATGTGGTTTATTTTACGAGCACGTATATGAATTGTTGTGCTACGTGGTTATGATATGATTTACATGAGATGATGATTACTTGATGAAATGTTATAGTAAAAATATAACATGCTAATGAAATGATGATTTTTATGATATGATGTTATACTAAAAATATAACATGTTATTCCTGATTAGAATGAAAACAATAGTCTCCCCATATATGAATGATTTTATGAGTTGTGGTAAATGAAAAATTATGAGACTCATGGTGTGATTGGATTATGTGGCTTGATGATAAGTTAAAATGTGGAATTTACATGCTACACATTTTTGGAAGTGAGATGCATACTTTATATGATATGGATTACTTCATGATAAATTATGTAGAATTGTGTTCCATATGACTATGGATGAAAAGTGGGTTTATGTTGAGAATTATACCATGACACGACATATTATAAGTATGACATGAGATGTACATGTTTTATTTGAGCATTATGCCATGCCATGGCATTGCATCTTTAGTAGCTTACTAAGTCATTATGACTTACTCGTTTGCTTTGTTTTCCTTAGATTCGAGCCGAGCTAGTAATTCGAAGGAAACCACCGAGACTACGATAGAAGTGTAATTTTTGTGAGGGTTGCTATTTTAATTTATTTTTGTAGCCTTAGTTTATTGGAAAGGACGTTTGTGAAGTGAAGTTATATAGACTTTACTATGGGTAGTAAAGTTGTGTTTTTATTGGTTCATGTACTCGTATTGTTTAATTAGTACTTGGTTTTTGTGAGCCAACAAATGTTAGTCGAGCCATGTTATTTAATTACATATTTTATTCACCTCAAGTTAATAATATTATTGTTGGTTGTTGTACTCCGGCATGTTTAGCCATTGAGTGTGTAGATTAGAGTTGTAGACTTAGTTTAATGTTGGGTTCCGGCTGTAACGTCGCCGATGACTTGGTTATAATATTGTTTATAAAATTGTTACAGGGAGTTTGTAGTACGTGCCCAATGTTGCGTCACGTGCGTAGAATTTTTGGGCCGAGAGATTTACTATCTCTTTGGTCGCTTTGTATTTCGGAGCTTGTTAGCTCGGGTTCCATTGTATTTCGCTTCCGCATTTGTTGAGTCGTTGGCGTATCGCCGTTATGGCCTTACCCTTTGCTTGTTGTTTTGTGTGTTTTGGTGGCACGACCTTTGGGTCTCGTATTGGGATCCGGGTCGGATCGTCACACGCTCCACCAGACAACCAACCTCTGCTGATGAAGAGTACACCAGAAGAGTTGAAGAACTTGAGCATTAGCGTCGCGAAAGCGAAGCAGCTGATCGAGTAGCAAAAGGAAAGGGAAAAATGCCCTAGTAGCTTATATCTTTATGTCTCTATCCTTTGTATCTATCTTTTTTGAAAACTATGTACAAATTAAACTTCTTATTTGAAATACAAAAGTTCATTCTTTTCAAAAATGTCTACAGTTTAAATTCTTGTTATTTAAATTCATACATCTGCTTAGAATTTAAACATCCAATTTAAATTTATTTGAACTGTTTATCTCTAATCATTGTGCTTGTTCTTTAAATCTCTTATGTTGTAAGCACTTAGATTAGTTGTTACATTTGAGGTGTTTTCTTTTGATAGAGGCATGTCTGCTGTTATAAAGTTTATAAGTTTTTTTTGACATGCTATTATCTATCCTTAAAGCTTTCATAGCCCTCACTTGTAAGTAATGATGACCAGATGCAAATAGGAAGAGATTGTTGTTTCTCACTATATCTTGATTTACATTTGTTCGTTCATTACTTTATGTTCTATACTTAGTGGCTAAATGGGCTGCGTACCAGTTAACGTGGCAACTATCTATAGAACTTTGCCTTAAAATAGTTTTTAGACTTCACAGGTTTAGGCAGAAGACTTCGGTTGAAAGCTTCACCGGCAGACTTCACCAGCAGCCTCCACCGGGAGACCTTGTCTGCACTCGGACAACATGACGTGTCCAGCTCATCCAGATATAAAGATTAAATGGATTATTTAATTAAGCTTTATTTGGTTTGAATTTGAATCAATCCATCTTCAATCAGCGTTTGACTTTTTAGACACGCCCCTCCAGCTTTTTGGAAAAAGCATGAAGACTTTTGCCTCGTGAATATGGCAGAGCAGGTGCACAGTCTGACATAAACAGACTGTACCAACTACTGCAGGTCTACAACTCTGTTTGTCGCTCACCTACCAGTTGCTGCAACCACTCCTCACCATTCCCTTATCAGTCCCAATTGAAGAATGAAGTCATCAAAGCATCTCCAGACATTTAATGCATTTAACCTAATAGAGCTGTTTCTCACTTCGTCTTCCCCAATGGTCTCAAGGATGCCCAGCTATAAATACTGCCATTAAAGGCTGAAGAAACAATGCTCTGAATCTATCCAACAACATCATGCTTTATACTCAGTGAATTCAAGAGATCATTAACTGATCAACGAAGTCCTCAACAACAACAAGAAGATCTGCATCAACTTTTAATCATTTACTTCTTATTGTTGTAATCTTTACTATTCTTCTGCACGTTGAATATTCTTTTTCTCTAGATATTCAATTTTGCTACTCCCAAACACAAGTCAAATATTTTGTACACGATCCATTGGATATTTCTGTAATAGAACTAGTGGAAAATATAGTGCACATTTAAATCCAAGGTTGACTGCCTTGGTGGTGGACGTAGCACTCTTTATAGTGCGAACCATCTCAAAAAACTTGTGTTCCTTACTTACTATTTTATACTGTCTTAATTGTATTTACTTATTCCTTTGAGCAGCAAACTTAAGTAATCAGCTAAGTCTACCGGTAGTGCTTTACTTGTAGACTTAGTCTGTCCTCCTTACATGTCTTCCGCTACTTCAATCTTTTTAATAGATTGCAAGTGCTTGTTCTAGGAATTATTACGAAAAGTTTTAAGTGTTAATAAGCTTTTCAACCCCCCCCTTGTAGCTTATTATTGTTCCCTTTGGGACTAACACCTATGATTGATTTGATACCCATGACTTGTAAGTTTGGACATATAGTATCAGTGGAGTATGACTAACCTGATTTAGGTTAATCGTGAGTATTTTATGAGACTTATATAAAGAGTTAAAGTGCTCATAGGTATTGTTTGACATAGTTATAAATACTGGGATCGAGAACATGTTCTGATTATCATCATATGTACACCATTTTGGTACCGGATAGTCATGAACTAAAATATAATGTTTATGGATGATATGAATTCTTATTGGCTGCAAGTTGGTGTATTGTGTGTAGTAGAGTCATAGACCTACTCTTGGGCTATCTAGTGTTTGATAATCATAGATAGCTAGTGACATTATTGTTTGTTATAAGATAGTGTTCAAATACTCGCTAGCAGTTGCGTAGTATTTTATGATGTAATAGGTATTATTGACATATGCCGGTGATTGAGCATGATGTCCATTATTTACGGACTCAACAATTGTCTCTTGGTTGGAGTGGTAGGACTAGAGGACTACCTTCTGTTGATATTGATGTCCAGTAGCTACCGACACAGTTACGATTCGAAGGTAATGTGTGGTTACTTGTGTGTTTTATGAATAATATAGATTCAACGGTCTGCTTGAGATTGTCATAGGAGAGTCTCATATTTACGGACTTGTCTTCTGTAGTGAGTGTTTGTGGTAGGACCAGTAGCCTACTCTTGTGCTGTTTAACGTTTAGTACTTACAAACGTTACATTCGTTATCGTTAAGATGATATGTCGATAGAGTTTGTTTTAAGCAATTACATGCTTGATGTTGTTTATATACGAGCAAACATTCATGCTTGATATTTGTGTTGAGCTCCCATACTTGGAACTCAACAACTGTGTTTATTTACGAGGAAACATTCATGCTTGGTATGTGTGTTGGGTCCCCATATTTGAAACTCAACAGTTTTGTTTATTACAAGTAAACATCTACTTATGCATCACATTGAGTTCAACTGTCATTTATGGTTGTGTCGACAATTGGACGACAGTAATCTTTATGAGAGTTAAATTTCGTGATCGCTATGGGTCATTGCATGAGTCTCTCCCTTGTTATTGGCCGTAACAAGGATGTAGCCTTTGTTAGAGAAATTCGCATTACAGATAGAAGGCTATAATATTGAGTAAAACTCGGGGTAATGAGACTCATGTTTAAGTCCCAAGGCCATTGGTTCTGGATACTATTGGGTTCAGACATTGATACTGATTCTGGATACTATTGGGTTCGGACATTGGAACAGCATGTGTACATGTGTACAGACATGTTTCAGCGTGTGTACTGTAGCAACAACATGATCAACAAGACGGAAATCTATCATGGTTTATGTGTTTAGTTACGTTGGGTCAGTGTGCATTATAACATGATCAACGTGATGTGTGCAAGTATATGTACAACTATACTTGATTGACTGATATGATGTTTATATGTGCATAACAACATTCCATGCAGTTGTATGTAGTAACTTACTAAGTTATCACTCACCCCGTGTTTGTTTACTTTATTGTACAATTATCCAGGAATTTGATCCAGCGAGATCAAAAGTTCCCATGTGATCTGTGAGACACGCGAGACCTAGCATGTTGTTGAGTTGTAGATTCTAGAAGGCTTTATTAGTATAGCAGTGAAGACGGGGATGTATAAAGTTGTATAGACTTTACTTTCGTTTTTGATTGTTACTGGTGCATTATATTTCACTAGTTGATTGGTCTGGAGTCATTGTGTTTAGTTTACGAGTAATAGCTTGTGAGTTTTTTTGTTTTCCCGGCTTTTTAGAAGCTAAGGTGTTTATATTACTCACTACAATTATTATATTATATCAGATGTGATTTGTTTAGCCCGTAATTAGTAGGGGCTTTGCAGGTATTTTATGTGTTTATTAGGCGCTTGACCCGAGGCTCGTATAGAGATTAGGGTCGGGGCGTTTCACCAGCACAGATCCGTTACAGTTTCGTATTTCATAAATAATTTTTTTTACCTTTCAAGGGCGTTTCCCCCTCGACCTGACCAGGCAGGTCGATCCCCGTTTCGTGCATAACAATGGTGATTTTCGAATTCAAAGTGTGTTGTCGGAGCTGTTGAAGGAGACGGTGACATTTTTGAAACATTATTTGAAAAGTAGTCTTTTGCGGTTGAGAAAAAAAAGGGTGAACTTTTGGGGTTAGAAACTTTTAAAAAGGGGTCGGCCAGAATTTTACCCTTGATTTTTCCTTAAAATTTTGGTAAAATTGTGGGCCGGTCCACTTTTTAAAGTTTATAACCCCTCTAGTCCAGTGTTTTTTTTTTCAACTGAAAAATGACACTTTGGGGAGCGAAATGCTTGCGATACCCTTAATGAGCCTGAGCCTTAGTAGGAAATTAAACTTTGAACCGCGTTGCAAAAAATATTATCTAATTTATTTTTGCATCGCGATACAAAAGCATAGATACCCGGTTTACGTCCTCGAGCTTCTTTTTCCATCTCCTCTGTCGTAAGCCTTCTTCTTCCTCCTCTTTCTCCGCCTTTGTCCCAACTGAAAAATCTTTCAACCCAGCACATGTCCATTATAGTTTCTTGGACTAGTCAACTATATGGCAGATTTCTTACCAAAGCTATCTACCCATACAGTATGGCTATTCCCCTTGCTGAAAAAGGATCCTCCTCCTTGGACTACAAGACAAACTGAAGTTGTCAAGTCAATCAAACAGCTGGCAAGCACAATGCCCCCTTTAAAGATTCCTGTTTTGTCAGGAAAAAAGGATCCTTCAGACAGACACAAGTGACGAATATTGGGCAGCGGTCCTTCTTGTCCAAAGTGAAGATAATCAGAGAACAATATATAGATACAAAAGTGGTACATTTAAGCCACAGAATAGCACTACCATTCCACGTTCAAAGACATCCTTGCAGTCAAAAGGGGAATAGAAAATTTTCAATTCCATCTAATCGGGCATGACTTTCAAGTTGAGATGGACATGCCATCTTTCCCCCGCATGCTCCAATTCAAGATACTCGGTTTCTCATTATCCACGAATTCAGCTGTTTCAAAAGTTGGGATAATGTGCGACATGCCCAATTGGTCGAGCGCGTCAATCCACTTGGACGGTTTGGGGATTGATCATATTCAAGAAAAGTTCAAAGTTGCGCATTGCGCAAGTGGACCCTGCTGGATTAATATCAGACCAATAGAAGATGAATGCCATGGGAGCATAATAGGCAAATGAATGTCCTTCATTTTTGAAGGTTGGGGGAGGGAGGTATGAGCATGGTCTCCGGAACATTATGGTCACATATGGTTTGCGGTAGGGAGACGACTGTTGTGTTGACTCCCTGAACCGATACCAAACAACAATTCACCTTCGATGATATTCCACCATCTAAATGGCACGAGCGAAGTATCGAGATGTTAACTTGGTGCACAGCAGAGCTGCAGTTTTATTTATAGTTGTGTTCAAGGTTGGTTTCTTTGGAAACTCTACATACCTTTTTATACTATTTTAGCCTTGAGAGAAAGTCTACAAGGACATATGCTGCTCCTTTGAAATGTTTGATAGTGAATTTCCACTAAGAGAACCAATTTGACCATCTTAAAAGTTGTGCCTTGGGAAGTATCTTTCACTTCTGACAGTCTTTTGCGAAGTGTCCCTTTTTGTGATAGATGAAACACCGATCAGAATTGCAGCTACGTTGGGGCTTCTTCTTTATAAATCTCCATTTTTTCTTGGACGCGAAGAGACATAGTGAAAAGCTCTTCCTTTGTTGGGAGGAATCAAAGGATTTGGAGAGATATTTAGAATGAGACTTTATGTGAATGGGACTTTATGTGAATGGGAATAATGATTTTGTCAATGATGAAGCTTTCACCATTAGCTGCAAAGAAATATTGATGATGTGGCTTCCAAAAACTAGCAGGGAGTATTTTTGGATTTAGGATGGAGACTACGGATCCTATATCAAAGAAGGCTATAACTTGGATGGGCTTAGCATATGTAGAGGTGCGAAGGTGGATTTTGGCTAGGGGCATGGGTTGACTTTTTTGTACAGGTAGGATGTGGGGAAGAGGATTCAACATGAAACCCATTGGCATGGGATCATCGTCTAATAAGTCGGAATCTGTTTCTGATGAATTACTTGGTTAGGAAATTGAACAGATTGTAGAATTACCTGGTTCATCATCAAGAGAATAGAGGGACTCGAGGTCAGAGAGATCAATCGGCTAAATTTGTCTGAGCGTTTGGATCAACGCTTAAGATTTATTTGTATGCGGACAGTCTTTTGCGAAGTGTCCCTTTTTGTGACAAATGAAACACCGATCAAAATTGTGGCATCGCTTTCCCTATGCTGGGGAAAGCGTGTTTTAAAAAAGGTTCCATCGATTTCCCTATGCTTGGGAAAGCTTGTTTTGAAAAAGCAGTATCGCTTTCCATATCCTGGAGAAAACACGTTTTAAAAAGTGGCATCGCTTTCCCTATGCTGGGGAAAGCCCGTTTTAAAAAAGGTTCCATCACTTTCCCTTTGCTCGGGAAAGCTTGTTTTAAAAAAGCAGCATCACTTTCCCTATGCTGGGGAAAACGCGTTTTGAAAAAAAGGTTCCATCGCTTTCCCTATGCTGGGGAAAGCACGTTTTAAAAAGTGGCATCGCTTTCCCTATGATGGGGAAAGCGTGTTTTGAAAAAAGGTTCCATCGCTTTCCCTATGCTGGGGAAAGTGCGTTTTGAAAAAAGGTTCCATCGCTTTCCCTATTATGCTGGGGAAAGCGCGTTTTAAAAAAGGTTCCATCGCTTTCCCTATTCTTGGGAAAGCTTGTTTTGAAAAAGCAATATCGCTTTCCCTATGCTGGGGAAAGCACGTTTTAAAAAGTGGCATCGCTTTCCCTATGCTGGGGAAAACACGTTTTAAAAAAGGTTCCATCGCTTTCCCTATGCTTGGGAAAGCTTGTTTTGAAAAAGCAGTATCGTTTTCCCTATGCTAGGGAAAGCGCGTTTTAAAAAGGTTCCATCGCTTTCCCTATGCTTGGGAAAGCTTGTTTTGAAAAAGCAGTATTGCTTTCCCTATGTTGGGGAAAACACATTTTAAAAAAAAAGTGTTATCGCTTTCCCCATGCTGGGGAAAGCGCACTTTGAAAAAAGGTTTCATCGCTTTCCCTATGCTGGAGAAAGCACGTTTTAAAAAAAAATTTGGTATCGCTTTCCCTATGCTTGGGAAAGCTTGTTTTGAAATGCAGTATCGCTTTCCCTATGCTGGGGAAAGCGCGTTTTGAAAAAAGGTTCCATCACTTTCCCTATGCTGGGTAAAGCGCGTTTTAAAAGTTCCCACCAGTTTTGCCTATGCTGGGCGAAACGCACCATCCATCCCACCATGCGTTGTTGTTTGTTTGCATTGGGGAACTACGTTTGGTCTAATTCCTTTGATAAGGATACATAGGCAACCTATTTCGGTAGTCACGACCATCGCAACATGCTTGTTTCGGCTTTTGGCCGAACTACGTTTGGTCTGATTCCTTTTATTAAAGGATACGTAGGCAGCCTACCTCGGTAGGTCCGACCATTAGAGCACATAATTTGCATATCTGCTTAAAAACTACGATAAACTGCTATAGCCGACTAAATATGTCTAGGATATGTGAGGTTTGGTTTGCATTATAAACTGTTGCATTATAACTGCTACCTGTTGCATTTCTCTCCATTATAATTGAACAAAATTGGAAAGTCTATTTCTTATCAACGAAGTTCGTCTACTCAGTAAGCTGTGGGTTACCCGTAGACTCCATCGTTGAGGGGTTCTATAGACAACCTAATTTCGTACTCCTGGTACGTAACATTGACATGCGATATCAAGACCTGTTAAAACTTAACAAATGTCAAGTTACAGGGTTTAAAAATGCAAAAGACAAAGCAGGATGCGTAAAACAGTGAAATGCAGGGGCCTAAGTGTCAAAAAGAGGCTGAAGTTTGAAGCACTGGTGCTGCCACATCAGCCTACTGGCGCGGCGCCCAGGAGCTATGGTTCCGGCGCCAGGCTCTGCTATAGTGCCCCCAAAGTTAACACATTGCACAAATTCTCAAGCACGCGGTACAAGCTAATGCATAACAGAGAAGGAAAATTAAAGACCGCGGTGTCCCTCCCTCAGCCTATAAATAGAAGGCCCCGGGTTCACTTTCGGGGACGGAAAAAAGAGAGAGAATTCATCTCACTTTCAACGTTGTTGTTACGCCGAAGAAATATAGAACGATCGTGAGATAGTGAGCGCCCCCTCCTAGAAAGCCTCGAAGCTTTGCCAAAACTCCTCCAAACACAAAACCAATCGGTCAAAGTGAGCCTTAGCCCCCCAGCTAGGTTTCCACCCTATTTCCCTGGTCCAAAAATCTTAAAAAGAGCAGTTTCTCTGCCCGAGTAAAAAGGCCAAATCCGTTAGAAACAAGTAGTTGTTCTGCCCGATTTCTGCCAGCAGCAAGCAAGCAGCAGCAAAAACGCAAGCAGTTGCTCCGCCCGTTTTACGGTGCCTAGAAGTAACCTTCGGAAGCAGTCATCCTGCCCGAACCGCAGCCGCAGTAGCATCAGCAAAAAAAAGACTCCCTCTCCCGGAAGGACAGAGCGAGCACACCACGCTCTAAAAGGTGAGCCTTTAAGGGCGTTATTTTATAAAAGCTATTTTTCATCCGGCCCAATGTAAAAATATAAGCCGTTGTGCTGCCCAGATTTATTTAGAAAATAACATTAAAAAGAGCCATTATTATGACCAACTATTTTTAAATGTATTTGTAATTATTGTAAAGGAGGCGGCTGCAAGTCCGTAAATAATGTAGACAAGGATGTATTTGTTTTCTTTTCTCTCTTTTAATGTTTTATTTATTTGCTAGATAAATATAACAAAAAGCATAATTTAGCCAAAACTGTTTTTGAGATCGAAAGGGCGAGTTGGGTGCCTAGCACCTTCCAAACTCGTAACTTAGCCTTCGAACCCATTTTTTTCATTCTCTGGTTTTATTTTTGGTTTTTTCTTTATTTTCTCCTTAAAATAAAGATGGCGACTCTGTCAAAACATTTTGGATCACAGTGAGGCCTCGCAACATCCTTTTTTACTATTTTTCGTTTTCCCCTAAACAAGGGAGAACGTGAATAAAAGGGTGATGTATTCCTGCATCCTGGTATCCCCTAAAAAAAGGATAACTTGATACAAAAAACCCAAAGCACTGATATTGATCTGAAATATGCCTTAAGGCAATTTTCATAAAATCCATAGTGGGGCCCGCAACATCCTTTCTTGCACTTTCCATTTTCCCCTATACAAGGGAAGATGCGAATGAAAGGTTGATGTATTCCTATATCCTGTTATCCCCTAAAAAAAGGATAACCTGATACAGAAAACCCAAAGCTCCCATAATGGACCAAAAATCACTGAAGTGACCGAGGCGTATTCAACGCGCTTCTTGACAGCACCCTTTCAGCATTTTTAATTTTGTCTTCCCTTACACAAGGGAGGGTAGAATGGAAAGCGTGGTGTTCTTCCGCACGTCGCACCCCCCTAGAAAAGGGAGCACGGGGCGTGGGAGCATCCGTGGCACCCACAGATAGACGTATTTATACGTCTTTATCGGGTACTTTTATGAATTAAAATGAGCAATTCCACGAGGCTTTTGGCTACTGATATGTGTTTTTGAGCTATTTTATGAGTTTAAGGGTTTTAGGTGAATTTATGAGATTTATGAAGCTTTTAGTGAAGATTTCGAGGAAGGGGGCAAAGTGCAACATTGGAAAAAGGGCAAAAGAAACATTCTGGCCACCTTGCGGCCACAAGGTCAAAAGACCTTGCCTTCGCAAGTTAGGCAGAAACATGACCAGCCATAATTGACCCTTGCGGACACAAGGTGAAGACCCAATGCAGCCGCAGGGTCCCCAGAACCGACGTTACGGGGTTTTTGACTTGGATTGAACCTCCTATTCCCCTACAACTCCATGGTATAAATAAAGGACAATAGCCAAAGCCAAAGGACGTCCAAGATGTGTTAGAAAACAACATTAACTTAGGAATTAGATTGTATTACGTAGATTAGTTGCTGTAATTACAGTTTTGAAGATCGATCCATGTATTCCTTCATCTCTTTGTACAGTTTATCTTCAAGGATGAACTAAACATCTATTAATCTAGGAGTTGGGAGGTAACTTATATCGAATCTATGGCTTAATATATATTTTTATTCATTCAATTCTTGTTGATCGTGGTGTTTATCAACCCCTTTATTATCTAGCTTTGAACAAATGAATGTAATCGCAAGAAATAAAGGCTTAGAGGTGCGGATACCTGCACGGCCATATACATATGTCGTACACTGGCTCATCATCATGATAAATTGAACCTATCTATGCACGAGAGTGATAAGTTAGGGTCAGGTTCTATAAGATCCCGATTCCCGGTTAGCTTGAATTGCGTGCAATGCTCGCATTTCTTCTGTGGTTGATTGCTCGTTTGGTTGTGAGAGAGTCTAAATGTGTATGAGAGACCACATTAAGACTAAAACACTTTTAAGATATGTCATATAGTTGTTGACTTGTTGAAGTCAAAAGTCGTAACCCGACGATAGTCGAAATGCGACGCGATTGATAGTTTACTCGAGTTTTGTGTTCCTGACCTCGATTTGGTCCCAGATCTTTACATGATGATTAAATAACATGTTTAGATGTGTTAGAATTCTAATTGGATGCATTCCATAAGTCTCGTGAAGTTTTGACGCTTCGAGAATAGCAATTCTCCTTTTCGCCTAGTTTGAGACTGAGTCGGGCGATCGTCTCGTCTTTCGGGAGCTTATTTTCCCTAGCTGTTGTTCATCATCTGAGAGGCATTCAGTCCTATTTTGTAGCCCTAATAGGTGTTTACAATCATGGGTTATTACCCGTCGGTTTGTGGTTTCATTCGACGTTTCGTTAGCAAGTTGTTACGTCTTGCGTCGGTTTTGCCCCGGGTTGTTTCGGGTGTTGTTTATGGGAGTCTAGACCTACTTTAAAATTGGTTTGATACTTGGATGGATTAGTTTAATGTTTGAGGACTTTAAGGGTTCAATTGTGAGCCATTTCAAAGCTTTAAGGCTCGAGGATGCATGCGGGAGAGGCCGGGACCGAACAAGGAATCAACAAAGGAGTGTATAGTGTAGGAATGAGTGATGCGCTCGCATCACTTGGAAGGGATGCGACCGCAAGGGTCCCTGGCAGCCCTGTTACGGGTTTTTGTGAAAAATTGAATTGTTGACCAATTTCTACCCACCTAAACCCAACTTAAACTTAATCTAAACCCTCCTACTTAACCTAAGACTTGTCCTAACCACTTATTAAAGTTTTGGAGGTTGATTAGTGGGTTAATTAAGGTGAGATAATCCCACCTATTTAAACCAAATCCAAATTACTCTCAACCCATAACAGCCGCATAAGTCGACCTCTTTTCTGCCCGTCTTCTGTGAGCGCTCAACAAAAACGTGAGGGAGCTGGGAGAGACGATTTCTAGGGCTCGTGAAGGGCTCGTCTTTGGTGGCCATAGCTAGAGAGCTTCTTCCCCCAATCTACACCGTGATTTTGAAGAGGAGGTTGAGGAGAACTACTTCATCTTTAGAATTTCGGGTTTGGCAGCTTGTAGGGGCTGAGATAAGGTAAGTTTCTACCCCTATTTCTCTTTCTTTTGGCTCCATTGACCCTAGGGAAACAATCATTCTTGCTATGTGAGGTGAATGGATGCAATTTCTAGGGTTGTTAGAGATGCCATGAACCCTAGGTTTTCAAATGTTGATATAGTTGGGATGAACCTATGTGAGACCTTGTTTAGTATGAAATTCATATGCTAAGTGGTCTATTAAACCTTGTTATGTGAATTTTTGATGTGTATTGAGCATTGATTGGCCAAGATACTTGGAAGGAGATTTTGCCCAAATCATGAATTAGCTAAATAAACATAGTTGAAAGCTTGATTAAAATGTTATACATGTATAGTGTAGTATTTTAATCCGGGTTGTGTAATTTAATGATGTTTTGGAGAGTGGGATTGGTAAGGTGACTTAAAGGAAATTATGCACAAATTGGCAAATTGTTCTATGTTGCTTTGATAAATGTTTTGTTGGATTTATGTGAGTTCAATGAACTCGGGATGATGACTATTGTTGATGGTTATGAATATAGAGGATATTGAGACCCATGGCTTCTATGCCCTAAAATTTTAGAAAGGGTAGATTGGACTCAACGGAGTCATTATAAGTTCGATTATGTGCTAAATGAACTTGAGTTAAAATCCTACGACGATTGGATTTCGTTTGATTAATGAAGTGAAACGTATAACTTCCAATCTTTGAATGGGTTATGAATGTGATGTGTTGTGGAGATTTTAGTCTTGGGAATTAAGCCCGAATGACTATTGGGAATTGTTTGTAAACTTTAAGGAATTATTACGGTGTGAATTTATAAAACACATAAAGAATGAAATGTGTTAGTAAGACTCAACGGAGTCGTTATAAGGCCAATAAAATGATAAAAAGCCTTGGGTTTAAACCCTACAATGTTTGGGTTTGTTTGGGTTATGATTATGCACACCGGGTTTTTGGTTTGTGTCCGATGGAGACACTCATGGTATGGAGACTCATTAGAAATATGTTTTGAGCATGCTTGTTAGATCATGGACATTTGAGACCAACGTATGGTCATGTGTATAATTAAGAGAAGATTAAGAAAGAATTCTCTCCTTAAGGATTTTGGTTGCGTGCTTATAAAGCACTTGTGAGAAAGTGACTACGGAGTAGTCATGATGTTTTTGAGTATGGGGTTGGTGTTATCGATCATGTGTGACGATTAGGACTATGATTGAGTCCGGTGTACTTAAAATAGAGACTAAAATAATAAGTCTTGAATTGTGGATATTTTGAGACTAACGTAGTAGTCTTTGGTTTGATTTGAGTTGAGGATTATGGTAGACCTCACATTATGTTTATTAAGCTTGTATGCTATACTTGACTGGGTTGATGACTTGAGGAATAATAAGTACCTCAATATGTAGTTTTTAAACTAAACTTGTAAGTTAGTTAAAACACATTGGTTATATGCAAATATATGCATTGTTCTTGATACTTGGTAGAGCATTATGTCCTACTTGGTTATATGCAAATATGTGCATGGATTATGGAATTTCATGGAGCATTATGCCCTATTTGTTTATATGCAAATATATGCATGGTTTATGAGATTTCGTAGAACATTATGTCCTACGTGGTTATATGCAATTATGTGCATGGTTTATGAGTTGTTGTAGAGCATGTCCTACATGATTTAATGAGCCTAATAATAATGAATTTGGTCTCATTGGTTTATGCAAGTAAATATCTACTTGATCATTTGGTTTAAAGTCCAGTTGGCGGGTTTGGTTGTTGTGTCGGCAATGGGACGATTCATAGTCTTTGGAAACAATCGCTATGAATCGTTGCATTGGGTCCTTTTTCTCCTCACTATTTGGCCAATAGTGGGATGTGGTCTCGAGAGAGAGCCATCTAGCCTACTTTCGAGCTCCCATTTCTCATCCGGAGACTGGATGAATGTAACGAGTACTCATTAAGGGAAACTGATGAGTTGTGGATAATTGGGGACGAAACCCCAGGGTATGATTGATTGGGTATTGAGCCAGGATCTTGGTTTGAGATTTGATCTCATGGTAAGTGGTTGGGTTTTGAACCCGGATTTGATTGTAACGGTTCGATTTACGTTTACTGTTACACATGTTTATTTATGAGCATTTATATGAAAAATAATATGCTACTTGATTTATGTGAGTTTATGTGCTTTAAAAATTAAGTACATGTTTCATGATGGTATACTAGCATGATACCATGATTTTATATGATTGCACATTATGCCATGCCATGTCATAATATGCCATACGTTGCATTTAGAAACTTACTGGGTCATTATGACTCACTCCGGTGATTGTTTTCCCTAGTGTGTGCAGTGATCCCGTTAGTACGTGCAGCGGCTTCGGATAACGACTTCTAGCAGGTGGTCTTCCAAGCCATAAGCTTGGAGTTATTTATTATTATGTTGTTATTTATTTGTGAGGCTCGAATGTAAAGTTATGTAGACTTTACTTGGGTAGATTGTAGTAGTATGTTGTGGTTGTGTATTTGGGAGCCGGTTGTATAGCCGAGCCTTTGTATCCTTAGAATTTATTCCCGTTGTCTTTCGAGCATGTGTGGCTCGCTTATTCTAGTTTTGGTATTATTGTTGTTCCTACCTACGACAGTTTTAGTCGTGAGATTTGGTTGGTGGTTTAGTATTGATTATATTGTTATGGTTGAATTGTTCCTCCGGCAAGTTATAGCCGTTGAGTGTTGTTTATCAGGTTGGGATTTTGATAGTTGCCGGCCTTGGTTGCCGATGGTTTGTTGCGCGTGTCTAATGTTGCGTCACGTGCGTCGAATTTTTGGGCCGAGAGATTTACTATCTCTTTGGTTGTTTTTATTTAGGAGCTTGTTAGCTCGGGTCCCATTATGGTTTTGCTTCCGCAGGTTTTAGTTTTTGTTATCCTGTATCGCCGTTATGGCTATGTCTTCTTGTCTTGAGCTTGTTGGCTCGTCTTTTGACTCGCACCATTATGCTTAGCAGGTGCTTGTCTGTCCCTTAGTTTGTCCTGATGGCACGACCTTGGGATCTCGTCTTGGGATCTGGGTCGGGTCGTCACAGGTTCTATATATGACCTAAGTGACAGTTAGGATCCATATGTTCTTGTGCCTAGGATATAGAATGGATGAATTATTTGGAGATGGAGACTGAACGGTAATTCGATAGGCTATATCTATCTTTCGTGAACGAACCCAAGTTATTGAATGATACTTTATCTAAATAAGCTATAAAGTAGATACAAGTGAAACCCTAATCCTAGATTTCCCTCCTCCATAAGATCTTTACAACTGTGATTGCTGCCTAGTTTACTTAGATTTACTGTGTATGGCAAAGCCTGTCATTTGCCAGTAGAGATTGAACACATGGCCTATTGGGCCATTAAAGCTCTTAACCTTGACTTAACTTTGGCTGGTGAAGAAAGACTTTTCCAGTTAAATGAATTAGAAGAGCATAGGCTAAATTCGTATGAAAATGCAAAAACCTATAAAGAAAAGACCAAGAAATACCATGATATGAGATTGGCAACAAGATGTTTCGTCCAAGAATAAAGGTACTTATTTTTAATTCTAGAGTCATACTATTTCCCGGAAAATTAAAATCAAAATGATCTGGTCCTTTCATTATAGTTCGAATTTACCCACATGGAGCTATTGATATCAAGAACCCAAAGACCAATGAGATATTTAAAGTTAATAGTCACCGACTCAAACCGTACCTTGAACCCATGTCAGTTGAGAGAACAATAGAACTCATTCGTCTCTCTGACAATGAACCCCCAAGAGATTAGGTTTGCAGTTGGGTCGAGCCAAAGACGTTAAACAAGTGCGCTAGGTGGGAGGCAACCCACTTTGATGAAATTTATTTGCTTTCGTAGTGTAATTTAAATATGTTGTTCTCCGTCTTATTTAATTATGGACATTTAATTTGAATGTTTCCAGTATGTCATAATTCAAGTTTGGGGGAGAAAAGCATCTTAGTGTTGTATTTATATGTTGCTAATAATTTAGTTTAAAAGTTTGTGTAGAATTTTCAGAGTGCAGGAAAGAAACGGAACTAACGGAATGTAACGGAAGGACCAAAACGAAAACTGCCAAAAAGTTTTGAAGCAGCCATCAAGGAAAACATTATGTGGACCTTGCGGACGCAAGGCTAAAAACCCCTTGCGGCCGTAAGGCCTTAATAATGACAAATACGTGAATCAATCACCTCAGCTTCTGTGCATTCTGTTGACTGGGCGCCTTGCGGACGCAAGGCATAAATACCTTGCAGCCGCAAGACCCTCTTTATAAGCCTGTTTCGAGCAGCAGCAGCAGTTCACAAAAAAATTAATCCTCTCTCAAGCACTGAACATTCCGACAACCTCTCCCTCCCTCGCAAAAACTCCGGCAAAACTTTCCATTCCGGCCAAAGATTCAAGCTCTCCTTCAAAGCTTCATCATCATCCCCATCATCCATCTCCTTCCATTCAAGCATTGAAGGTGAAGCCACCATTTTTTCTGGCATAAAGCTTCGAGACTCTGACCAACTATCTTTTGCAATTAAAGCACGCAATCCACGCATCTTCTATCCCCTCTCTATTAAATTCTTGATTCGTCAAAATTTTGCACGCTAGGGTGTTAGAATTATTTTCGTATTGTATACGTGCATGCTTTATTTGTTTTAGTAGGTTGTGTTATTTTAATTTTTTAGAGAGTAGATTCTAATTTTTGTGCTTATAATTAATGGCCCCTAAGCGTAGAAATATCAGCCCGTCCACATCCCGCTCCCAAGAAGAGGAGCAACATTATGACGCCCACCGCTTTATTTCTTTTTAGGCATCAGAGAGCTACACTAGGAAGCTCTCCAAGAGCATAATCCCTGAGAGGGGATTTAATCCTCAAGACTTTGCTCTCCCTGCCCATTTCAATCGCCGAAGGTGGGGCAATCTTATTGCGACCCCGGGCGTGGCCATTGTGGACTTAGTCCGAGAATTTTACGCCAACGGGCAAATTGGTATTACTGGCGAGGTGCTAGATGTTGTTGATGTTAGGGGTAGGAATGTCGACTTTTCGTCCCATAGCATTAACCGTTATTTCGGCACTACCAATTTCGCGAGGGGTGTTGACCAGTACAGCCTCCACATCACCGACCCTGTGTCTCTCCAGGTGGTAAATGCGGCAATCGCAACACCTAATGTGGTTTAGACCTACAACCAAAATCCACCATTCCACCACCGCACCGTGGAAGAGACCCATCTCACGAACACGGCCAAGGCCATGTTCAAATTTATCTGTGCACGTCTCATGCCTTCCAGTCACTAGCATACGGTGTTGTTGGTCTACAATAATGCTCAAATAGGCTAGAGGGGAGTGTGAATAGCCTATTATGCCAATTTAAAAACTTTTCTTTTGGATATTCATAAAGCATAGTTTAGTTGGCAAAGACAGTTTATGAAGTTGAGTATGTCTGCCGGTAGAGGCTATCGGTAGACTTACTCGAGACAGAAGTAACAACTCTGCCGATAAACTGTTAGTTCAAATCAAAAGCCTTGTAAACGATTTGTGCAGCGGAAAGTAAAGAGGCTATGATTTGGAGAAGTCATAAGTGGCTGTACACGAATATATGTTTAGAACAACAACACACTTATTTCTTCTTTCAAATGCAGGTTTAGGAGATCGAGTAAAAAGTGGTTTTTCTAAAGATACATCATTTATAAAAACCTCATAGATATTTAAGGACTGGAGGATAAAACATTAGTAAGAACATATAAATTTATTCAAAGATAAATTACATATTACATCAGTCTAAATAATCTATGTACAGATTCCGGTTTTTTTCCCCTAAGCCACAATCCTTGCTTAATTATCCATTCAAGGATCTATTTAAGCTTGCAAAGGACAATAGGAGACGAGAACGAGAAACTGTTATGAGAATATGATTATATGGTCGTTCAGATATAAAAATATCAGAATGATGTGAGTGCATAAGCACTCATCCTCCCATGATGACTGATAATTGCACAATCAACAACATTTGTATAGAAATACAAATCTTAAGATATGAATGCAATATCTACAGACAACTCTTCCATTTTCTTTAGATATTGTCCCACATCACTCTTCAGATCTTGATATCTGCCTATTGAAGTTTCTGATCACTCTTCTCTCGTATCCAGGCTTTTCTTCCTTGCAATCCACTGAAGGTGTTTTGCAGGGAGCTGGATAAGTACACTGCAATCTGTTGTAGAAATTAGAGATACATTTGGTGAAGACGATCTCTTTGGTGATTTCCTTTTCTATGAAGTTCTTGAGAAGATTGAGTCACTCATTGCTCACTGTGATGGTCTATCAACGTAGTGCATACACATGTATATCTCTATCTCTGTTTTTCTGAGCAAGAGAGCTGTTATATATATAGGTGAGAATCAATATGATCATTGAGGAATGAAGACGAAGATTTCTATCCGTTGGAGATATAGTGGTTGAAGACTATCGGATATAGATCTTTGTCAACAAGATCTCTGACTGGTTTGGGTGGCGATATCGTCCTGTAGATCTTGGAACTCGTTGTCTGTCAGACTAGGTTGATAGGTCTCTGAAGAGTAGGTCGGCGTGTTGCATTGTCGGTGATGCGTTCGATAAAGTATTTGCTTTTTGACTTTAGCAGACTACTTGAGTGAGAGAAAGTCTTGTAGCTTCAAGTTATGTCAGGCTTTATGAGGCACATACATATTTATCTTGATTTGATCGGCTAGTCGACTTTTCCCTGTAGCACGTACAGATTTTGAAGTCTGCCGTTGGAGAGCTTCATACCAGTGGAAGCAAGTCTTCTGATATAAGGGAGTTGATGTCTGCCGGTATGAGCTTTTGAACTTGTGGCATGTCTACCGCTGAAGGCTTTTGACATTGCTGCAAGTCTTCCGGTGCTACGTGCAATCTGAAAGGCTGTCTGCTTTTGATCATCATATAGGAGGTAGGACTAGATCAGGTTACACCTAATCTAAGACCTATGTGAAATCACACAAGTTGCCACACTAACCGGTACGCAGACCTTTTAGCCACTTGTGAGGATTCACTTGTAATGGGGGCAAGCAAATCAGATTATATATGGAATATGAAGGTGATAATTAAATTATCAAGAAGCGTATTCCAATAATCAACAATCTCCTCCTATTTGCTTGGAACCATTACAACATGACATATACAAAGCACTAAAGCATTTATCAAACATAGTAATGGCATGTCCACAATGAATGATCATTTTATCTCAAGATATGTCCAATGTTTGACAATATCATGAAAGCGATGGCTTTTGTATAGTCTACTATTGCGATTACAGACTCGATAAATCAAAGTACTGAACAGGTAATGCAATAGTAAAAACAATTTAGATCTTTTTAGATTTTGAAAGAATTTTGGACAAGATCTAAAGAGTTTTTGGAAGTCTTACATGCTCATGAATTTTTAAAATGAAAGCTTGTTTTGGCAAGTAAGAGTAGCAAATCCTTTAAGCAGAATGTTTTTGAAAGAGTAAATAAGGATTGCTTGTAATACCAATTTTTGAAAATCAATTTTTGGAAAATTAATTTTTGAAAACCTAATATCAATTTAAAAAACTGATACCAATTTTTCTTTTTGAAAATCATTTTCTAAAAAATCAATTTTACAAAAAACTTGTTTTTATTTCTGTTGAAAGAAAAAGGTTTTCTGTTGAACGTAAGATTCAACAGAAGGTTTTAGTTTTAAGCAAAGTTTTCAACAGAAATGCCACAGAGGCTGAGCAAGATTCACAAAGAATTAGCTAAGGGTAATAGTCACATTTGTTTTGTGTGTTCATTTTGGGATTTAGTTAAGTCAATTCTCCTCCTTACGAAAAGAAGTGTATCACTCTCTTCCTAAGCCAATTCTCCTTCTAAGTTATAAGTCAGATACCAAGTGTTCAGATACCAAGTGTTAACCAAGTGATACCAGTGACAATGATACCAAGTGTATATGTCATACTAAGTGTATATGTCATATAACTCTCCTCCTTAATGGTTGCAAGCATTAGAGAATAAAATATGAAGAACATATGCAAGCAAATAATCAAGAAGGAATCGGTAGAGATGTAGCAAAAGAAGAGTAGACAGCTAGAGAAAAGACACTAAATAATAGAAAGTACTAAAAGTTACTGAATTAAAAGCAAATACAGTCTAGTTGGAATCTCCAAAATTACCGGTGCTAGATTCTAGAGAGAAGTCTATATCCTGATCAGAAAAACTTCTGCCACCGAACAAATCCTTGGTGATCAGAAATTCTCCCGTGATTGGAAGGCGTTCGTACTCTTGAATTGTGGCAAGAATGGTGTGGTAGGAGCATAGGAAATAGCTAATTATCCTAGCGTACTTGAGTATACCAGACCCATTCACTCGTCTTTGTTGGAAAGAGTGGCAGATGAGAGAGAAGACAACTTTAGACCAGTTGATGACATGGGAGTCAAGAACTGCAACAGTGAGGTTTCGAAGTCTTCTGGTGTCGCTTCTAGAGCCAGGTTCATGAAACAGAAGGCATTGGCTCAGAATCTCTCCAACACTGTACACGTCCGGGGGATAGTTGAAAAGATCCCATGTACCGAAGTCATTTCGAGACTGGTGGCCAGTACGGTGCGGCCACGATTCGTCGAGAACAAAATCATTGATAGAGTCAGGACCAGCAGAAGGAAGGCTGAAGACTCTAGAGAGGCTGTCGGCATTGAGGACAAGGTCAGTACCTCGAATGCAACCGTGGATGCCTGTACCATCTCTTGACAGATACATCCTCGAGTAGAATTCGTCCACCAGAGAGAGGCAGTAGAATTCTTCGCGAAAGCAGAGGATGGGGACGAGTCCAGAACTGTGGAAAAGATCAAAAATCTTTGCTCCGACAGTGTTGTCAAGGAGAAATTGCTCTCCTTGAATCGTTCGACCCATAATAAAGGATTGACCACCTACTCTGGTGACGAAGGAAGATTCAAAGGGACCGATAGGGTGAGAGACGCTGTTCGAAGAAGAGGCGGCCATGAAGAAGTTCTCAGGAAAACTTGTGCACTGGTAATTAATCGTTAGGATAGATTGGTTAACGATGAAGACCAAAAAGAAGTATATGAATATATATTCAGTACTTTCTGAGATTAGGTACGGTGAACACACAGATCAAGAACCGTCGTTTGGTAGTCCTCAATAAAGCTGCTATGGAGTGAAATGAGAACCGGCGGGGCAATCATTTCAAAGCTTAATTGTGAGAGGACGTTTTTAAGAGAGAGACGGCGATTCATGATGGCGATAATTAAGTCTCTAGGGAATATGTATTTGGACAGATTGGAGACTTAAAAATCGAGGGATTTTCAATACAAATAAAGATCTAATTGACAGCTTAGGGTATTGAAAAGAAGATGTGTTGATATCCATGAATAAAAGAATGTACTGAACTTTGTAAAACTACATTTAGGAAATGTGATAGGTTTTGAGTATTCCAGATATTCTAATAGATAATTACGGGGCATTCTGAATCATCTACACAATCCTCAACAATCTCCCAAATCTATAAAATTGTGGAACTAAAATTATTTCAAAAATATTTTGGAAGAATTTGAAAAAAAAATGTTTTTGCAAAATAGTTCAGGTTTAAAATGTTTTGAAAATCATTTTTGGAGAATTTTTTAAATATTTTGAAAAACAATCAATCATTCCTAAAAGTTTTATGTCATAGAATCATTACACAAGATTGATCAGCAGCAAGAAGTCTGAAACCAATTTTGTTGATTAATTTCAGTAGAATGTGAAGTGTGCTGATACAAGAGTGTGAACGGCAGAGAAGAAGGTCTGCAGTTCAGGTTTTGATCGGTAGACATTGGGTTCTACCGATTCAACTGATAACTTTTTAAGGCAGTATACAACAGAAGAAGGTCTGTTGATATGAATTAAAGTTAATGCGCGGTTATCAGTCTTTTGATGTAAAACCCCGATTCCCGGTTAGCTTGAATTGCGTGCAATGCTCACATTTCTTCTTTGGTTGATTGATCGTTGGGTTTGTGAGAGATTCTAGATGTGTATGAGAGATCACAATAAGACCAAAATACTTTGAAGAGATTCCATATAGTTGTTGACTTGCTAAAGTCACAAGTCGCAACCCGACGATAGTCAAAATGCGACGCGATTGAGAGTTTACTCGGGTTTTGTGTTCCTGATCTCGATTTGGTCCTATATCTTTACATGATGATTGAATAACATGTTTAGATGTATTAGACTTCTAGTTGGATGTATTCTTTAAGTCTTGTGAGGTTTTGACGCTTCGAGGATAGCAGTTCTCCTTATCGCGTAGTTTGAGATTGAGCCGTGTGAGCGTCTCGTCTTTCGGGAGTTCTTTTCTCCTATCTGTTGTTCATCATCTGAGAGGCATTCAGGCCTATTCTATAGCCATTTTAAGTGTTTATAATCATGGGTTGTTGCCCGTCAGTTTGTGGTTTCATTCGACGTTTCGTTAGCAAGTTGTTACGCCTTGCTTCGGTTTCGCTCCAGGTTGTTTTGGGTGTTGTTTATGGGAATTTAGACCTACTTTAAAAGTATTTTGAGACTTGTTTGGTTTAGCTAAGTGTTTTAGGACTTTAAGGGTTCAATTATGGGCCGTTTCGAAGCTTTAAGGCTTGCGGTTGCATGCGGGAAGGACCGGACGCGAACAGGATTGCACGAAACTCACCAAGGGCAAAAAAGGAGACCATGCGCTCGCATGCTAGGGCATGATGCGACCGCATCATGGCAGATCCCTGTTACAGGATTTTTTTGGGTGTTTTGCAAAGTTGTTAAACCTAACCCCACCCCAACCCATCCTAACCCACTCCTAAACCTTCTTAACTATCTTAAGTTATGTCATAAGCATTTAATTGAGTTTTAGAGGGGATTAGTTGGGATTAATCAAAGGGAGATCATCACATTAGTTGTAAACAAAACCCACTTACTTTCTAACCTATTTGAAGCCCTAACACTTCATTTAACCCCCATTTTCTGCCTATCACTTCTTAAAAACATGGGGAGATTCTTGGAGAGCTTGAGAGGGAGTCTTCTAGGGTTCTTGAGAGCCCATCCTTGGAGGCCATAGCTAGAGACCTTCATTTCACAATCCACACCATAGATTTGAAGATGAGCTTGAGGAGAACAAATCCCACCGATTGGAATTCCGAATTTGTAGCTTGAAGGGGCTGATTTGAGGTAAGTTACTACACCTCTTTCTCTTTGTTTTTGCCCCATTGACCCTAGGGAAAACAACCTTGGTGCTATTTGAGGTCAATGGGCGCATTTGAGACCTTGATTAGCATGATATTCATGTGTAGAGTAATGTATTCATCCATGCTATGTGATTTATTCAAGTATTGTAAGCATGATTGGTGAAGTGACTTGAATGGGTATATGCCTAAATGTTGATTTTGGTTGGTTGGACTTACTTGAAACCTTGATTAGTATGATATACATACATGTGTAGTCAAGTATATTAATCCACTCTATGTGATTTATTCATGTTTTGAGGGCATGATTGGTGAGGTGACCTAAATGGGTTTATGCACAAAAATGTGAATTGGCTCTATGTTGCCTTGTTAAGTGTTTTGTTGGGATTATGTGGGTTTAATGAACTTGTGAATATATTTATTGATGATAGTTATGAACATAAGAGGGTATTGTAGGCCATGCTTCTATGCCCTAATTTTCGGAAAGTGTACATTAGACTCAACGGAGTCATTATAAGTTCGATAATGTTCTAAACAAACTTGGATTGAAATCCTACGACCATTGGGTTTCGTTTGATTAACGTTGTGAAATGTATAGTCTCCAAACTTTAAATGGAATTATGATTATGATGAGCTTTATGGATTTTTAGGCTTGGGAATCAAGCCCGAATGAGTTTTGGAATTTTATTGTGAATTCAAATGAAATGTTAAGGTGTGGATTTATGAGACACATAAAGAATGAAATGTAGTATTAAGACTCAACGGAGTCATTATAAGGCCAATAATATGATAATGAGCCTTGGGTTAAAACCCTACGATGTTTGGGTTTAGGGTTGATTATGTTTGTGCGAACCGAGCATCTCATTTGTGTCCATATGAGACACTCATGTTATAGAGACTTATTGGAAACATATCTTGAGCGTGCTTGTTAGAGCACGGAACATTAGAGGCCAACTTATGACCTCGAGTATATTTAAGAAATTATTAATGAAAGAATTCTCTCTTTAAGAATTTTGGTCGCGTGCATATGAAAGCATTTGTGAGGAAGTGGCTACGGAGTAGCCATGATGTTCTTGATTATAGTATTGGAGATGTCGATTATATACGACGATTAGGACTATGATTGAGTCCGGTGTGCTTTAAGTGAAGACTAAATACTAAGTCTTGAGATATGGATGTTCTTAGACTAATTTAATAGTCTTGGGTTTGATCTTGAGTAGAGGATTATAGTAGAGCTCACCTTGTGATTTATTGAGTTTATATGCTATTCTTGATTGGTTGATGATTGAGGATTTATGATCACCTCAGTATGTGGTTCTTGAACTAAACTTGTAAGTTAGTTGAACATGTTGTTTATATGCAAATATGTGCATTGTTCATGGGATTTTGTAGAGCATTATGTCCTACTTGATTATATGCAAATATGTGCATTGTTATGGGAGTTTGTAGAGCATTATGTTCTACATGATTTGATGAGCCCGATATTAATGAACTTGGTCTCATTTGGTTTATGCAAGTAAATACCTAATTGAGCATTTTTGCTTTAAGTCCAGCTGGCGGGTTTGGTTGTAGTGTCGGCAATGGGACGATTCATAGCCTTTGGGAACAATTGCTACGAATCGTTGCATTGGTTCCCTTTCTCCTCACTATTTGGCCAATAGTGGGATGTGATCTCGAGTTATACCATCTAGCTCTCATTTCTCATCCTAGGTTGGATGAATGTAACGAGTACTCATTAAAGGAAAAATGATGTGTTGTGATTATTTGGGGATGAAACCCAAGGTATGGTTGGTTGGGCGTTGAACCCGGATTTTGGTTTGAGGATGGATCCCATGGTAAGTTTGGTTGGGTGTTGGACCCGGATTTGGTTGTAACGGTTCGATTTACGTTTCTTGTTACACATGTTTATTTATGAGCATTTATATGAAAGATATTATGCTATGTGGTTTATGTGGGATTATGTGTTTTGGTAATTAAGTGCATGCTTATTGTTGGTATACTAGTATGATACCATGATTCTTATATGCTTGTGCATTATGCCATGCCATGACATAATATGCCATACAGTTGCATTTAGTAACTTACTGGGTCATTATGACTCACTCCGTGTGGTTGTTTTCCCTAGTGTGTGCAGTGATCCCGTTAGTACGCGCGACGACTTAGAATAGAGATTTCTAGCAGGTGGTCTTCCGGGCAATAAGCTTGGAGCTATTATTATTGTTGTTATTTATTTGTGAGACATGAATGTAAAGTTATGTAGACTTTACTTGGGTAGATTATAGTAGTATATTATTGTTATGTATTTGGGAGACGGCTAGTATAGCCGAGCTATTGTATCTTTTAGAAGTTAATTCCGTTGTCATTTCGAGCAAGTTTGGCTCGTTTATTCTAGTATGGTGTTATTGGTATTTCTATCTCCGACAACTTCAGTCGTGAGATCTTGGTGTAGTTGTTTAGCATTTGAAATAATATTCTTATATTTGATTTGTCCCTCCGGCATGCTATAGCCCTTGAGTGGTTGTTTATCAGGTTGGGAATTTGTTGATTTGTCAGCCTTTGGTTGCCGATGGTTTGTTGCGCGTGTCTAATGTTGCGTCACGTGCGTCGAATTTTTGGGCCGAGAGATTTACTATCTCTTTGGTTGTTTTTACTTCGGAGCTTGTTAGCTCGGGTCCCATTTTGTTTTTGCTTCCCCAGGTTTTAGTTTTTATTATTCCGTATCGCCGTTATGGCTTTACCTTCCTGTTTCGAGCTTGATGGCTCATCTTTTGACTCGTACCATTATGATTAATAGGTGCTTGTCTGTCTCTTAGCTTGTACTGACGGCACGACCTTGGGATCTCGTCTTGGGATCCGGGTCAGGTCGTCACAGTTGGTATCAGAGCTATTGGTTAGTTATTTCGCCAGGATAGGTTCCTTGGCCTAGTTGGGTTGGGTTTATTGTTGAGATTTTTAACGTTGAGTGTTCCTTGTAGGTGTATAATGTCAGGAGCTTGGAATGGAGCTAGTTCTAGTAGACCTCATTCGGATACAACTCGTGGTAATGAGAGAGGGGAAAACGTTAACGATCCGCGTGTGACTCCTCAACAAACGTTTAGAGGGGAAGACGATCTCACTATACTTGGAAGATTCTTGAGGTTGAAACCTGAGAGCTTCGATGGAGAGCCCGACTCTTCTAAAGCAGAACATTGGTTAGAAAGCATGGAGAAGATCTTTGCAGTTATGGGTTGTACGTCAGAAGAGATGGTGACCCTAGCAGTGTTGAAGTTGAGTGGTGCGACTGACTATTGGTGGCATGTGTTACGAGATAGTTGGAGACACCATGGAGTGCCTCAAGTGTGGGAAAACTTCATGATGGAGTTTAGGGCACAGTTTATTCCGGCAATAGTTCGGGAAAGAAGAGAAATGGAATTCCTTGCACTAGAACAAGGAGATATGACTGTGGCTCAGTATTCAGCGAAGTTCACAGAATTGGCTCGTTATTGTAGTTACTTAGTACCAGATGAAGCTAAGAAGACCCATCGGTTTGTAAAAGGCCTAAGGATGAAATATCGCAGGCAGCTTATTCCGTTACAGCTCACGGAGTACCGAGGTGTTGTGGATCGTGCGTATGCGATGAAGTTGGACATCGAGGAGTACGCTCAAAAGAGAACCTCGAAGGCTAATAAGAGTGGTGATGGTATTAGAGGGCAGGTAGCACCTCAGGCAGTTAGTCACGGAGATGTACGATCTGGTAGACGGAGTGATGTTCCTACCTCTAGTCGGAGATGACGAGGCGGTGAGTTGATATGTAATTTTTGTATGAGGATGGGACACGTCGAGAATAGATGTTGGGGCAAAGCAGGAAAGTGCTTTGCTTGTGGCGGTGATCATGTTCGTAAAGATTGCCCAAGGATGATAGTTAATCGGTCTGGGAGTGCTAGCCAACAATCTTGTGGCTCCAAGAGAGATGGTGATGGTCGGCCTAGAGTTTGAGGTCGTGTGCATGTGGCGGTTGGCCATTGCGTAGTTTTGAAACCTATCCGAATAGGAAGGTATGTTCTCGTATATATATATTATACCGTTGCTACTATTATTGTTATTATGAGTACGCGTCTTATCTGTAGCTCATGTGCATTCATACATACATTACATGGTGTATTGAATATTATTGGTTTATTGTTTGATTGGGGATAAAGCCCCAATGTGGTGTTGGTATGTGATATTTTTTTATTTGTGAATTGCCGGTAAGTAATTACACATGGTTTGTGGATTCTTGTGTAGTCTATGTATATATAGGACTATGTAATATATAAAGAGCATTGGGGATGAATTTATGTTACGACAATAGTAATCAATGGTATTATGGGGTTGCAGTTTCATAGGCCTATATTAAGAGCTGGGGTGTGAATATATGTATATGTATATGTATGTATATATATATGAAGCATGAATTGTATGATGATACTTACTAGTTTGATATGATACTTGCATACTCTATAGAGATATGTTGTGACGACCCGACCCGGATCCCAAGACGAAATCCCAAGGTCGTGCCGCCGGGAAACAAATAACAATAGGCAAGTAGCAAATAATGGGTAAGGCCATAACGGCGATACGCCAACAACTCAAAACATATGCGGAAGCGAAATAAATGAAACAGTGGCGCCCGGACTAACAAGTTCAAACTAAAAACAACCAAAGAGATATTTAATCTCTCGGTCCAAAAATTCGACTCGCGTGCTGCAACATTGGGCACGTAGGACAAATCTTCCTGTCATGCAGTTCAATATATAACATAATATAAACCAAGTCATCGGCGAAGCTACGGCCGGAACCCAACGTTACACTAAGTCTAAGACTCTAGTCTAACAACTCAATGGCTAAAATCATGCCGGAGAACAAGTATAATACTTTGCTACAATGAAAGCATATAAAACATGATCACCAAATTTACCAAGCGCGACTAACACAAGTCGGCTACCAATAATACAAGTACCAACAACCGGATAGCATATGGAATCATAACCATAAATAAACACCAAGCACGACTACTACTTGTCGGCTACTAAAAGAATAGGCTAAACAACATAATTACAAATATCACAATTCACATTTAGGTTTGCTACCCCAACATGAAGTTTACATAACTTCATCTTTCCCAACGACCTCACCAAAAGCAAATAAACTATCTAAGTAGCAACCTTGCCAAAAATATTACTTTGTCAACGCAATCTTCTTGATTTACTTGGATCCGCACGCTCGGCTCGGATCTAGGGAAAACAACCAACAAATAAAAGTAAGTCACAAAGACTTAGTAAGTTACTAACCGTAACTTCCTATCATGGCATAATGCTCAATCATAAATTACATCATGCTATCGTCATGAAATAACCTTATAAAAAATCATGTTATGGCATCCATGCTCAACATTAAATAAACATGTTATCATTGTAGTATAACATCTCACTAAAATCCATGTCAAGGCATTTTATGCTTAACGATCATAATTCTTGTTATTGGTATAACATAGCCTTCCAATAATTTACATGTCAAGGCATATAAGCTTAACAACAGTAATTCATGCTTCTGGCATAATACCACATTCGAATAATATTCATGATAAAGCATATTAGCTTAACAACAGTAATTCATGTTATTGTTATAACATAGCCTTCCCATAATATTCATGTCAAGGCATAAAAACTTAACAACAATGATCCATGCTTTTGGCATAATACATCATTCAAATAATTTTCATGTTTAAGCATTCATGCTTAACAACCTTAAACAACATGTTATCTATAAAGTATAACATTTATAAAACCAAATCAACCATCATATCATATCCAAACCACCAAGCACTTTATTCACATAAGTACTTGTGAGACAATTCATATAAAAGGGATATGATACCATTACCAATTCTTCCGCTCGTGTCGCTCCTGCAAAAACACGTGAAAAACCTTTATGTGCCCTCGATATCCCTCTCGTAGATATCGGCGTCCCGAGCGATCTCCGCTCGAGTTCCATAGTTATCAAAGTCATGTGTATTACTACAACTAAGATAAACTACTTCCCCACCGTGGCCATCGATGGAGGGTGTGTGCAAACCCGACACGGCGATCCATCGCGATCACGAATCTCACAATTCGTGAAGGCGATGCATCGTCCACCAAAAACTCAACAAAGCGACTCAGTGGACTCAAAACCCAAGCACAAGTAATATATACTCATATGCTCAAAACAAGTAGGTAAACACTCTACTATCAAACTAGTCATGCATTTCATCCACAACTAGCATAAATATCACAACCGAGAATCATATAAGCTCTCATAATCAAGTGTGCTTCACACACTTCAAAACTTCTTGGAGGCTCGACCTCCATGAATTCTACCCAAAATTCCGTAGGACTTAAGATTATAGTTCCTAGGATTCATACTAACCCAAAGGTTGACTACGTTGAGTCCAATCTAGATTTTCCGAAAATTCAAGGAATAGAAGCATAGGCTTCAACATTCCCCTATGTTCATAACTATCGCCAAAACCATGTCCCCAATGTTCAATAAACTCATATAAACCAAACGAAATAATTAACAATGCAACTTAGAACAAATTGTCCATCTTGTGTATAAATTCATTCAAGTCACCATACCAATCATAATCTTCAAATCATGATTAAATTATACAACATGGTTTAATATACTCTATTAAACATGTATAACACAATAATTAGGCTTACAACCATGTTTAACAAGCCAAAACCAAATTTGGGGAAAATCCCCTTCAAGCATCTCAATCAAATCAAGTTCAATATCCATGGGAAATTCACATAACCAAGTTTAATAGACTATTAGAACATGAATTTCACATAAATCAAGTCTCACATAGGATCAATCAAACTCTATCATCAATTTGAAAACCTAGGGTTCATGCATCTCTACAAACCCTAACAATGGCATCCATTGACCTCACATAGCATGAATGGTTGTTTCCCTAGGGTCAATGGAGCCCAAAAGAAAAGGAAGAGAGGTAGAAACTTACCCCAAACAGCCCTCACAAACTGCCAAGTTCGAACCCTAGAGATTTGGGTTGTCTCCTCAATCTTCTCTCTTCAAACTCGCGGATTGAAAGGGGGAAGAAGACTCCTAGCAATGGCTTCCAAGCTCAAGCCCCTCAAAACCCTAGAAATCACCTTCTCAAGCTTCCTCTCTGGTTGGGTTGAAGTGTTCGCAGAAGAAGTAGGGAGAAGTCGTATTCTGTCTTGGCCGAACAAATGAAAGAATGCGTTGGCTTTTGATTTTATATGGGGGATTAACTCTCCTTAATCAAGTCACTAATCAACCTCTAAACCCCTAATAGATGTTTAGGACTAGTATTAGGCTAAGTAAATGGGTTAAGGTTAGGTTTAGATTGGGTTTAAGTGGGTAAAATTCGGACAGCGCACAAAAGGAGAAAAATCCCGTAATTCTGCATTCATGACCCAATGCGGTCGCTTCATCTATGGGGGATGCGAGCGCATCCTCCAGCATTCACTTTCCCGGCCTTTGTTGCTTCCCTGCTCGATCCCGGACTCTCCCGCATGCATTCTCGAGTCCTTCCAAGCCAAAAATGGTCTACAATCCAACCTTAATAACCTCCAAACAATAACCAAAACAATCAAGTCTCAAACCTCAACAAAACAAGGCCAAGAACTCAGGCAGAACTCTCCCGAACGACAACCGAAAAAGTCAAACGGAGAAGGGTTAACGCTAGAATCAAACTAGCAACCAAACCGACAATGCAACAAGCATCTAACCAACACCCAAGGCATATAAATGATGTTATAAATGCCCTCTAACAATAATCCATGTGATAACAACATAAATCACAAACCCGAGATTCAAGGCATCTCGCGAAAGAAAAATGCATACGTGCATCTCAAACGACGTCAACGATCATGCTATTGACTCTAAACGTATACGGGAGCTAAATAAACATATTTATGATGATTATAAGTGTATGAATCCATGCATAATACAAGCAAGCAACATTTTAGGGTTTTACATATGTTAAGGTGATGAATAATATACTTCTATAATATTGTTTATGGTTATTATGCGAGTAGGATACACTCGATAAGTGCGAAAGTTAAGTGTTGCGATTTATGGGTTGATTTTAGTGCGCATACAAGTATGATGTTTCACCGCGATTATTAAAGTGTTGATGTTTTGAAGACGCTTAGAATATACACTGGTTGTAGACTTGGTCTAGAACTTAAGAAAGGTTGGAATTGTGGAGTATAGATGTTACGACTACTAGTAGCTGCGTCGGTACATGGTGACTTCTAGTGAGTTTTCTTGGTTGTGTGTACTAGGTACACGAGTTTTGTGGTAAATATGATTGTTGTTTTCCAAGGTAATAGACCTTGTTACTTGGCTTGATTTTATTCAGTTATGTGCATTAGTTGTAGGAAACACCTACTTGATGCATCTACATTGTAGTATATTAAATTCTCATTTCATAATTATTATCTCCTGCATATTCATTTCATTAGCATAGGAGACTGTTTAAAGGATGCTTAAGATTTTCTCATAACCCTTCGCATCCTTGCAACGAAAGCTTTTGAAATCCAATTTAGCCGGTACCCTAAATTGGTGATCAAAAGAGGTTCGTTGTTGGACTAGGATTGGTATGAGTTAGGGTAGAAATTGACTATACCCGTTACCAAATGGAATGGACAGAAACGGAAAGAATTTTCAAAACATTTCATTGTTGTGCTCTTATGTGTTCTTACCCGCGATAGGGAGATCACGAGTATGATTTACATGGCTTGAAATATCAACTTGATTGCCTCTAAATTGGTTGAGAATTGCTCTATAGGCAATTATTACTTCTTGTAACTTGAGATCTTTTATGCGTGAATTTCATGGTGTGCCCCGAGACAAATAGTTTCAGTAGTTGAATGTTTATGGTATGCTTGAACTTGTTTTCATGTTAAACTTTGGGGTTTGCATACAAGATATGTGTTTTCGCGACTCGAATATGAGTCATATTATTTCCAATCTTAAGGGTTTAGTGTTGTTGTGCCTATTGAGAGGTCCGGAAACCTGAAATTTAGATCACGGTAATTTGATCCTCATATGATTGTTTGAGTTTTTGTGATGGTAGACTCATAGACTTGAGTCTTGTTTGTTGAGTTGAGCATGAATGTTCACTTGGAATCGAAAGACATGGTAATGAATGTCTTGATGTTTAGTACTTGGGTGATGACCCGATGTTGGTTTGTGGTACAGTTTAGAATTCGGGACGAATTCTTTTTAAGGGGGAGAGGATGTAAGACCCCGATTCCCTATTAGCTTGAATTGCGTGCAATGCTCGCATTTCTTTTTTGGTTGATTTCTCGTTAGGTTTGTGAGAGAGTCTAGATGTGTATGAGAGATCACATTAAGACCAAAATACTTTTAAGAGATGCCATATAGTTGTTGACTTGCTAAAGTCACAAGTCATAACCCGACGATAGTCGAAATGTGACGCGATTGAGAGTTTACTCGGGTTTTGTGTTCCTGACCTCGATTTGGTCCTAGATCTTTACATGATGATTGAATAACATGTTTAGTTGTATTAGACTTCTAGTTGGATGTATTCTTTAACTCTTGTGAGGTTTTGACGCTTCGAGGATAACAATTCTCCTTATCGCGTAGTTTGAGATTGAGCCGTGTGAGCGTCTCGTCTTTCGGGAGTTCTTTTCTCCTATCTATTGTTCATCATCTGAGAGGCATTCAGGCCTATTCTATAGCCATTTTAAGTGTTTATAATCATGGGTTGTTGCCCGTCAGTTTGTGGTTTCATTCGACGTTTCGTTAGCAAGTTGTTACGCCTTGCTTCGGTTTCGCTCCGGGTTGTTTCGGGTGTTGTTTATGGGAATTTAGACCTACTTTAAAAGTATTTTAAGACTTGTTTGGTTTAGCTAAGTGTTTTAGGACTTTAAGGGTTCAATTATGGGCCGTTTCGAAGCTTTAAGGCTTGCGGTTGCATGCGGAAGGACCGGGCCAGAACAGTTGCACGAAACTCACCAAGGGCAAAAAGAAGACCATGCGCTCGCATGCTTAGGGCATGATGCGACCGCATCATGGCGCATCCCCATACAGGATTTTTGGGTGTTTTGCAAAGTTGTTAAACCTAACCCCACCCCAACCCATCCTAACCCACTCCTAAACCTTCCTAACTATCTTAAGTTATGTCATAAGCATCTAATTGAGTTTTAGAGGGGATTAGTTGGGATTAATCAAAGGGAGATCATCACATTAGTTGTAAACAAAACCCACTTACTTTCTAACCAATTTGAAGCCCTAACACTTCATTTAACCCCCATTTTCTGCCTATCACTTCTAAAAAACGTGGGGAGATTCTTGGAGAGCTTGAGAGGGAGTCTTCTAGGGTTCTTGAGAGCCCATCCTTGGAGGCCATAGCTAGAGACCTTCATTTCACAATCCACACCATAGATTTGAAGAGGTGCTTGAGGAGAACAAATCCCACCGATTGGACCGAATTTGTAGCTCGAAGGGGCTGATTTGAGGTAAGTTACTACACCTCTTTCTCTTTGTTTTTGCCCCATTGACCCTAGGGAAAACAACCTTGGTGCTATGTGAGGTCAATGGGTGCATTTTAGGGCTTTTTAGAGATGCCATGAACCTTAGATGTCTAAATGATGATTTTGCTTGGATGAACTTACTTGAGACCTTGATTAGCATGATATTCATGCGTAGAGTAATGTATTCATCCATGCTATGTGATTTATTCAAGTATTGTAAGCATGATTGGTGAGGTGACTTGAATGGGTATATGCCTAAATGTTGATTTTGGTTGGTTGGACTTACTTGAAACCTTGATTAGTATGATATACATGTGTAGTCAAGTATATTAATCCACTCTATGTGATTTATTCATGTTTTGAGGGCATGATTGGTGAGGTGACCTAAATGGGTTTATGCACAAAAATGTGAATTCGCTCTATGTTGCCTTTTTAAGTGTTTTGTTGGGATTATGTGGGTTTAATGAACTTGTGAATATAGTTATTGATGATAGTTATGAACATAAAAGGGTATTGTAGGCCATGCTTCTATGCCCTAATTTTCGGAAAGTGTACATTAGATTCAACGGAGTCATTATAAGTTCGATAATGTGCTAAACAAACTTGGGTTGAAATCCTACGACAATTGGGTTTCGTTTGATTAACGTTGTGAAATGTATAGTCTCCAAACTTTAAATGGAATTATGATTATGACGAGCTTTATGGATTTTTAGGCTTGGGAATCAAGCCCGAATGAGTTTTGGAATTTTGTTGTGAATTCGAATGAAATGTTAAGGTGTGGATTTATGAGACACATAAAGAATGAAATGTAGTATTAAGACTCAACGGAGTCATTATAAGGCCAATAATATGATAATGAGCCTTGGGTTAAAACCCTACGATGTTTGGGTTTAGGGTTGATTATGTTTGTGCGAACCGAGCATCTCATTTGTGTCCATATGAGATACTCATGTTATAGAGACTTATTGGAAACATATCTTGAGCGTGCTTGTTAGAGCACGAAACATTAGAGGCCAACTTATGGCCTCGAGTATATTTAAGAAATTATTAATGAAAGAATTCTCTCTTTAAGAATTTTGGTCGCGTGTATATGAAAGAACTTGTGAGGAAGTGGATACGGAGTAGCCATGATGTTCTTGATTATAGTATTGGAGATGTCGATTATATATGACGATTAGGACAATGATTGAGTCTGGTGTGCTTTAAGTGAAGACTAAATACTAAGTCTTGAGATATGGATGTTCTTAGACTAATTTAATAGTCTTGGGTTTGATCTTGAGTAGAGGATTATAGTAGACCTCACCTTGTGATTTATTGAGTTATATGCTATTCTTGATTGGTTGATGACTTGAGGATTTATGAGCACCTCAGTATGTGGTTCTTGAACTAAACTTGTAAGTTAGTTGAACATGTTGTTTATATGCAAATATGTGCATTGTTCATGGGATTTTGTAGAGCATTATGTCCTACTTGATTATATGCAAATATGTGCATTGTTATGGGAGTTTGTAGAGCATTATGTCCTACATGATTTGATGAGCCCGATATTAATGAACTTGGTCTCATTTGGTTTATGCAAGTAAATACCTACTTGAGCATTTTTGCTTTAAGTCCAGCTGGCGGGTTTGGTTGTAGTGTCGACAATGGGACGATTCATAGCCTTTGGGAACAATCGCTACGAATCGTTGCATTGGTGCCCTTTCTCCTCACTATTTGGCCAATAGTGGGATGTGATCTCGAGTTATGCCATCTAGCATGACATCGAGCTCTCATTTCTCATCCTAGGTTGGATGAATGTAACGAGTACTCATTAAAGGAAAACTGATGAGTTGTGATTATTTGGGGATGAAACCCAAGGTATGGTTGGTTGGGTGTTGAACCCGGATTTTGGTTTGAGGATGGATCCCATGGTAAGTTTGGTTGGGTGTTGGACCCGGATTTGGTTGTAACGGTTCGATTTACGTTTCTTGTTACACAAGTTTATTTATGAGCATTTATATGAAAGATATTATGCTATGTGGTTTATGTGGGATTATGTGTTTTGGTAATTAAGTGCATGTTTATTGTTGGTATACTAGTATGATACCATGATTCTTATATGCTTGTGCATTATGCCATGCCATGACATAATATGCCATACATTTGCATTTAGTAACTTACTGGGTCATTATGACTCACTCCGTGTGGTTGTTTTCCCTAGTGTGTGCAGTGATCCCGTTAGTACGCGCGACAACTTCGGATAGAGATTTCTAGCAGGTGGTCTTCCGGGCAATAAGCTTGGAGCTATTATTTATTTGTGAGACATGAATGTAAAGTTATGTAGACTTTACTTGGGTAGATTATAGTAGTATATTATTGTTATTTATTTGGGAGCCGGCTAGTATAGCCGAGCTATTGTATCTTTTAGAAGTTAATGACCAACTCGAAGGCACCCTTGGATCTGGGCAAGGAACCTTTTAATGACCAACTCGATGGAATAAAACTGTAGCTCTGCTATGCACCAAGTTAACATTTTGATACTTCGTTTGTACCATTTAGAAGGCGGAATATCATCGAAGGTGAATTGTTGTTTGTTATCGGTTCAGGAGCAGATCACAGAGCTTTTTGATTCTCATGTGGTGAAGTCTAAGATGTAGATTCCTCTAGATCAATATCTGGAGAGTTATGGACCATTGGCTCTGGTTCTGTCATGAATAGATGTTCGAAGGCTTCTGTGGGATTGAATTGCTCTTCCATTTGTGAAGATGATAGATCAACCACTGGTCCGACAAAAGGGGGACGAAGAAGGGTTGTGATGGTGGGAAAGGGTTTGTAGGAACTGGGAAACTGAGTTTGTCTTTTCGATCGGAAAAATGTCAGGGGCTATGGTGGAAGCACCTATATGAGGATCTGGATGTTCTAGTTGGAAGGCTTGTGGAGCAGAGTTTTTAGATGTGGTGGCTATGTCCGGTAGGGAGGCCGTAATGACTTGTGAGTTCTTCTTGGTGGGTTTGCTGGTGGATAGGGATTTTGGGGCCCAAAGAGTGAGTGAAGGGGATGGCTCTTTGTGGGTGGACTGGGGGATTGGTTGAGGGTCAAAAACAGTTTTGATGAAGGGGGTTGTGGGTAATCTCTTAGGATCATCGACGAGTGTGGCCATTCTTTTCATGTTTATGTTGCTGCTCTAGGTCTGTGAGCTGGGCTTTGAGAAACTTCATCTCTGCTTCCTTTCTGGTTAGGTGATCGATTTATTTTATACGTCGATTTTATATGCTTCTGTGACTTGAATTAGGCTATTTCATGAGTCTTTTGAGTACTAATATATGTTTTTGGTGAGTTTTGTAAGTTTCAGGATTGTTCGTGAAAATACAAACGAGGGTTTTAAGTGCAAATTACAAAGAAAGAAAATTGAAGAAAATAAAGTTCTGTTAATTCGACACCTTGCGGACGCAAAGCCTCTCGCATCTGCGACCGCAAGGTAGGCGATCGGTCCTGAAGCCGCCAATCGAAGAGCCAAGAAGCACACACTCGGAGACCTTGCGGACGCAAGGTATCAAAGACCTTGCGACCGCAAGGTAGGCGCGCATGCTTGAAATTCGGGTTTTCACACGCTCATTCGATTCAATCACAACTCCCAAGTATATATAGAAGTCGATGCCGAGCCTAAGCATAAGGAGGACGGCCTGGAAGCTCTCTACATAGATTTTAGGTAGTTTTAGATTGTATAACATAATTAGGTTTTGTAATTTCAAGTATTGAAGATCAAATCATGTCTTCCATCATCTTCATGTGTCGTTCATCGTCTATGATGAACTAAATCATCCCTAATCTAGGAGGTGGGAGGTAACTTGTATCGAATTTATGTTTTGATTCTCATATTTATGTCTATTCAATGCTTGTTGATTGTGTTGTTTATCAATCCCTTTATTATTTCGCTTTGAACAAATGAATGTAATCGCAAATAATAAAGGCTTAGAGGTGCGGATACCGCATGACCAAGTGCATATGTCGTACAATCGGCTCACCAACACAATAAATTGGACCTATCGAAGCACGAGAGTGATAAGTTAGGACCGGGTTCTTACATGATCTAGGTGACAGATAGATCATAAATCTAGGTGATGCCTAGATTACGCCTCGTGCTTAGGATATGGAATGGGTGAATTTTGGGGGAGGGAGAGAACCAATTGTTCAACAGACTCATATCTATTTTTAGTGAACGAACCCAAGACATTGAATGACATTATTATGAATTGAACATAAAGGAGATATAAGTGAAACCCGTAATCCTAGATTTCCACTCACCATAAGATCTTCATATCTGTTATTACTGTCTAATTAGTTAACATCTATAACTAGTAAATTAGAGTAGAATTAAACATAAAACCCCCTTAGGTTAATAATTTGCTATCTATAACCGCACTGTTCGTGATCACTTGTCTCGTGGTTCGACCCTTGCTTCCGAGTCTATTCTATAATAGTCTTGTACACTTGCAAGGAAATAGATAAAATAAAACATCGATCAAGTTTTTGGCGCCGACAAGCTAGTTCAATGAAGTTAGTTTGTAGGTAGCGTAGTTTTTAATTTAATTTAGTTTTTAGTTTAATTTTCTGTTTTATAAAAAATAAAAATACAAAAAGATTTTATTTTATTTTGCCTTAATAGTTAGTTGTTTTTAAATTGCTTTTAATTTTTATGCAAGGTCGTAGATCTTTAAACTCGAATTGGTAGACTTAGATCAAGAGATAAATATTGTTAAAAGATACCAAAGATATTTTGAAAATCTAGTTTTCGAGCCCGATAATCAAGATAATGAATCGAGAGGATCCTCCGGTTGATCCTACAATGGAAGATAATAACAATAATCGTAATCCCGAAAACCTAGTTGACCCGGTCAACCAATAGGAATCAAAGACAAGAAGAGCCTCGCAAGAAGAAATATGGAAGTAGTTGTAAATCAAAGAACTATTAATGATTTTAGTAGACCTTCATTAAATGTGGTAACATCATGTTTAGTATTGCGATGATGTTAGGAATTTTGAACTAAAAGGACATTATTTTAATGCCATACCATCTTTTCATGGGATGCCTAATGAAGATCTGTCGTCGCTTTCTTAAGAGAATATGAATACATGATGAGTACTTTTCCTTTAGGAGGGTTAATCGAAGATCAAATTAAAATGAAATACTTTCCTGCATTAAAAGAATTGGCAAAGAGATGGTTTATGAACCTAACACCGAACAAAGTGTTTTTACTTGGGCACAATTATATGATTTGTTTATGAGCAAATTTTACAAACATGCATCTCTTACAGAGTATAGAAAACAAATCATGTCATTCCAAAATGAACCAGTGAAACATTCCATGAGTCATGGGATAGATTTAAAAATCGCTTATTATGTGTCCTCATCATAATTTGGCTCAACATGTGTTAGTGCTTCAATTCTATCATGGTCTTTCGCCAGTTTACAAACTATGGTTGATAGTGCATGGTGGTTCTATTAATAGAATGACACCGTAAGCATTAGAAGAATTATTTGAGATGCTAAGTATTAATTCCCAACGTAAAAGTGCTAGAGGTAAAAATAGAGCCTATATCAATTGCAAGATAATTCAAATACACAAGCTCAATTTGAAAATTGGCAAATTCAAGAAGCATGTGCTCTATGTGGATTATATTCTCATGCTACTAATTTTTGTCCGTCAAGTGCTATGTATTCTGAACAGGCTAATGCTATGAATATGTACCTCAAAGGCCAAGGAATGATCCATATTCCAATACATATAATCCTGGTTGGAGGAATCATCCTAACTTTTCTTGGGGAGGAAATAAGCCTTTGCAACCTCAACAATTCCAACCTCAGCCACCACAACCTCCACAGTTGCAAAATCAAAATCAATTGAGAATTGAAGAAGTTCCCAAGCAAGAAGTAGCAAGTAAAGGTCAAGCAGCTTTGATGAAGTACATGCTTGAAGAAATGAAAATCAAGAAAAATATATCGAAATTCAGAAGCAAATAAAAGAGAAGAAGGGAAGTTCCTAGTCAAACCGAGCAAGCTAAGTCAATCACCGCCTAAGTGGTAAGGTGATAGGTGAAGAGGTAAGTGATTCTCGATCCTCCTTCTAATATGCATGCTTCAAGAGAAAATTTGAAAAAGTAATAGAAAAGAAATCGAAAAAGATAGTGTTAGTGATAAAGTGATTGATGATTTAAGTAATCAAGAGGTAGAAAAAGAAAGAAGTAGAAGTAGAGTTAGAAGTTCCAAATAAGGAACAAGAAAAGAAAAAGAAATTCAAAATAAAGACAACACAGTTGAAGTAGATAAAGAATTAAATCAAGAAGAAGAGGAACCTTATGTGGCTCCACCACCTTATGTTCCTCCAATTCCGTTTCCAAGAAGACTTATGAAAAACCGAATGGACAAACAATTCACGGAAATTTATAATATGTTATCCAAAGTAAATGTAAATTTACCTTTGCTTAATGTTATTAAAAATATTCCAGATATGCAAAGTTTTTCAAAGATCTTCACTCTAAGAAACACAAGTTTGAAAACAACGAAAAGATTGTTGTTTCGAAAACGGGCCTGTTTTACAACCCGAATTACCACCTAAGTTGAAAGACCCAGTAGCTTTAATATTCAAGTTTCCTTGGGAGACTCTAAAAAGATGAAAGCAATGCTAGATTTAGGAGCAAGTATTAACTTGATGCCTTTCTGCCTATAAACAATTAGGTCTAGAGAACTAAAACCCACTATGCAATTACAATTAGTCGATCGCCGCTTAAATATCCCTTGGGTATAGTGGAAGATATCCTAGTTCAAGTTGATAAATTAATCATACCAGACTTGTGGTTCTGAGATAAATACACAAATG
>CM028382.1:13114331-13170947 GCA_013146195.2 Codonopsis lanceolata
TGCCACATGCGCCATTATTAAGCATTCATCTCCTTCATGTCTCTTAGTACCCCCAAATTTTCTTGTTCAATAATGGTAATTATTACTGTAATTGTTCTTGAAGCTGTAAATTTTAGTAATAAAATGTATTAAATGGTGGCGATCCTTAAATCGTTCGGAAAAATACTTCATTTTGTCTATATTTCGATTTCTAGGCGTTCTTGCCCTAACTTTTATTCTACGTAATAAGGAACTATTACGCATCTCTTTAACAGGGAGCACGGAGCTCCAAATCAGCTGATGACATTCCATCATTGCCCCATCTATGTACCATCAGGGATGTGCATTGTGGCCGTCTGTTCGTGCCTATCTTTGCTTAGGGGTCAAAATCGTGGATGACTGAATCAATGCGGAATCTGCCACTATTCATGCTAGGCGTCTGAGCTTATTTTCGTTGGTGGAGAATTTTACGAGGAAGGCGGTTCAGCGATCGAGGACCTATCACTTTGTTGTTGGCTCGATCCGCGATGCGCTTACGGCATCGAGATTGCCAAAATCATTGGCGTCGGAGTCGATGGCCCAACTTACTGCTAGCTGCGAGAAAAGGCTACTTGCATGGTCTTACATGCGTGGGGAGAATACTCAGGAAGGCTGGCTACTAAAATGAGCGTGCCTTGACGAAGATGATGTCTACTCTCGGTCATCTCTTCGATAAGAGCATGATTTTCAAGAATGGTACTCACGATGTGATGACCTACGGCATTTGGAGTACACCTGTGTAATCTTAAACAAGCGACTCAAGCGGGCGCAAATCTTATTGAAATGATGCGTGATGCCATTAATGCCGTCGAAGTCTCTCCGGCGGCCCGCCGTTCGTCTTCTCAAGCGTCTTCGGGCAAACACTCAATTCCACACTCGCTTTTTGCCTTTGAAAAGAGCGAAGATCAGCGATCCATCAATTCACGGCACCTTCATCATCAACACGCCTGGCTCGAAGCAGCGAGCTCGTGGGTCTTCCACCTCGATCATTGTACGCCATGAACCGCCTCTAAAAATCATAAAAATCAACAGGAGACAAGCGTGGATGCGTTCGTGGCCAGCGGTGAGCAAGCTCTAAGGAAGGCGCCGATGGGCTGCTCGGCCAAGGTGACAACCTGCTCCTTCCACCCTCCCAAAAACAAGAAGAAGATTTCTTACGCTGGGGAGGCCGGTCCCCAAGAGGAAGAGGCTGCTTCTTCCTCGAGCTGCTTCTTTGCCCAACTTTGGGTCCTCCTTGAAAGAAGAAAAGAAGAGGCGCTGTTCCATCCGCTCCCCCTTGAATGACCGTCGAAGGCTGAACGGAGAGAGCTGCCCTCCCTTCGTCATAAGCGAAAAACCAAGCGCTCAGAACGCCAGAACCATTCATTCCATTCATCCCTCCTTCTTCTCCTATATCCTCTTCATCCCTCCTCCTCTCAACTGCTTGACCTGGCTGGCTGTTGGGGGAGGAAACCAGATTGAACCTTCTAACATTTCTTTCCTGCTTCCTCGGCCCACCTGTATTCGAGAGGAGCCTTCTTCACTGCTCCCAGAAGAAGCACGCGAACTTCGTAAGAAGTCGTGGCTCCTTATCTTCTCACCATCTCCACCTCGGACACTCTCCTTCTACACCACTCTCTCGGACACCTTCTCTGATCTTTCTCTTGCCCTCATCCTGCAACCTGCTCACTTAAGTTGCTTCCTCTATCCCTTCCTTCCTTATGCGAGAACAATTCTCTAATCTTGCCCCTCACATTTCTACCCTTCTCTACCAAACCGCCTTTCTTCTGAAATTTTCCCTCAATCTCTCGGTATATCACTCCTTCTCCATCTCTTGACCTATACCAAATTCTATTTCCTTCCATCTCTTACGCCACTCATTCCTTTCTATTTGACTTCTCTTCTATTTACGACCTACTCTACCCTTACTTCCCCTCTAACTTTATCCTTCTCCCAGACTACCCTTTTCCTTCTCATCTTATAGGCGTATCTTCTTCCTCTTCTTCTTCTCATTTCTCTGCATCGGCGGCCTAGCTGCGACATTGAAATTGATTCAAACCCTCTTCACTGACACGCCTCATCTTCTTCCTTTCCCAAACCACGCTTCTCACCCTCACAAGCCATATTTCCATCAACCTTAACCCTTCTCTACCTTCCACCACTTGCGATCACGCCGCTTCTTGAGCTTCTTCGAGCTAACAATGCTCGGCTCGGCTCGGCTCGGCTTGACGCACGGTTTCATCAATGGCCCGGCAGATTGAAGTGCTCGGCTATGGCCTCAGCAGCGCTACTCACGCCACCATCTTCGACATAGGCAAGGCAAGATCGATCGGCTAGTGAATGACAACTTGCTCAAGCCTTCACTACTCACCGGTTTTAGTTCAAGATCAACAAGGCGCTTGCTCGATCGGGATCTTTGCCTCTCGACAAATCGGCATTAGTGGTCTTTTCAATGAGCTTAAAACACGCCGTGGCTCGAGCAATTCTTAGCCGGCGAGAGTTCTTGATTTCACCAATCACGCACCACCCGCGTCGAAGAAGCCAATGCAAGAGCTGCTGGCTGGCTGAACGCGTAGGGTTGGTGCCATCGGGGAGGAGAGAGCTACTCACTTCTTGAATCAAGCCACGATTGAGAGCAGGCCGACTCAGAAACGTCGAATGGCGAGAATCCGAATACGGGTGGGAGACTACCTAGAAACGAGCAGGCAGCCCCGGCCAACCTATTTTGATTACACGTTAGTATTTTGTTACGTTACGTAACCATGTTTGTTTTGATAAAACCTGGCTGTTTAAACGACTTGTTTAATCACGAATGTCTCAAATTTCTTTCAAAGTTTAAATTGCTTCTTCATGATATATACGCTCAATTTAAACTTCGGCGTTTAAATCTTTATATCTGCATGCATACTTATCTCATAGATTTAAACCTTGCTCTTCTTAAGTACTTTGTCTTAATGTTTTTATGCTATAAGTACTTAGTCTAGCTATCTCTCTACTAAGACTTACGCTCTAAGAGGTATGTACGCTCTTAATAAAACTTCCTTAGACATACTATTATCTCGGTGCATGATGATTCAAAGTGCGCTTGCGCTCGTAGGCGAGGCTGATGATGACATCAACCAAATAGGAGGAGATTGTTGATTCCTATGATTAGATTTGGTTGAGTCATCTTACGATTCTTTATGCTGATGGCTAAAAGATGCAGCGTGCCGATTAGTGTGGCAGCGTCTTAGAATCATTGTGTTTAGAATAGTTTCTAGTGTTTAGTTCTTAGGCGTTTTCGAAGCCAAGCTTCTTCGGACGGCAGACTTTGAAAGTGCTGCTCAATCTCTGAAAATCAAAAGAAGCCAAAATCAAGATACAACGCCACGTGGATATTCATCCAGATATTTTTTTGAAAATATCTTGTCATTATGTCTTCACCAATTTTACATCTTCAAGAAGTCAACTCTGTATGATGACAACTGTCCGATGCGCACCGACCTCGAAAAGCATTACCCGTTTTGGCTAAGAAGACTTTGTGAAGAGGTGAAGCAGCACTGAAACATTACTCTGTTTGGCAAAGTCTTCTCTGCACTCTGCATCTCTGCTCCAAAGCGCCAGTGCATTCAATGCAAAAGACCGTTTGACACAATTCAACATGTTCCTATCCAACGGTCCAAAGATCTCTTCCAGGTATATATTCAAGTCCTGAAGATCTGAAGACACAACTCTTGCGCATTAAACTCTCAAGCTTCATCTTCATCACTCAAGCATTCAAGAGATCAAGGACAAGGACTAACACTTCACCAAACTTTTAAAGGCTGCAGATCTATCATCTTTATTTCTTCTCGGCTTCATTTTTAGTTTGTCTTTAAACTGTTCTTTAATCTCTGCGTGTAGAGAACAATTATTCATTGATTGTTTCTCTCACCTTCAAACACTTGGTTAAAAGCGATTTTGTACACGATCCATTAGTGATCTAAATCATAAACCTAGTGGATAAACAAGAGCACTTTTAAAATCCAAAGCTAACCACTTTGGTAGTGGATGTAGTACTATTCACGATGCGAACCACTTCAAATCCCCTCATGCGCTATTTATATACATTCTTTTCATTCTCATAAGCATTGCTTTTGCTTGTCTCGAAGTTATACCACATGTGATCTTTATTATTCGATTCCATCTTTATTCCAGCTGCCTTAACACTTCTTCTCAAACCTTTCTAAAATCCTTAAGAAGTGTTTTTATCAATCAAAAGATTTTAACACCTTATCTAGGCTATTCAACCCCCCCCCCTTCTAGCCTAGATTGAGCCTACTTTGGGACCAACAATATATATGATGTTTTTATAAATGATTTATCTTTAGAAAAACCACTCTACTTGATCTCCTAAACTGCATTTGAAAAAAGAAATAAGTGTCTTTGTTTTACGAACATATATTAGGTATCTGACCCACTTATGACTTCTCCAAATCATAGCCTCTTTACTTTCTGCTACACAAATCTTTTACAAGGATTTTGATTTGAATAAACTGATTATCGGCAAAGTTGTTACTTCTGCCTTGGGAAAGTCTACCGATAGTCTCTACCGGCAGACATACCCAACTTGATAATCTGTATTTGCCAACTAAACTATGCTTTATGAATATCAAAAAGAAAAGTTTTTAAATTGACATAATAGGCTATTCACCCCCCCTCCCCCTCTAGCCTATTTGAGCATTATTGTGGACCAACTGGGTAAAACATCAAAAATCACCAAAACAGGGCAAGGCAGGTCGGGGCACCATGTGGTCGCATGGTCCCCAAGCCATGCGGCCGCATCCTCTCATCTCCCTCTTCATGCTTTCTTCTGTTGACCTTGCGGGGGCAAGGTCATTCCACCTTGCGACCGCAAGCCTTCCAGAGCAAAAATGGCTTAGAATTCAACCCCAAATGACCCCAAACACCTAACCAAATCAAACAAGGTTCAAACCCCATCCAAAGTGGGTCTAGAACTCCCACAAAACACCCACAAACAACCTCCAAAACAACTCAGAGAGAAATCGGAGCTAGGTGCAACAACGTGCAACCGAAACGACGAATGAACTAGCAATTGAATGAGCAATGAAAGGAGACTTACAGCAAGTTGAAAGGTTAATGAAGAAGCTTGAATACTTCTAGGAAGTTGAACAACAACTAGGAGAATAAGAACTCCAAAGGAGAGACGATTACGCGACTCAACCTCGGACTACGCGATAGAGACGAATGCTATCTCCAAAGCTTCCAAATCATCAATAGACTTAAGGAACACCTCCAACTTGAAGTCTAATACATATAAACATGTTAATCAATCATCATGTAAATGTCTAGGATCAAACCGAGGTCACGAACACAATACGCAAGCAAACTCTCAATCGCGTCGCATTTCGACTATCGTCGAGTTACGACTTGTGACTCTAGCAAGTCAACAACTATAGGGCATCTCTTAATAGTGTTTTGGTCTTAATGTGATATCTCAAACACATCTAGACAATCTCACCAACCAATCATAAAAGCAAAAAGGGAAGAAATGTGAGAATGGCACGCAAATCAGGCTAACCGGGGAACGGGGTGTTACATGTACTGTGTTGGTAAGATTCTGAGTCGATGCCTTCAATTTCATGAAGCAGGCTCAGGTAATGACACCAGAAGACTTTGAAACTTCACTGTTTCTGTCCTCGATTCCCACTCCATCAACTAGTCTGAAGTTGTCTTCTCCCTCATATGCCAGTCTATCGTGCGAAGACGAGTGAATGGGTCTGGGATTTACAAGTATGCAAGGATTATAAGCTATTTTCATTGCTCCTATCAGCACATTCAATCAACAGTTCACGACGATGAACGCCTTCCTATCCCTGGAGACCTGTTGATCACTCGAGAGTTGTTCGGCAATCGAAGTTTTACTAACAAAGATAGAGAATATTTTTTAGGATCTAGCACTGGTAGCTTTGGAGATTCCAACTTGGATGTATTCTTTTTATCCTTATCATAGTACTTTCTTAATCTAAAATCTTAACTGACATCTTCTTTGTCTACTGTCCTTCTCTTCTGTTCTCCATCCTTCTCCTTCTATCTCTCTTGCTTGCAACCATTAAGGAGGAGAGTTATATGACATATCAGTAAAAGAGGTACGTCATTACTTAAGGAAAAGAATTCATTAGGAGGAGAGTTATTAATTGAGGAGAATCATTCCTTAAGGAGGAGAGTTATCCATAACCCTCCAAGACATAGAAGAGTTCACAACCTTAGGAGGCGCATTTATGAACTAAGAAGAAAAGTTCATAACTAACAAGGGTAAAGACCAAAATTTCCCTTGCTCAGTGGAAGACACACATAAGGTGAAAATTTCACCCCTACAGCTGATTCTATGTGAATCATGCTCAGCCTTTGTGGCACTTCTGTTGAAAAACATTCTTTCACTAAAACATCTCTATTGAGTCTTACCTTCAACAAAGATTCTGTATTTTTCAACAGAAACTTTAGACATTTTATCAAAAAGTTTTTTTTTTTATAAATGTCTTATTTTTCTCAAAAATTGCTATCATAAGCAATCCTTATTGTAAACACTTTCAAAACAATATGATTACATAAGGATTTGCTACTCTTGCTTGCTAAAACATTCTTTAACATATAAAATCTTTGTGCAAGCAAGAACCCTAAAACTTTTTAGATCCTGATTAAACATTTTCAAATATCCTAAGTGATCTAAAATGTTTTTCACTATTGTTTTACCTGTTCAACACTTTGATTTATCGAGTCTGTAATAGCAATAGTAGACTATACAAAGCCATCACTCTTGTAATTATCAACATAGGGCATGCCTTGAGATAAAATGATTATTCATTGTGGGCATGCTATTTCTATGTCTTGATAAATGCTTTAGTGATTTGTATATGTCATCTTGCAATGGTTTTAAGCAAATAGGAGGAGATTGTTGGAATATGCTTCTTGATAATCAACTTATCACCTTGCATATTCTGAATATTTTGATTTGCTTGTTCCCATTACTGTGTGTCATAACAAGTGGCTAAGAGGGCTGCGTACCAATTAGTGTGGCAACTTGTTTGACAACGCGTAGGTCTTAGGTTAGGTTGTCCTAATCTAGCCCTACCTTCTAATTGATGATTGAACAGACCAGCGCTTCATATGCACTAGCACGAGCAGACTTGCTATAGCATCAAGGTTTTCGAAAGACTCGTCACCAGCAGACTTGTGACGACCCGACCCGAATCCCAATACGAGACCCCAAGGTCGTGTCGTCAAAACACACAATAACAATCAAAGGGTAAGGCTATAACAGCGATACGACAATGACTCAACAAACGCGAAAGCAAATAACATAATGGAACCCGAGCTAACAAGCTCCGAAATACAAAACCACCTAAGAGATAGTAAATCTCTCGACCCAAAAATTCAAAGCATGCGACGCAACATTGGACACGTACAACAAAACCACTTGTTACAATTTATAACAATAATATATTCAAGTCATCGGGGAAGTTACAACCGGAACCCAACATTAACTAAGTCTACAACTCTAGTCTACACACTCTACGGCTAAACATGACGGAGTACAACATAACCAACAATATAAACAAACTCAAGAAAGAATAAATATGTGCTTAAATAAACATGGCTCGACTAACATTTGTCGGCTCACAAAAGATCAAGTACTAATAATTTACAAGTACAAGTACCAATAAAAATCACAAGTTTTACTACCCATAGTGAAGTCTATATAACTTCACTTCCCAAACGACCTTTCCAATAAACTAAAACTACAAGAAAACAGAGCAATTGAAACGGAAAATTATGTTGCAAAAAATGAAAATCCGTTACAATTAGATGATTGAAACGGAAAAAGTTTGTTGCAAATTCGGTTTGGAAAACACTCGTTGCTAATTTTGTACAACCGTATGTATTCCGTTGCATGATATTGCAACGAAAACCGAACGTTGCAATTTCAAATTTTTCGGTTGCAAATGTGCTTCCAAGGACAGTTAACGTCCGTTGCAAATAGCAACTAATTTTTTTCTATTGCATTCTTGCAACGAACTTTTTTCGTTACATTCTTGCAACATATTTTTTTTGTTGCATTCTTGCAACATATGTTTTCGTTGCATTTTTTGTTGCATTCTTGCAACAGACTTTTTCGTTGCATTTTTTGTTACATTATTGCAACAGACTTTTTCGTTGCATTTTCGCAACAGACTTTTCCATTAAAATGTTTATATATTTTTGTTGCTAGTTCGTAATCGAAATTTTATTAAAAAAAATATTATTGTAACAGAAGATACCGTTGCAAAATTTATATCAAAAAATATTTGTTTTTACAAATAAATAAATAAATATTATCATACCTAATGAACATTTCATATTTCACATTTTACAAAAAAAAATTAAAATCAAATATTTAAAACAACTCAAGTTTAAACATTTCATTCAAAAGTCATTGTCGAAGTGTCGGATTACATGAAAGTGTGGAGAATATTGAGAGCCTCCAAGTGACTAACAAAAGACATTGTCTAACTATCAAACTACATAGACAATGGTGGAGGTTGTTGGGCTCTAAGTGACCGAATTTCTTCTTGCATTAGCTTGAAATCAGCTTTGATTTGCTCCATTTCCTCCAGGATTTAGCCTTATGTGATGTTCCATTGGGAAAACCATATCAATAATAGCAGTCTAGAGGTGCAACCAATGCAAAGTTCCAACAAGTGGTTGTGTGCCAACAAGATTGTCTGCAGAACAAAACCGAGGAATATATTATCATTATCAATAACAATTATATAAAATGTCCAAGAAAAAGGTTGAATGGAGATTTAATTGGATATGATAATTGGAAGACATTCCTTTTGTGTCATACTCGAGATCCGAGAAGACCTGAAAGAGGAAAAAGGGGCATTTTATGAAACTAATAAAGTAGAACAACACGGGCTAAATAAGATTGCATGCATAAAACCTGGGTTATGAAAGCATTAACACTTGCATATCTCTTGTTATTTGCATGAGTATCACAATAACTGCTAATACCCTTCTTATATAGTAGACAAAGACTTAGCATTTACTTGTTTACTTCTAAGGAGTCTATCCTCCGCAATCACAATGACATCAACAATTTGAATAAATGCTTCAAGAATTGTTCCTTAATTCCCAGGATAGTGTTTCCCATCATAACAAAGTTCGTGGATAGAGCACAAACAAAGGCAAGTAAACATGACCATACAATATATACAGCTAAGGCTTGCGAAAATTGTCTTACAACTAGTGTTAGAGCTCGATATGCATTGTTGGGCCCTCTATAACAACGTAAGCTTTTCAGAGTTGGTAACTTAAACATGACGTTAAAGATTTAGCCATGTAACACCTTGGGTTCGAGTCCTCCCACTAACATTTACTTTCACTTTATCCCAGTTTTGTTTGCACACAAGTTGGCACTATTTGGTTTATGATGCACCTGAGGTTTATCTCCCTATGTGTGAAGGGCACTAAGGCTTGATATCCATAGCCCAACCCTCCCTCTAAAAGCTTAAGCTTTTAGATGAGTAGGCAAGTTAACAGCTAGAAACCAATCTATTTGAGACAACAACAAAATAATCACTCTAAACAGATCAAAATTAGCTAATGGCAGAATATGCTAAATATATAAGACTCCGGGTTTGTTGAAATTTATCCTCTTAATAATAACTGGAAATACCTACTACCCATGATACAAATCACGGATGAAGAACAATGGCATGATCAACAAGGTGCTCGACATTCTTCATAGAATTCAAATGAAATGAGACAAGCTCTTAAGCAATCTAGATTTCCATTGTCAAATTTTTGTAAGCTGAGAAAATACTTGGAAATCTAAGAAATTCAAAAGCACTTGTTTGCCAGTTTAAACCAGCTAGATTTCTCGGCCAAGGATGAGTACAGCTTATAATAGTCTATATATCTGTATTCCCAGTTTCGGCTACTAAAATCATGCCAATTGCTTGAAATAACAAGAAGCCTACCTTTAAGTTCATGAATATCTCAATCTTTCTAAATACGCAGCAAAAATTCTTCAGCCTAGAGTCATTTACGAGAGATCAGAGTTCCACATCATAATTTTATGCTATCTATTTCTTGGGACGAACTAAGAAGGAAAGTATGAATCAATTTTTGCGAAAGGGTTCTTTTTGTCATCACTATATATGAAGAAACTAGCAAAAAAGATGACTTCCTCATATATAAATAATATTGAAACATCGAATCCTAACCTTTTCATCGATCCACCTTAATGAACTTATCAGATTGTTTAAAATTCGGACAACAACATCAATTGGAGTCATCCCATCTGTCGCCTCAAGTTCTCCAACCTATGTAGTAACCAAGTAAAGGAGGGGGTCACCCATCAACACCTGAGATACTAATTAAAAACAAGTGTTCCGAAAACATAAAATTAACCTAGTTGGCATTAATTGTCTGAATAATAGATTTTATCTGCTCCGACATCTGTTCCATTTCCCTCTCTATGAATTCACCGCTGCACTGAAAATGCCAAGAATAAAAGTGTTTACTGTCTGTATGGGACACTAATCAACTTTCATTTCCCCCATGTCCACCTTCTTTGAGTGTGGACTATCTTCACCTCTTAGTTGGAAATCAGAGGTGAGGAATGGCACTTACGCTACATTTCCCACAGCCTACACTTCCCTTTTTCTATCTTACCGAGAAAGAGAAATTATACATAGCCAAGAGATATGAATAGTGGTGATTATCACCAAATAATCAAAAAGTTTAATAAAGGTCACTATGATTTATACATAGAAAAGAAACCAGTTATCAATTTGTAAACAGGTTAGGAAGGGACCACTTGGTCTATTCGTAAACAGGTTAAAAAGGAACCAGATGATCAATTTCTAAGAAAGTTAAACAAACTTAATTTCTTGTTTTATCTACTTTCTATTCTTTTCATGACTAAGCAGGTCGAATCTTATGATCAGAATCCTCAATATTCTAACATCAACAAGAATGACGAACAAGACAGATTTAAGTATCAAATAAGCATTATGATGGTCATCATAGAGAAACTGATGAGAGAGTAAATGCCCAATAATCTTGAGGTGATATCAACTCAATCACTGAAACACCAGGACCAACTACCCATTCCGACCATTTAAATCTTCCCATGACTGCAATTGCCAAGGTTTACGTTGTTGTTTTTATAGGTAAGTGTGACCCTGGTTGGTGTAAGGATTGGAACCAATGAGTCAAGGACCTCAAGGCCTTTTCCTGAGTGCCCTTTCCATCTCTCCCACCACGTTGTTACTGCCACATACTTCATAACCATAGTCCTTGTGCTCATAATTTCATCGTGTAATCTGGCAATACTATATTACTTTTCAATAAGTTATGCAAGTCCAATAACAGTTGAATGATCAAGTTACTAAATTCAAGAGACCAAGTATTAATTAGGATGACGCAAAGTGTATATTGACATTGCATCTCTCGTGGATGCTGCTTCATCGTCAAGAAGTAATGCACGCTCATCTTTGTATAAAGGTTCTACTTCTTCTTCCACACTTTGCAAGATCAAATGACCAAAAGAAGTCCCAGCTTATTGAAATTCCTCTCAGAAAATATCAACTTAATGAAAAAGTATTACCTCGAGCTTCAGAAGAACGTCACGATTCTGTAAGATCCTGTGGTCCCAATCAGCTATCGCATTAGCTTGCTTCCGGAACTTCCCAGTACGCTCTTGAAGCTCTGTGTTCCACTCCTTGATGATCTTTTAAAAAAGGAAAAAGACATCACACTTGATAAAATCACAGGAGACTCAGAATGGCAGATAGAACCGTGTGTGTAATAAGAAGCGTAATCAAAGTTCAAACCCACAGCAAGTAACTTATAAGAATAGAAAATGGCATATACACCATTAACTTTCTACTGCACCTTTCCCCAGCAAAATGCCAAGTTGTGATTGTTTCTCCATAAGTAGTTGTGTCAAGTTTGGTAAAGGATGATGAATGGTTTGAAGAATGAAGGTTGCCGGACCACCACCATTGACGGTGGTGGCCGGTTAGAAGAGGGAGATAAGATGAAAGAGAATACGCAGTAATATGGAGAGAAAGAAGAGAAATTATTGTTATTGAGATTGAATTAATGAATTGATTAATTCCTAACACACTATTACATCACTATTTATATCAAAAAAAAAAAACAAAGTAAATGGACTAACTAACTAATGGACCCAAATGGGCTTACATTGAATTGGGCTTATACTTTTAACACGCCCCCTCAACTCGAACATGCAACTATTGTGAAATGATCGAATTGGAGAAGTGCAAACAAATGAGCCTCAATGGGTCGGGCCTCTTGGCCCAATACAAATCAAATGAGCCTATACGGCATATGGGCCTATACGGCAAATGGGCCTCTATGGCAAATGGGCCTCTATGGGCCAAAGTAGTGTTGATGTGCCACTTTGGGCCTGAGTGTTGTTGATGTGCCACTTTGGGGCCTGAATTTTGTTGATGTGCCACTTTGGGCCTGAATTTTGTTGATGTGCCACTTTTGAGTGTTGTTGATGTGCCACTTTGGGCCTGAATTTTGTTGATGTGCCACTTTGGGCCTGAATTTTGTTGATGTGCCACTTTGGGCCTAAATATTGGGCCATGTCAAGATTGATGTTGGGCTGGGAGACCGTTGGTGCTGCGTTGGGTCCTACAACCACTGTACATAATGTCGCTGAGGTCAGCAAGTACATGAGTTTTCTTGAAGATATTGGCTGACCATTTCTTGAAAGACTGGTTAGGAATAGTTTGTAGGTCGTTTGTCAAAACATAGGCGGTGGAACGTCCGATTTCTTATGTGTTTGTGATTTTTCAGATCTTGGGAGACCGACTTTCGTCTTCTTGCCAGCCATAGCTTCCTCTCTCTTCAGCCAGTTCGTTCTGGAATCTACCTCGGGTGCTCCCTCCGTTTTAATTGCGGATATGGAACACAAGCTTCTCCTGTTGTTGAAATCATGTTGTACGGAGGGAAGAATGAGAAGGCGACTCGAGGAGGGCGCGAGAAATCACCGGATGAGGAGTGGCGCCATCACTCATCCGCCGAATCCTCTCGATTTCAATACTTTATCTATCAATTGATTGATTGATTTCGAGAGTGAGAGAGAAACAGAGAGTTGGTTGGTGGAATTTGATTTCTTGAGCCTTACGGACTTTGACTTCAAAAATTCAACTCGCTTCTAGCCGCCTCGCCCGCCAATACCTTTCTTTGTTGTTGTTGATCTTGTTGCGAATTAAACGTATTCTTGAAATTGTTGTTGTTTCTAGGCTGGTTGATTTTATTCTTGTTCTTGATTTTCTACTCTTTTGTGTGCTTGACCCTCTTCTTGTTGCCGCCGATGGGAAGGTCTAATTTGGGAAATTGTGAGAGGGGGTTTGCGTTGCTGATGGTGAAGATATTGGCGATGCGATTGGAGTCGGTGGTTTGATTAGGGCCAGAGATTTGGCTGTTGGTATTTGTTGTTTGGGGTTTGCTTGTTTTGGGGTTTCTGTGAATTGGGTGAAGTCAAACCGACAGGAGAGAATGTTGGAAGAACAAATAGGTGAGGGTATGTCGATGTGTTTGAGAAGGTTTTGGGGAGGGATTGATTATCAGAATCTTTGCTCTGATACCATGTCAAGTTTGGTAAAGGATGATGAATGGTTTGAAGAATGAAGGTTGCCGGACCACCACCATTGACGGTGGTGGCTGGTTAGAAGAGGGAGATAAAATGAAAGAGAATACGCAGTAATATGGAGAGAAAGAAGAGAAATTATTGTTATTGAGATTGAATTAATGAATTGATTAATTCCTAACACACTATTACATCACTATTTATATCCAAAAAAAACAAAGTAAATGGACTAACTAACTAATGGGCCAAAATGGGCTTACATTGAATTGGGCTTATACTTTTAACAAGTTGTGCTAGAGCCTTGGAATGAAGCACCAACCCTTCCAAAACCTCTCGGTGTCATAAATATTTTATTTTCTTTTTTTAAAAAAAGGATCAATAGTGGTTCCCACTTACCCCTTTTAATATTAATATAAACACACAGTTACTCTCCCAACATGATAGGAAAACTCAAAAGTTGTTAATTAAGTTCAACCTTCTAGGATGCATCTCTACACGCTTATACCGAAATTTTCGCTTGCAAATGCGGGAAAGTTAAAAATGCAGACTAGTGACTGAAAACCATGAACGAATCATGTCATGATTGATGTTGGTAATAAGGTCAACTCTAAGATTATTGGTCTTTATTGATGTCAAATGGAAGGTGTCCCCAACCTGCCTTCTTCTTTTCAAAAAGTTCTCATTGACATGTCTATATCCATGTTTGGTAGGTGCTTGCAAGATAGTGGATGCGCTTGGCTTAGTGATGTTTTTTTGTGTTTCGTGGTTTCAAGGAGAATTTGGGACCAGTGAGAGAGAATAACTTTTAAAAAGTAAGGCAAGCATACCATGTGTGATTAACATAACTGACAGCCATTTAATTAAATTATTTAAAAACAAATGAACCTATCTTGAAAAAGAAAAAGAAAAATAGCAAATAGATTACCTCTTCAACCTGTGTCTTTCCGGTGATTTCGGATGGTAATTTTGGGGCGTAACTACGTTGTGATGGCAGATGTAGTTGTCCTAAAATAGTACAAGAGAAGCTAAATGAGATCCCATTACAAAAAACAAAGTTCCCAACATTGTGGGTAGTAATTAATAGGAGAAAGAAGGAAGATCACAATCTTCAATCGTGAGTTATCAAGGATCGCCTGGCAATAGAAACACCATAAACCATTGAACACACAAAACTGGAATACAAGATAATTGTCTATAACAGATGGTGTCTTCAATTGTAAAAAGTATAATGCCCAAATGGTAACTGAACCAAGTAATGCACCTTCACAAGCCCACAAATTTGTATAAGAAATTTACAAGATATTGAAACAAAAATACATATAAAAAATCAATGTACAAAACATTGGACACCATCTCATCATGAAAGGAGAACCACCTTCATCATCATAAATTACTAAGTTCTTATGAATGACAGAAAAATCAATTCGCTAAGATACAATGTTACTTACCGGGATAGACCAATAAAGAATTTTCAGTAATAATGAAGTTACCACGAAGCAATGGCATTATAAGGAATGACTCACATACCGTGTGAAAAAGGATAGAGTATGCCCAAACTAAATAACTTAATTGCTAAAATGGAACAAGTTCATAAATAATCAAAAAGCCAATATTCTGCTCCCATATGAAACACACACCATAAAAAGAAATAAGTTACAGATAAATGCCAAACTAAGGGCCAAAAATTAACAGGTCACTAAGTAATTCCTTTTTTTCCTCAAAAGACTTCATATTTGGAGTCTTAGTTTGTCATCTTCGTCAATTACGTTAGTAATTCCTTTTTCCCCCCTTTTTTTAATGCTTATATTTTCTCAGTAGTTGTTCTCTACAGATTGGCAAGCAATCTTTTGCTTGAATAGCTACTGCAATGAAGTGTTGCGTGGAAGTCGTCCCAATATAGGGTAACCTCATATTTGATTTATTCAGGTGTGAATGCAGTAATCCGTTGCTTTGTCGGTCTGTTATTCCTTAGGAATAGGATATTGGACCCAAAGAGAAGTGGTTCTGGTATGTTCCTTAAGAATAGAATGTGACTAATATAGAAAGGATTCATATTTGGAGTCTTAGTTGATGTATTCCTCATTTAAATTAACAAACTGTATCTTTTCAGTTACTTAACGTACTTTTTTCAAAAAAAATTGATGTGCAGATGTCTAAACAGTTATGTGTGAATTGTTGCAGTAATCACTTGGTTTCTGTTATTCATCAAGATGAGGACATTGGATCCATAATGTGAATGAGTTCATAGATATGGTATGGTATGACCTTTACATGAGTGGGTTTTCTTAAGTGGTGTGGCCTTTCCAGTTTCTGCTTGAGATCAACCTGTTCACATCTGTACGGATTGTTGTTCTTTCCTTGTGTCCGTAAATATCTTTTATGTTTCAAAGACGCCTCAGCTTATCTTCGGCATGATTTGCTAGAGATAACTCGGATATTCTCCTTACATGAACAAAAGTTATTCATATCTATTTGGATTAACGTGAAGAATTGTTGTACTAGAACATTGTTGCCTATATGGAATCTTAGTTTGTCTTTGTCCTTTTCATGTAACTAGACTTAATAAGCACCAAATCAAGAACTATAGCAAGTGTATACATCTATCATCAAATTACACAGCACCCTTATTTCCAAAGATTCATAGACCTGTTATCCCAACAGAGTGAACAAGCACTCAATTCAAACACATTTTTTTAATGAAAATCAATTTTTATGGGAACAAGAATTAGCACAAATCCACCAGTAGTACACATAGCATTTATCAATTTATCAGAATGGCACCTGAATTATAACAAGAATACCAAGAACCATAAAGCACTAACAAATTTTTAAGTATCAATCTTTGCAATCAATCCAACGAAAACATGTACAATCTTACTTGTACGGATACGAATTCCTTCAAGTTTAGCTCTAGATGACGATTTTATTGCGAAAATTCTAAGAGAGAGACAAATGCACCTTGTAATATCCCTAATTTTGATAATATTATGTTTAATTAGAATAATTATTTTGGGCCTATATTAGTTTAGTTATCTTGGGCCGATATTTGTGGTTTGACCAAAATTTGAAAGAAATTAATATTTGGGCCTATTATTGAATTGGCAGTGAGCCCATTCGATTTTAGTGTGCAATTGAGTTATTTATTTTGTGTTTGGGCTTAGACCCAATTGATGGTCCATTTGTTAAGTATAATAACAATAATAACAATAATAATAATTATTATTATTATTATTATTATTAGAGTAATAAACACATATATTAATAAGAGCAGTTAATCGGGATGGTGAAGAGGTCGGAGCTTGTTGCCGTTGAAGAAAAACGGTGGCGGCTCTTCATTTCGACAGTAATGGAGGAGAGGAAAAGATTGTTTTATGTGATTATAAAAGGGGTTGATTTTCCCTTCGGTAAATCAATCGCATCGATAATTACGAGAGAGGAGAGAGTGAGAGAGGGAGCACCGAAGGAATTGTCGGAGAAGTAGTGTTGATGTGTTGATGTGCCTCTATGGGCCAAAGTAGTGTTGATGTGCCACTTTGGGCCTGAGTGTTGTTGATGTGCCACTTTGGGGCCTGAATTTTGTTGATGTGCCACTTTGGGCCTGAATTTTGTTGATGTGCCACTTTTGAGTGTTGTTGATGTGCCACTTTGGGCCTGAATTTTGTTGATGTGCCACTTTGGGCCTGAATTTTGTTGATGTGCCACTTTGGGCCTAAATATTGGGCCATGTCAAGATTGATGTTGGGCTGGGAGACCGTTGGTGCTGCGTTGGGTCCTACAACCACTGTACATAATGTCGCTGAGGTCAGCAAGTACATGAGTTTTCTTGAAGATATTGGCTGACCATTTCTTGAAAGACTGGTTAGGAATAGTTTGTAGGTCGTTTGTCAAAACATAGGCGGTGGAACGTCCGATTTCTTATGTGTTTGTGATTTTTCAGATCTTGGGAGACCGACTTTCGTCTTCTTGCCAGCCATAGCTTCCTCTCTCTTCACCGCTGCTCGGAATCTACCTCGGGTGCTCCCTCCGTTTTAATTGCGGATATGGAACACAAGCTTCTCCTGTTGTTGAAATCATGTTGTACGGAGGGAAGAATGAGAGAAGGCGAATTCTGAGGAGGGAAGCGGCGCGAGAAATCACCGGATGACGGAGCCGTGACAGCGCCATCACTCATCCGCCGGAATCCTCTGATTTCAATACTTTATCTATCAATTGATTGATTGATTTCGAGAGTGAGAGAAACAGAGAGAGTTGGTTGGTGGAATTTGATTTCTTGAGCCTTACCAGACTTTGACTTCAAAAATTCAACTCTGTTTCTAGCCGCCTCTGCCTCTGCCAATACCTTTGCTGTTGTTGTTGATCTTGTTGCGAATTAAACGTATTCTTGAAATTGTTGTTGTTTCTAGGCTGGTTGATTTTATTCTTGTTCTTGATTTTCTACTCTTTTGTGTGCTTGACCCTCTTCTTGTTGCCGCCGATGGGAAGGTCTAATTTGGGAAATTGTGAGAGGGGGTTTGCGTTGCTGATGGTGAAGATATTGGCGATGCGATTGGAGTCGGTGGTTTGATTAGGGCCAGAGATTTGGCTGTTGGTATTTGTTGTTTGGGGTTTGCTTGTTTTGGGGTTTCTGTGAATTGGGTGAAGTCAAACCGACAGGAGAGAATGTTGGAAGAACAAATAGGTGAGGGTATGTCGATGTGTTTGAGAAGGTTTTGGGGAGGGATTAATTATCAGAATCTTTGCTCTGATACCATGTCAAGTTTGGTAAAGGATGATGAATGGTTTGAAGAATGAAGGTTGCCGGACCACCACCATTGACGGTGGTGGCTGGTTAGAAGAGGGAGATAAAATGAAAGAGAATACGCAGTAATATGGAGAGAAAGAAGAGAAATTATTGTTATTGAGATTGAATTAATGAATTGATTAATTCCTAACACACTATTACATCACTATTTATATCCAAAAAAAACAAAGTAAATGGACTAACTAACTAATGGGCCAAAATGGGCTTACATTGAATTGGGCTTATACTTTTAACAAGTTGTGCTAGAGCCTTGGAATGAAGCACCAACCCTTCCAAAACCTCTGGTGTCATAAATATTTTATTTTCTTTTTTTAAAAAAAGGATCAATAGTGGTTCCCACTTACCCCTTTTAATATTAATATAAACACACAGTTACTCTCCCAACATGATAGGAAAACTCAAAAGTTGTTAATTAAGTTCAACCTTCTAGGATGCATCTCTACACGCTTATACCGAAATTTTCGCTTGCAAATGCGGGAAAGTTAAAAATGCAGACTAGTGACTGAAAACCATGAACGAATCATGTCATGATTGATGTTGGTAATAAGGTCAACTCTAAGATTATTGGTCTTTATTGATGTCAAATGGAAGGTGTCCCCAACCTGCCTTCTTCTTTTCAAAAAGTTCTCATTGACATGTCTATATCCATGTTTGGTAGGTGCTTGCAAGATAGTGGATGCGCTTGGCTTAGTGATGTTTTTTTGTGTTTCGTGGTTTCAAGGAGAATTTGGGACCAGTGAGAGAGAATAACTTTTAAAAAGTAAGGCAAGCATACCATGTGTGATTAACATAACTGACAGCCATTTAATTAAATTATTTAAAAACAAATGAACCTTCAGGGTACAGTATACTGAAAAAGAAAAATAGCAAATAGATTACCTCTTCAACTGTCTTTCCAGTGATTTCAGATGGTAATTTTGGGGCAGTAACTACAGTTGTGATGGCAGATGTAGTTGTCCTAAAATAGTACAAGAGAAGCTAAATGAGATCCCATTACAAAAAACAAAGTTCCCAACATTGTGGGTAGTAATTAATAGGAGAAAGAAGGAAGATCACAATCTTCAATCGTGAGTTATCAAGGATCGCCTGGCAATAGAAACACCATAAACCATTGAACACACAAAACTGGAATACAAGATAATTGTCTATAACAGATGGTGTCTTCAATTGTAAACAGTATAATGCCCAAATGGTAACTGAACCAAGTAATGCACCTTCACAAGCCCACAAATTTGTATAAGAAATTTACAAGATATTGAAACAAAAATACATATAAAAAATCAATGTACAAAACATTGGACACCATCTCATCATGAAAGGAGAACCACCTTCATCATCATAAATTACTAAGTTCTTATGAATGACAGAAAAATCAATTCGCTAAGATACAATGTTACTTACCGGGATAGACCAATAAAGAATTTTCAGTAATAATGAAGTTACCACGAAGCAATGGCATTATAAGGAATGACTCACATACCGTGTGAAAAAGGATAGAGTATGCCCAAACTAAATAACTTAATTGCTAAAATGGAACAAGTTCATAAATAATCAAAAAGCCAATATTCTGCTCCCATATGAAACACACACCATAAAAAGAAATAAGTTACAGATAAATGCCAAACTAAGGGCCAAAAATTAACAGGTCACTAAGTAATTCCTTTTTTTCCTCAAAAGACTTCATATTTGGAGTCTTAGTTTGTCATCTTCGTCAATTACGTTAGTAATTCCTTTTTCCCCCCTTTTTTTAATGCTTATATTTTCTCAGTAGTTGTTCTCTACAGATTGGCAAGCAATCTTTTGCTTGAATAGCTACTGCAATGAAGTGTTGCGTGGAAGTCGTCCCAATATAGGGTAACCTCATATTTGATTTATTCAGGTGTGAATGCAGTAATCCGTTGCTTTGTCGGTCTGTTATTCCTTAGGAATAGGATATTGGACCCAAAGAGAAGTGGTTCTGGTATGTTCCTTAAGAATAGAATGTGACTAATATAGAAAGGATTCATATTTGGAGTCTTAGTTGATGTATTCCTCATTTAAATTAACAAACTGTATCTTTTCAGTTACTTAACGTACTTTTTCAAAAAAATTGATGTGCGATGTCTAAACAGCTTATGTGTGAATTGTTGCAAGAATCACTTGGTTTCGTTATTCATCAAGATGAGGACATTGGATCCATAATGTGAATGAGTTCATAGATATGGTATGGTATGACCTTTACATGAGTGGGTTTTCTTAAGTGGTGTGGCCTTTCCAGTTTCTGCTTGAGATCAACCTGTTCACATCTGTACGGATTGTTGTTCTTTCCTTGTGTCCGTAAATATCTTTTATGTTTCAAAGACGCCTCAGCTTATCTTCGGCATGATTTGCTAGAGATAACTCGGATATTCTCCTTACATGAACAAAAGTTATTCATATCTATTTGGATTAACGTGAAGAATTGTTGTACTAGAACATTGTTGCCTATATGGAATCTTAGTTTGTCTTTGTCCTTTTCATGTAACTAGACTTAATAAGCACCAAATCAAGAACTATAGCAAGTGTATACATCTATCATCAAATTACACAGCACCCTTATTTCCAAAGATTCATAGACCTGTTATCCCAACAGAGTGAACAAGCACTCAATTCAAACACATTTTTTTAATGAAAATCAATTTTTATGGGAACAAGAATTAGCACAAATCCACCAGTAGTACACATAGCATTTATCAATTTATCAGAATGGCACCTGAATTATAACAAGAATACCAAGAACCATAAAGCACTAACAAATTTTTAAGTATCAATCTTTGCAATCAATCCAACGAAAACATGTACAATCTTACTTGTACGGATACGAATTCCTTCAAGTTTAGCTCTAGATGACGATTTTATTGCGAAAATTCTAAGAGAGAGACAAATGCACTGTAATATCCCTAATTTTGATAATATTATGTTTAATTAGAATAATTATTTTGGGCCTATATTAGTTTAGTTATCTTGGGCCGATATTTGTGGTTTGACCAAAATTTGAAAGAAATTAATATTTGGGCCTATTATTGAATTGGCAGTGAGCCCATTCGATTTTAGTGTGCAATTGAGTTATTTATTTTGTGTTTGGGCTTAGACCCAATTGATGGTCCATTTGTTAAGTATAATAACAATAATAACAATAATAATAATAATTATTATTATTATTATTATTATTAGAGTAATAAACACATATATTAATAAGAGCAGTTAATCGGGATGGTGAAGAGGTCGGAGCTTGTTGCCGTTGAAGAAAAACGGTGGCGGCTCTTCATTTCGACAGTAATGGAGGAGAGGAAAAGATTGTTTTATGTGATTATAAAAGGGGGGGCTGATTTTCCCCTTCGGTAAATCAATCGCATCGATAATTACAGAGAGGGAGAGAGCTGTGAGAGAGGGAGCACCGAAGGAATTGTCGGAGAAGTAGTGTTGATGTGTTGATGTGCCTCTATGGGCCAAAGTAGTGTTGATGTGCCACTTTGGGCCTGAGTGTTGTTGATGTGCCACTTTGGGGCCTGAATTTTGTTGATGTGCCACTTTGGGCCTGAATTTTGTTGATGTGCCACTTTTGAGTGTTGTTGATGTGCCACTTTGGGCCTGAATTTTGTTGATGTGCCACTTTGGGCCTGAATTTTGTTGATGTGCCACTTTGGGCCTAAATATTGGGCCATGTCAAGATTGATGTTGGGCTGGGAGACCGTTGGTGCTGCGTTGGGTCCTACAACCACTGTACATAATGTCGCTGAGGTCAGCAAGTACATGAGTTTTCTTGAAGATATTGGCTGACCATTTCTTGAAAGACTGGTTAGGAATAGTTTGTAGGTCGTTTGTCAAAACATAGGCGGTGGAACGTCCGATTTCTTATGTGTTTGTGATTTTTCAGATCTTGGGAGACCGACTTTCGTCTTCTTGCCAGCCATAGCTTCCTCTCTTCACCCTGCTCGAATCTACCTCGGTGCTCCCTCCGCTTTTAATTGCGGATATGGAACACAAGCTTCTCCCGTTGTTGAAATCATGTTGTACGGAGGGAAGAATGAGAGAAGGAATTCGAGGAGGGAGCGGCGAGAAATCACCGGGATGAGCCGTGCGCCATCACTCATCCGGAATCCTCGATTTCAATACTTTATCTATCAATTGATTGATTGATTTCGAGAGTGAGAGAAACAGAGAGAGTTGGTTGGTGGAATTTGATTTCTTGAGCCTTACGGACTTTGACTTCAAAAATTCAACTCGTTTCTAGCCGCCTCTGCCTCTGCCAATACCTTTGCTGTTGTTGTTGATCTTGTTGCGAATTAAACGTATTCTTGAAATTGTTGTTGTTTCTAGGCTGGTTGATTTTATTCTTGTTCTTGATTTTCTACTCTTTTGTGTGCTTGACCCTCTTCTTGTTGCCGCCGATGGGAAGGTCTAATTTGGGAAATTGTGAGAGGGGTTTGCGTTCTTTGATGGTGAAGATATTGGCGATGCGATTGGAGTCGGTGGTTTGATTAGGGCCAGAGATTTGGCTGTTGGTATTTGTTGTTTGGGGTTTGCTTGTTTTGGGGTTTCTGTGAATTGGGTGAAGTCAAACCGACAGGAGAGAATGTTGGAAGAACAAATAGGTGAGGGTATGTCGATGTGTTTGAGAAGGTTTTGGGAGGGATTGATTATCGAATCTTTGCTCGATACCATGTCAAGTTTGGTAAAGGATGATGAATGGTTTGAAGAATGAAGGTTTGGACCACCACCATTGACGGTGGTGGCTGGTTAGAAGAGGGAGATAAAATGAAAGAGAATACGCAGTAATATGGAGAGAAAGAAGAGAAATTATTGTTATTGAGATTGAATTAATGAATTGATTAATTCCTAACACACTATTACATCACTATTTATATCCAAAAAAAACAAAGTAAATGGACTAACTAACTAATGGGCCAAAATGGGCTTACATTGAATTGGGCTTATACTTTTAACAAGTTGTGCTAGAGCCTTGGAATGAAGCACCAACCCTTCCAAAACCTCTGGTGTCATAAATATTTTATTTTCTTTTTTTTAAAAAAGGATCAATAGTGGTTCCCACTTACCCCTTTTAATATTAATATAAACACAGCTACTCTCCCAACATGATAGGAAAACTCAAAAGTTGTTAATTAAGTTCAACCTTCTAGGATGCATCTCTACACGCTTATACCGAAATTTTCGCTTGCAAATGCGGGAAAGTTAAAAATGCAGACTAGTGACTGAAAACCATGAACGAATCATGTCATGATTGATGTTGGTAATAAGGTCAACTCTAAGATTATTGGTCTTTATTGATGTCAAATGGAAGGTGTCCCCAACCTGCCTTCTTCTTTTCAAAAAGTTCTCATTGACATGTCTATATCCATGTTTGGTAGGTGCTTGCAAGATAGTGGATGCGCTTGGCTTAGTGATGTTTTTTTGTGTTTCGTGGTTTCAAGGAGAATTTGGGACCAGTGAGAGAGAATAACTTTTAAAAAGTAAGGCAAGCATACCATGTGTGATTAACATAACCGATGACCATTTAATTAAATTATTTAAAAACAAATGAACCTTCGTGGTACAAGATATCGAAAAAGAAAAATAGCAAATAGATTACCTCTTCAACCTGTCTTTCCGGTGATTTCAGATGGTAATTTTGGGGCAAGAATTACGCTTGTGATGGCGTATGTAGTTGTCCTAAAATAGTACAAGAGAAGCTAAATGAGATCCCATTACAAAAACAAAGTTCCCAACATTGTGGGTAGTAATTAATAGGAGAAAGAAGGAAGATCACAATCTTCAATCGTGAGTTATCAAGGATCGCCTCGGCAATAGAAACACCATAAACCATTGAACACACAAAACCTGAATACAAGATAATTGTCTATAACGGATGGTGTCTTCAATTGTAAACAGTATAATGCCCAAATGGTAACTGAACCAAGTAATGCACCTTCACAAGCCCACAAATTTGTATAAGAAATTTACAAGATATTGAAACAAAAATACATATAAAAAATCAATGTACAAAACATTGGACACCATCTCATCATGAAAGGAGAACCACCTTCATCATCATAAATTACTAAGTTCTTATGAATGACGAAAAATCAATTCGCTAAGATACAATGTTACTTACCGGATAGACCAATAAAGAATTTTCAAGTAATAATGAAGTTACCACGAAGCAATGGCATTATAAGGAATGACTCACATACCGTGTGAAAAAGGATAGAGTATGCCCAAACTAAATAACTTAATTGCTAAAATGGAACAAGTTCATAAATAATCAAAAGCCAATATTCTCGCTCCCATATGAAACACACACCATAAAAAGAAATAAGTTACGATAAATGCCAAACTAAGGGCCAAAATTAACAGTCACTAAGTAATTCCTTTTTTTCCTCAAAAGACTTCATATTTGGAGTCTTAGTTTGTCATCTTCGTCAATTACGTTAGTAATTCCTTTTTCCCCCCTTTTTTTAATGCTTATATTTTCTCAGTAGTTGTTCTCACATTGGCAAGCAATCTTTGCTTGAATAGCTACGCAATGAAGTGTTGCGTGGAAGTCGTCCCAATATAGGGTAACCTCATATTTGATTTATTCAGTGTGAATGCAGAATCCGTTGCTTTGTCGGTCTGTTATTCCTTAGGAATAGGATATTGGACCCAAAGAGAAGTGGTTCTGGTATGTTCCTTAAGAATAGAATGTGACTAATATAGAAAGGATTCATATTTGGAGTCTTAGTTGATGTATTCCTCATTTAAATTAACAAACTGTATCTTTTCAGTTACTTAACGTACTTTTTTCAAAAAAAATTGATGTGCAGATGTCTAAACAGTTATGTGTGAATTGTTGCAAGAATCACTTGGTTTCTGTTATTCATCAAGATGAGGACATTGGATCCATAATGTGAATGAGTTCATAGATATGGTATGGTATGACCTTTACATGAGTGGGTTTTCTTAAGTGGTGTGGCCTTTCCAGTTTCTGCTTGAGATCAACCTGTTCACATCTGTACGGATTGTTGTTCTTTCCTTGTGTCCGTAAATATCTTTTATGTTTCAAAGACGCCTCAGCTTATCTTCGGCATGATTTGCTAGAGATAACTCGGATATTCTCCTTACATGAACAAAAGTTATTCATATCTATTTGGATTAACGTGAAGAATTGTTGTACTAGAACATTGTTGCCTATATGGAATCTTAGTTTGTCTTTGTCCTTTTCATGTAACTAGACTTAATAAGCACCAAATCAAGAACTATAGCAAGTGTATACATCTATCATCAAATTACACAGCACCCTTATTTCCAAAGATTCATAGACCTGTTATCCCAACAGAGTGAACAAGCACTCAATTCAAACACATTTTTTTAATGAAAATCAATTTTTATGGGAACAAGAATTAGCACAAATCCACCAGTAGTACACATAGCATTTATCAATTTATCAGAATGGCACCTGAATTATAACAAGAATACCAAGAACCATAAAGCACTAACAAATTTTTAAGTATCAATCTTTGCAATCAATCCAACGAAAACATGTACAATCTTACTTGTACGGATACGAATTCCTTCAAGTTTAGCTCTAGATGACGATTTTATTGCGAAAATTCTAAGAGAGAGACAAATGCACTGTAATATCCCTAATTTTGATAATATTATGTTTAATTAGAATAATTATTTTGGGCCTATATTAGTTTAGTTATCTTGGGCCGATATTTGTGGTTTGACCAAAATTTGAAAGAAATTAATATTTGGGCCTATTATTGAATTGGCAGTGAGCCCATTCGATTTTAGTGTGCAATTGAGTTATTTATTTTGTGTTTGGGCTTAGACCCAATTGATGGTCCATTTGTTAAGTATAATAACAATAATAACAATAATAATAATTATTATTATTATTATTATTATTATTAGAGTAATAAACACATATATTAATAAGAGCAGTTAATCGGGATGGTGAAGAGGTCGGAGCTTGTTGCCGTTGAAGAAAAACGGTGGCGGCTCTTCATTTCGACAGTAATGGAGGAGAGGAAAAGATTGTTTTATGTGATTATAAAAGGGGGCTGATTTTCCCCTTCGGTAAATCAATCGCATCGATAATTACAGAGAGGGAGAGAGCTGTGAGAGAGGGAGCACCGAAGGAATTGTCGGAGAAGTCTCGAGTCGAACAAACCGGCGACGCTTTATATTTCCGGCGGACGAGATCGATTTGTAATTGAGGTAAGAGATTTATTTTCTAAATTGTAATTTTGGTTGTGTGGGTTAATTTAGAAGGGTCGCCGGTGTGATGTTGTCGTGAAGAACAAAGGGAAAGAAAATAAATAACAGAGTGTGGGCGGGTTGCAGAGGTTGAAGAAGGAGAGGAGTGTGCGCTGGGAAAAGGAAATAAAGGGAAGAAAGAGAAATGAAGGAAGAAAAGAGAGGAGTGGTCGCTAGTTTTATTGGGAAAAGAAAACTAAAGAAAAAGGGTGTGAGGGGGGGGGGCGGTTGATGTGAGGGTGGCAGGGGGTAGACTAGGTAGGGATTATGAGTGGTGTGTTAGGTAGTCAATTCAAAAAAATGGAAAAAAAAAGAATGGGGAGACGGCTGGAAGAGAAAGAATTAAGGAAAAGTGAGTTTTTTTGGTTAGTTGTTTTGGTATTGGAATAATATGAGGTATTGATTTGTCTTTTATAAGCTTGGTACCTAAGTGATAAACAAAGAGAAATAATAATACTAACTAGAACTAAGTCACTAAAAAAAAGAATGATAATAAAATAAAATTTGTTTAATGCGGGTAATATATCGATTAAAATAATTTAGTGTATTTTGTATTTGTTGTTAGATTTGGGCCAGTACGAACATCGGTGCCTTACACGTATAAGTTTTGTCTACTACTTTTTGGTAAGGGATTATACTCCTTTAAGTTATTTGATCATCGTATTTTATTCGGTAGGCTTCCATTATAATTTATTGGCTTAGCACTTTCTTTGTAAACCTATGTTCGGCATTCGCCGATATTTGCTTTGAACTCCATCAAGCCTATTTTATTCATAATCTGAATTTTGAAACTTTCGTAACCCACATTTGACTTATTTGACATATCAATCCGTTGGAAAAATGAATTGTATAATTTTGGACATTTGACTTTATTTGAACTCCTCCGTGATCACTAAGTAAATTTAGTTGTTACGTGCAATACGTAACATTTTTGAACTTTGAATTATTTGACACCACTGGACATGTGGTGAGGTTATCCGGATACACCTTTAGGCCCGTTGCGGGTTTAGGCCCGCCGGGTATTAGGCCCATTGGGGCAGTTAGCCAGGTCGAATTAACCGCTTAAATGATCATGGAATCTGCGGGTATTCTTTGTTTCCAACTGGAATGGGACAGTTGGCGACAATTGAATATCTCGTATTTGTTTTGAGTTTTGTCTATTATTTGGAACTCCTAATTGTCACTATATTCGATTTATTCGTTTCTTTATCCGGAAAATGCAGTTTTCGGTCTTGTTTAAAATTATTTGACCCTGACGAAATTTATTTTTGTGGTCAACTCCTCCTTAAAAACTAGAGGGGTTGTATATGAACTTGCTGGGCATTGTTCGCTCACCCTTTTTCTATTTTCTTCAGGTCATAAGTAAAGTTTGAGATCTTTTGGAATCAGGTGGATCGTTCAAGTGATGGAGCGGACAAGTTTAAATTTTCCTAAGTTTGATAGTTTATTTTAAAGGGATAAACATTTGTTCAGAATTTTTTTGTTGGTGGTTATTATATTTCGGAACTGGTATTAGACCGTTATGTATTTGAAATGGGAAATATTTAAATGTTTTATTTTTGGATATTTTGTGAGTTAGTAATTAGAATTGGTGACGTGGTCAAATTGTGGGACCGCGGTGTCGGTACCGAGTTTGGGGCGTTCTAGATGTCGAATTGATCATAGATACCCCAATCAAGGAATATATTCTGGTAACTACAGTTTTTAGATCTTGCCCGCTGAAACTCGGGGATAGAGAGTTGCCTGTTGACTTAATACCCTTAGATATTCAAGATTTCGATATTATACTTGGTATGGACTGGTTAGCTGCTTTCCATACTTGGGTGAATTGTTTTGAAAAAGAGGTTGTGTTTTGCATTCCGGGTGAGCCAGAGTTTAAGTTTAATGGTTCCAAGCCAGTGGGCGTGTCAGGTCTTATTTCTTTCCTAAAGGCAAGGAGACTTTTAAGAAGGGGTTGCCAGGGATATATAGCCTCCATCACTGACACACGTGAGGAAGGAGTTAGCCTCGAATCTCTTCCAGTAGTTAATGAGTTTGGGGATGTGTTTCCAGAGGATCTACCCGGTCTACCACCAGAGCGGGAAGTAGAATTTATGATTGACCTAATGCCTGGTACGGCACCCATCTCGAAGGCACCATATAGAATGGCGCCGGCAGAACTTAAGGAATTGAAGGAACAGTTGCAGGAACTGTTGGAAAAAGGGTTAATTCGGCCGAGCGTTTCACCTTGGGGCGCTCCGGTGTTATTTGTAAAGAAGAAAGACGGGTCTATGAGGTTGTGCAATGACTATCGGGAGTTGAACCGGGTTACAGTAAAGAATAGGTACCCTTTACCAAGAATTGATGATTTGTTTGACCAGTTGCAAGGTGCTCGTTACTTCTCCAAGATCGATCTCTGATCAAGCTACCACCAGTTGAGGGTTAGGAATGAAGATATTCCTAAAACGGCGTTTAGGACCAGATATGGCCACTATGAGTTTCGGGTTATGCCGTTTGGGTTGACCAATGCTTCAGCCGCATTTATGGACCTGATGAATAGGGTGTTCAAGAAGTTTCTTGACCGTTGTGTGATTGTGTTCATTGATGATATTTTAGTCTACTCTAAGAACAGGAAGGAGCATGAAGAACATTTGAGAGCTGTGCTGCAGATCCTAAGAGAAAAGAAATTGTATGCCAAATTTAAGAAGTGTGAATTTTGGCTGGAGAAGGTAGCTTTCTTGGGGCACATAGTATCAAAGGATGGAATCTCTGTGGACCCAGCCAAGATTGAGACGGTGGTAAATTGGGAGCGACCAACAACTGTCACTGAAGTTAGAAGTTTCTTGGGGTTGGCCGGTTATTATCGTCGATTTGTGGAGGGGTTCTCAAAGATAGCAGTACCTTTATCTAGATTGACCCAAAAGAACGTTAAGTTTGTATGGACAGATGAATGCGAGGCTAGTTTTCAGGAGTTAAAGGATCGATTGGTATCATCTCCGATCCTTACGTTTCCATCTGGGTCGGAAGGGTTCGTCATCTACAGTGATGCATCACTAAAAGGATTAGGGTGCGTCTTGATGCAAAATGACAAGGTAATTGCTTATGCTTCCCGACAACTCAAGAACTATGAGAAGAACTATCCAACCCATGATTTGGAGTTGGCAGCTGTGGTGTTTGCTTTGAAAATTTGGAGGCATTATCTGTATGGGGAGAAGTGTGAGATTTATACCGACCATAAAAGTCTTAAGTATATATTCACACAAAAAGAGTTAAACATGCGGCAGCGAAGGTGGTTGGAACTACTTAAGGATTATGATTGTACGATACTATATCACCGTGGGAAGGCCAACGTCGTGGCTGATGCTTTAAGTCGGAAGAACCAAGGAAGCTTGGCAGCTATGATCACTAAGGAAAGAAGAATTTTAGACGACCTAGAATCCTTGGGAATTGAAGTCAGGGTTCCAGGCGATAGGGGACTTTTGGCCGCGATGAGTGTGCGACCATCTTTGTTAGAAAGAATTAAGGCAGGACAGGCTGTGGACCCAAAATTGATGAAAGTTTTGAAAGGTCTCGAAGAGGGTCGTCACTCAGATTTTCGGGTTAGTAGTGATGGAATTCTACGTTTTGGATCCAGAGTTTGTGTTCCCTCAGACCCAGAATTGAAAAGGGAAATCTTGGAGGAAGCACATAGCTCGAGGTTCGCGGTACACCTTGGTAGTACTAAGATGTACCGGGATGTGCGTGATACCTTCTGGTGGGACAACATGAAAAGGGAGATCGCGGAGTTCGTCTCCAAGTGTTTGGTATGTCAGCAAGTGAAGATTAAGCATCAGAAGCCAGGAGGGTTATTGCAATCATTACCGGTTCCCGAGTGGAAGTGGGAACATATCACCATGGACTTTGTGATCGGATTGCCTACGACTTTGAAGGGTCACAATGCTATATGGGTTATTGTGGATCGATTAACTAAGTCTGCTCATTTTCTGGCTTTTCGGGTTACAGATTCTTTGGAGAAGTTGGCCAGGTTGTATGTTGACGAGATTGTCAGATTACATGGGGTACCAGTTTCGATTGTGTCAGATCGTGATGCAAGGTTCACCTCTAAGTTTTGGGCTAGTTTGCAAAAGGCGTTAGGTACAAAGTTGAGCATGAGTACGGCTTTTCATCCGCAAACAGATGGTCAATCAGAACGGACCATACAGACACTGGAGGACATGTTGCGGACGTGTGCTTTGGATTTGCAGGGCAGTTGGGATGATCACCTGCCGTTGGTGGAATTCACGTACAACAATAGTTATCACACGAGTATTGGAATGGCACCGTACGAGGCTTTGTATGGGCGGAAGTGTCGATCACCTACCTGTTGGGATGAAGTTGGCGAAAGGAAGCTTACGGGACCCGAGTTAGTGCAAGCTACATCAGAAAATGTGCAGTTAATTAGAAAGCGACTTCTTATGGCACAGAGCAGACAGAAGTCGTATGCCGACAACCGTCGACGCGAACTTGAATTCGAAGCAGGGGATCACGTGTTCCTAAATATTTCGCCTACCAGAGGGGTTATGAGGTTTGGTATTAAGGGTAAGTTGAGCCCGAGATTTGTTGGACCGTTTGAAATACTTGAGCGGGTGGGAGAAGTCGCCTACCGACTTGCTCTACCACCTACACTCTCCGGAGTTCACAATGTGTTCCATGTGTCGATGCTAAGAAAGTACATGTCAGACCCTAGTCACGTGATCGCGTATGAACCCTTGCAACTACGAGAAGATTTGAGCTATGAAGAACAACCTGTCCGAATTGTTGATCGGAAGGACCAGGTTTTGAGGAGGCAAACTATTCCTTATGTCAAGGTTCAATGGAGTAACCATACCGAAAGGGAAGCAACATGGGAGCTCGAGGAGGAGGTGAGGGAGAAATATCCCGAGCTATTTGTTTGACCAGGTACGTCAAGTTTAGAGGACTAAACTTATTTTAAGGGGGTGAGAGTGTAATATCCCTAATTTTGATAATATCATGTTTAATTAGAATAATTATTTTGGGCCTATATTAGTTTAGTTATCTTGGGCCGATATTTGTGGTTTGACCAAAATTTGAAAGAAATTAATATTTGGGCCTATTAGTAAATTGACAGTGAGCCCATTCGATTTTAGTGTGCAATTGAGTTATTTATTTTGTGTTTGGACTTAGGCCCAATTGATGGTCCATTTGTTAAGTATAATAATAACAATAATAATAATAATAATAATAATAATAATAATAATAATTAGAGTAATAAACACATATATTAATAAGAGCAGTTAATCGGGATGGTGAAGAGGTCGGAGCTTGTTGCCGTTGAAGAAAAATGGTGGCGGCTCTTCATTTCGGCAGTAATGGAGGAGAGGAAAAGATTGTTTTCTGTGATTATAAAAGAGGGGGCTGATTTTCCCCTTCGGTAAATCAATCGCATCGATAATTACAGAGAGGGAGAGAGCTGTGAGAGAGGGAGCACCGAAGGAATTGTCGGAGAAGTCTCGAGTCGAAGAAACCGGCGATGCTTTATATTTCCGGCGGACGAGATCGATTTGTAATTGAGGTAAGAGATTTATTTTCTGAATTGTAATTTTGGTTGCGTGGGTTAATTTAGAAGGGTGCCGGTGTGTTGTTGTCGTGAAGAACAAAGGGAAAGAAAATAAATAACAGAGTGTGGGTGGGTTGCAGAGGTTGAAGAAGGAGAGGAGTGTGCGCTGGGAAAAGGAAATAAAGGGAAGAAAGAGAAATGAAGGAAGAAAAGAGAGGAGTGGTCGCTAGTTTTATTGGGAAAAGAAAACTAAAGAAAAAGGGTGTGAGAGGGGGCGGTTGATGTGAGGGTGGCAGGGGGTAGGCTAGGTAGGGATTATGAGCGGTGTGTTAGGTAGTCAATTCAAAAAAAATGGAAAAAAAAAAAAGAATGGGGAGACGGCTGGAAGAGAAAGAATTAAGGAAAAGTGAGTTTTTTTTTTGGTTAGTTGTTTTGGTATTGGAATAATATGAGGTATTGATTTGTCTTTTATAAGCTTGGTACCTAAGTGATAAACAAAGAGAAATAATAATACTAACTAGAACTAACTTACTAAAAAAAAGAATGATAGTAAAATAAAATTTGTTTAACACGGGTAATATGTCGGTTAAAATAATTTAGTGTATTTTGTATTTGTTGTTAGATTTGGGCCAGTACGAGCATCGGTGCCTTACACGTACAAGTTTTGTCTACTATTTTTTGGTAAGGGATTATACTCCTTTAAGTTATTTGATCATCGTATTTTATTTGGTAGGCTTCCATTATAATTTATTGGCTTAGCATTTTCTTTGTAAACCTATGTTCGGCATTCGCCGATATTTGCTTTGAACTCCGTCGAGCCTATTTTATTCATAATCTGAATTTTGAAACTTTCGTAACCCACATTTGACTTATTTGAAATATCAATCCGTTGGAAAAATGAATTGTATAATTTTGGACATTTGACTTTATTTGAACTCCTCCGTGATCACTAAGTAAATTTAGTTGTTACGTGCAATACGTAACATTTTTGAACTTTGAATTATTTGACACCACTGGACATGTGGTGAGGTTATCCGGATACACCTTTAGGCCCGTTGCGGGTTTAGGCCCGCCGGGTATCAGGCCCATTGGGACAGTTAGTCAGGTCGAATTGATCGCTTAAGTGATCATGGAATCTGCGGGTATTCTTTATTTCCAACTGGAATGGGACAGTTGGCGACAATTGAATATCTCGTATTTTTTTTGAGCTTTGTCTATTATTTGGAACTCATAATTGTCACTATATTCGATTTATTCGTTTCTTTATCCGGAAAATGCAGTTTTCGGTCTTGTTTAAAATTATTTGACCCTGGCGAAATTTATTTTTGTGGTCAACTCCTCCTTAGAAACCGGAGGGGTTGTATATGAACTTGCTGGGCATTGTTCGCTCACCCTTTTTCTATTTTCTTCAGGTCATAAGTGATGGAGCTGACAAGTTTAAATTTTCCTAAGTTTGATAGTTAATTTTAAAGGGATAAACATTTGTTCAAGATTTTTTTGTTGGTGGTTATTATATTTCGGAACTGGTATTAGACCGTTATGTATTTGAAATGGGAAATATTTAAATGTTTTATTTTTGGATATTTTGTGAGTTAGTAATTAGAATTGGTGACGTGGTCAAACTGTGGGACAGCGGTGTCGGTACCGAGTTTGGGGCGTTACATGCACATGCGAGAATCAGTTTCAATAACTCACTGGAGTTGGTACAGGGATTATTGGCCCGCGATGAAGGATGGCAGAGCTTGAAGATGAGACGGACGCAACGCATTGTTGGGAGGTAGAAAGACTCGGCAGGAGCTGGCCGGGGAAAAGGAGAGGCGAAAGCCTGCTGTTGCGTTCGGCCGGAGCAGGGTGATGGTGATTGGAGATGGCAGATCTGGCTTGGAGCAGGGGCAGCGATGGAGAGAGGGATTTCAGTGGAGTTGGTGCGGCTTGGAGATTTGGAGACAGAGATGAAGCAGCTGGCAACAGAGGATGGAGGCGGATTTGGACTGATCTTCATACCCGGGAGTGAGGATGAGAGAGAAAGATGGTTGAAATCTGATGAAGGGTTTTCTTTACTTTTTACTTTCTAGATTAGGTTTGTACAATACAATGTAGTTTTATAAAATAATAACCAAAATTGGTTGCAAAATTGTTGCAATTTAGGTGCCATTCTTCCCTCTCCTTTTTTCCCCAAAATGAACGCTAATAAACATTAATAATGAACCGGAGGGATTACAAATACATAACACTCTTTTCATATTGCAACTAAATTCAATTTTGTTGTAATATTTCGTTGCAATTGCCCTGTTTTCTTGTAGTGGTAGCAACCTTCACAAGAACCACACGTTCTATAGTAGACTCGGCGGATTCCTTCGAATCACTAGCTCGGCTCGAATCTAAGGAAAACAAAGTAAACAGAGTAAGTCATAAAGACTTAGTAAGCTACTAAAAATGTAATGTCATGGCATGGCATTATGCTTAAATAAAACATGTATATCTCATGTCATACTCATAATATATTATAAAGTAATCCATAGTATAATCCTATGGACATCTCATCTCATTCATGGTATAATCCTCAACATAAACCAAATTCCATCCATAGTCACATAGAACATAGTTCTACATAATTCATCATAAAGTAATCCATATCAAATAGAATATGATTCTCAATTCCAATATGTGTAGCATGTTATTTACACATTTTAGCCTATCATCAAACCGCCAACCACATAATCCAATGATACCATGAGTCTCATACCTCTTCATTTAATATAACTCATATAATAATTCTTATATGAAAGACTATTGTTTCCATTCAAATCATGGATAGCATGTTATATTTCTAGTATAACATCATATCATAAAAATCATCATTTCATTAGCATGTTATATTTCTACTATAGCATTTCATCAAGTAATCATCATCTCATGTAAATCATATCATTAACCACATAGCACAACAATTCATATAAGTGCTCGTATAATAAACCACATAAATGAGAAGATGATTCCTTTTCCGCATCCACCGTGTAGCTCCTGCAAAACACGTGCAACCAAATGTGTCCTCGATATCCCTTTCGTGGTATCGATGTCCCCGAGACAATCACCCGCTCGAGTTCCATAGCTATCAAAGGTAGGTGTATTACAATAGCAATGATCAGCTACATCCCCACCATGGCCATCGATGGAGGGGTGTGTGCAACCCGGCACGACGACCCATTGTGATCACGAATCCCACAATTTGTGAAGACAATGCATCGTCCTGCCAAAGACTCAAAACAAAATGACGCCAGCTGGACTCAAACATAAGCACAGGTAATATATACTCGCATGCTCAACCAAAGGAAAAGTACAACACAACGCACTAATCCAATCAAGTAGATATTTACTTTTAAATCACATAGTTATGCATTTCTATGCTAACTAACACATAAACACATTAGAGAAATAATATCAAGTCTTTAATACCCAAGTGTTCTTCATATACTTGAAAACGCTCGGAGGCTTAACCTCCATCAAAACTACCCCAAATTCCGTAGGATCTTAATAAGTGATTCACTATATTCATATTAGTCTCATAACCGACTCCGTTGAGTCATTTCTACTCTTTCCAAATCCAAAGGCGTAGAAGCTATTTGCATCGCAACCTTCCTATTATTCATTAGCTAATATTCATGGCTAAGTGCTCAAGGTTAACAACATTGTGTAACCCAAAATAATCCATTCCTTCCCAACCAAAATCCCAAACATGGTTCATAGATCAACACTTAACATTTAGAGTCAATCATTACCTTTCAAGCATGCATCTCAAGATGACATTTAATCTAGCATGCTTTCACCCAATATAGCCATTTATCTAACAAGATGTAAATTCATAACTGGGATGTAAATTCATCTAGCATGTTCATAACCAAGATGTGAATTCATCTAGCATGCTCACAACCTTAAATTCATGAATTAGAGATGAACAACATACTCTTATATACATGAAAGTCAACTCAATCCATAAAAGTCAAACATTACATTTTAATCATGTAATCCATAGTGATAATTCATTTTTCATGCTCACAACCAAAAATAGAAGTCCATCAAGCATACTTCCAAACACTAATCATATAACATATGTAATTTCAATAATTCACAAATAACCACTAGAAACTCAAAATCATTCATATCACCAATAACACCATTTACTACATAGGCATCATGTCAAACCCTAGATTTCAAGGGAATTATATAACCATCATTCTCAAAGTCCAAACTTACAAAATGAAGCTTAATATATAATACACTTCATTAAACATGGAAATCAACCTACTCATGCTTCTAGCAAGTTCACTCTTCAAAACTCAAAATAAAATCACACATAGCATACATGTGTACCCATTGACCTCAAATAGCAAGCCCTTTGTTTTCCTTAGGGTCAATGAGTACAAAATCCTTAAGAGGACGAGTATAGTAGCTTACCTTCAAGCTTCACACAAACAAGGAAGACCAAAATCCAATCAGTTAGAAGTGGAGTAAAAGAGAAGAGCTTCAATTCTATGGTCTTGGCTTCAACAATGGTGAAGAGAAACTATGGAAGACCATGCTTGACCTTCAAGAACTCATGGAGTTTCCATGGAAATGGCTCTCCACGTTTTTGGAGAGAGGAGGCAGTAAATGAGAGTCAAAATGTTGGTTGTGGTTGATATTGAGGTCACAAACATAGTGGGACAAATGTCCACTTATGGTGGTAGGTTGTAATAAGATTTTTAAGCCTTAATCCTCTCTAATACACCAACTTAAAACTCATCTAAGATAATCACCCAACATGAAAGGACTAAGATAATCACCCAACGGGTTAATGAGGGACTAATATCTGAGTTAGATGAGTTTGGGAGGGTTTGAGGGCTGAGTTAGATGAGTTTAGGGTTTCGTAAAGGTTCGAATTCAGCTCTCACGTCGTGAGCAGTGCAGACCAAACTTCCTGAGGCTCTAGTTTGAACACCATTTGACGAAACGACGTGATTTCTTCTCCTGACACTCTGTAAAAGTACAAAGTAAAAGCCTTGAAATTACCAAACCAAACTAAAATCTTCTCGAAGGAACCTCGATCAAAATAATTCAGCCGCGTATCAAAAATCGATCTGTAACTGTTGTATGACGTATGAAATTACACAGAACAAACTAACAATCAAAACAACGAATGAACAAGCATAATTACTTGTTTTAAAGCCTGTTAAAAGACTAATGAAAGATCCCAAACACATACCCAAGGTTACACCAAAACTAAGTGTAAGGAAAATACGAAAGGCGATACGTTAACAAAATGTGAATCGCGAAATCAAACTTACAACGACGACTATACTACGAACGTTGTGACCACAAGTAAACTTTATAAAAAAGATTACAAGGATATTAAATGTGTCCAAGTAAGTACATGAAGACCTAAGATATTTCAAAGATCGCAAACACAAACTAAGGAAGATAACGCTCCACCGAGTCGAGTTTCCAGCAACGCTAAGTTACACATTGTAACTCCAACAACTCTAGGGTATTGGTCATAGTCCAATTAACCTAAACACATGAAGACTCACACAAGAAGTCAACCATGCTTGAAAGTCAAACTTGCAAAGTTTCAGGGTCTTACGAGACTTGTCATATGCACTAAAGGACATTTTGAAGACTCGCCACCAGCAGACGTGCTGTAGTGTCAAAGTTTCTCAAAGGATTCGTCACCAGCAGATTTATTAAGTGCATCATGGAAATATCTTGAAGACTTGCTACGGTTTGAATGTTTACATCAGCAACCAGCAGTCCTTCCTTACAAAAAGACTCACTTTTGAACATCACACCGACAAACTTAATTCTGCACGTGCTACAAAGAGACAGAACCACAGTAGATCAAGACAAAACAAATGTGTTCAAGCTTCAAGAGTGATTCAAATCTTTATGAAGCCTGACACCAGTAATGCTGCAGGATCTTCTCTTACTCACGTGGTCTGGAAAAGTCAAAAGAATCCACTTTATTAGACAGACCACCTAATAGTGCATCAGGCATCAGACTAGCTTTTTAGAGACTTATCAATACAGTCTGATAGGCAACCAGTTTAGGATCTGCAAGACAAAGCGTTTATCCAATAGTCAAAGATCCAGTGAACAACAACTATATCCGACGGACTTCAACAACGATATTTCTCTAACGGATAGAAAAATCATCTTCATTTCTCAATGATCAATTGGCCCCGGTCTATAAAAGAGATCTTCTATCCTCTTCTTTAAATATACAAAAGATACACACGAGAGTCGACGAACACGAAGACTCCTACAACTAGAACTCCTACAACTACAACTAGACTCCTACACGAGATCGTCTTCACCAATGCATCTTCACAGGAGATTGTAATGAGCTTACCCAGACCTTAGCAAACACTCTTTGTGGATTGCTAGGAAGAAAAGCTTTGAAGAAGAAGAGAGAGATCAGAAACGTCAATAGACAGAGATCGGTGTCTTGGTCAAGAACCCAGCTCTTGATTTGAGTTCTTCACCCTTCTTCGAAGAACTCAACCTCTAGTTGAAGCTTCAAGACTTTATTCCTAAAGCTAGAGGTCAAGCTCTTTGATCGATTTGAAGATTGATTTCAGATGGTGCCAAGGAAGATGAAGAGCTATCTGTAAATATTGCATTCATATCTTCATATTTGTATTCACATATAAATGTTATTGATTGTACAATAATCAATCATCATAGAAGGACGAGTGTTATGCACTCAATCGTTTAGATATTTTATATCTGAACGACCTTCAATAGTGTCTTCTCATACCAGTCTCTCGTTCTTGTCTCCTATTGTCCTCTTTACTTAAGAGTTCGTCTATGAATAATTAAGTAAAGATTAAGGCTTGAAAGGATGAGGACAAAAACTGTACATAGAGTGTCTTGGCTGATATAATCTGTAATTTATCTTTGAATAAATTCAGATGTTCTTTCAAATAATCTATCTTTCTGTCTTTACCTCTCTATGACCTTTTATAAATTTATTTATCCTTTGAAAAGTTATTCTCTAATGATTTTCTAAATCTACATTTGGAAGAAGGATTAAGTGTGTTGTTGTTCTGATCATATATTCGTGTACAGCCATTTAAGACTTCCCTAAATCTAAGCCTAACTATTTTCGCTGCTTAAACTCTTTCAAACAGGTTTTTGATTTAAAAGGTAATTCACCAGCAGAGTTCATAACTCTTCTAAGAGCAAGTATGCTATTCCTTGATACCAGCAGACATGCTCACTGTGCAAACTGTCTACGCCTTTAAATCCTATGCTTTAATTATATAAAAAGAAATAAAAGTCTTAAACGACAACATAGGCTATTTTCACCCCTCCTCTCTAGCCTATTTGAGCAATCAAGTGGACCAACAGAAAGGTTTAGATTTGTGTTGAATTCCACGACCTCAACAAGGCGTCTCCCAAAAACGGCTTCCTTTTGCCAAACATCGACATTATGGTAGATGTCGCGACCTCTCACAAAATAAGGTCATTCATAGACGACATGCTTCGATACAATCATATCAAAATGGCAGCAGAAGACCAAGAGAAGACTTCTTTTATCACTCCTTGGGGAACGTACTGCTACACAGTCATGCCATTTGGGTTGAAAAACACTAGGGCTACGTACTAGAAGGCTGCCACCGCTCTTTTCCATGATATGATTCACAAAGAAGTAGAGGTGTATGTGGATGATATGATCATTCACTCTGGTGAAATAGATGGTGCTCACATCAAAAACCTTCACAAATTCTTTGAAAGGTTACGAAAGCACCAGATGAAACTCAATCCAGTAAAGTGCAATTTTGGTGTCACCGAAGGAAAGGTGCTAGGATTCATGGTAATCAAGCAGGGAATTGAAATAGAACCTGTAAAAGGAAGGGCTATCATAGATATACCACAACTGAAACTCCAAGTGAGGTCAAAGGTTTCCTTGGCCGATTACAGTACATGAGTCATTTCATCAAACAGTTGACATCCATATGTGAGCCACTCTTCAAGCTACTGAAAAATGACACTAATAGAGTATGGGATAAATAATGCCAACTTTCATTTGAGAAAGTTAAAGAATACCTTATTAGTCTGCTAGTTCTAGTCCCTCCTCAAACACACAAACCATTGCTATTGTACCCCACTGTCACAGACACTGCGGTTGGAGCCATACTCACACAGGAGAGAAAAGACTCATATACCGAAAATGACATTTACTTTGTAAGAAAAAAATTACAAGGTGATGTGATTCATCCCATAAGAAAAATCCTTAAGCCAAGGAATCACATTGACTTGGAGTTCGAGGCTAGGAAGGATAAGGATCGAGGCTTTGAAGACTTCAAGGAGGATGTGCCATGTTCAAGTATTTATCAAGAGGGTCTAAGAGTCCAAGTACACAAGACACATCCCTCAAGATGGATCAATGAAAGCAAGGAAGGCCCAAGGAAGGAAGGCAAGACAAGGGAGGCCCAAAACACCAAGACAAGGGAGGCTCAAAATACCAAGCAAGGGAGGTCCCTTCCATCCTTTAGGGATTCAGCCCCCCCCCCCTTTCATATAGACTTAGGGTTTCTAAATCCTAGTTGTTAAGGATTGTTATCTTAGTTTCCTTATTTGATTAAATTAGGTCAAGTGTTTAGACCTTTGCTTTTTATTTTAGGTTTAGGATTTACAACCCATATAAATAAGGGTTGTGACATATTGTTTTGGACACAACTTTGACTATTGAATTTATTTTTTGAGAGTTTTAAAAACCTCTTTGTTCTCTTTAGAATTTGTGATTATTTGGTAAGAGGGTAAGTAATCGAATTCGAACGTATCAATAGGATATTCATCCCTATTGTGGCGTTCTTCCTTATACCAAGGGTTGTGATCGTTTCAAGTGTTGTTTCAAGGTCAATTATACCAAGGATTGTGTTTGGATTGATTCATCAAGTCAAGGTATCATCTTCCATCTTCAACATTGGCATTCTTCGTTTCTCTTGTCGCGTGCACTATGGTTTGTGTTCATGAGTACGTGACTTGGATCGTATCAATTGGTATCAGAGCTAAGATTCGTTTCCATATCTATCTCACTTTAAATTGTTCTTATTTTGGTTATCAATTTGTTTCTCTTCTTCCTTCAAACTAGGATCATGAATTCTAGTTTTTTCTTTATTTAAAATCATTTTTTTGTTTGTTGTTTCAAACCCTAATCTTCTAGGGTTATAAATAAATAAAAAATTGATGTTGTATTAAATCAGTTTGGATTGCCTGATATATATATATATATATATATATATATATATATATATATATATATATATATATATATATATATATATATATATATAGAACTTGTAACTTGGAATCTGAAGAAAAAAAAAAGCTTGGAAATTGGAATTTAAATTGATATTGAGTTTGGTCTTGTTTGCTTTTTATCACATCTTTATTCGAGAATAAAATCAAATTTTCTTTACAAAAAGACTAATCGTTGAGCCTTTCGTCCTTCAAACTTTTTTTTGTTTCTACACGTAATTCTTGTTGATTGAGTTTTTGGATTTGCTTACTTTTGTTAATCACTGATTTAATTGTGTAGTTCTCTTTAGAACTTGGAGGAATTAAATGTGAGAGATAGTAGGTAAACACGAGAGGATTGACATTGATTTGAGCGAAACACGTAAGGGAGTGGGTGAGGTGATTTATGCTAACAATTTTCTTACAAGTATACCATGTCTAATACAAGTGAGAATGATGTTCATAATTTTGATATGAGGATGTATATGGAAGCCTTAATGAGAGATTTGAACAAAACTATGAGGGAGCAAAAGGGGGATTTGATGGAGGAGTTGGGAAAAATTCGTAGTAAAAAGGAGAAACTAAAAATTCCACCTTTATTTGGTAAAAATGACCCCGAGACATATTTAGAGTGGGAGAAGACGGTTTATAAAGTCTTTGAATACTATAAATTTTCTGATAGTAAAAAGATTCTAAGTGCCACGATTTCTTTTTCCGATTATGTTGAATATTGGTGGGAGAGATTGAGTGAGTGGAGATATAGGCATAGGGAGCCGCAAGTTGAGACTTGGACTGAATTGAAAAGTTTGATGAGATAGAAATTCATTCCGACTCACTACTATAAAGATAAGCCTTTCGAATCAAATTCTAGTTCTAGGGTTAGAAGTGGAAAGAAAGTCGAGGAGGAATTCAATTTTGAAAAAATATATGAGGATTATGTAAAGTTAAATTTGAAAGTGAGTGAAGAGAGAAATGCTAGCAAGGTAAAGAATATACAGAAGCCTTTGAAAAAGGAGAGCTTGAGAGAAAATAAAGAGAGTTTGGCTAAAGAGACGAGTGAGGAATGTGAGACAGCCGAGAAAAAGGAGAGCTTGAGTCAAAATAATGAGAGTTTGGCTAGATATAAAAGTGATTTTTGTGAGACAGTCGAGAAAAACGAGAGCTTGTGTGAAAACAAGAGTGAGAGACCGGTTTTAGAGACTAGTGAAAGATGTGAGATAACCGGGCAAAAGGAGAGGAAAATTAGTGTGTGTGAGAAAGAGAAATAAAGTGAGGCAATTTTTGATACTGATGAAGTTAATGTTGTATTGCCAAATTCTATTGTTTCTTTGTCACAAATTTTTCAAGAGGTGAAGACTACACCACCCATGAAGTGATGAAATTCAAGATTGAATGCCAACAAGGTAAAGAGATGGTTGTAGAGCCTACACTTTCTCAAAGGTATGATCTTAATCTTTCTTGGAAGAATAAGATATATGGAGAATTGTTACATGATAATCACCATGATATTGATCATAACCTCAATAGTGTAGTTGTCGAGTTTGGAAAGTTAATTAGACTTGTAGACACTTCAGTCATGCATGAGGTTGTTAAACTAATTAATTTATTATTTGATGTACACTATACCTTTGGTGAAAATTCAAAATTATGAGAGGTGTTGCTTTGAAAAATCTAATTAGTCTTGTGAATGCCTTATTCATGAGAAAGATTGTTAGACCACTTGACTTGATTATAAAGTTTCAATTGCAAAATTTTGATAGTCACCATGGTCTAAGTGATTAGATGAAATATGGTGAATACATTGGTGTTGACTTAAATTTGACATTGCATATGCCTAATCATTCGTATGTGGATGCATTCATGGATGGCACATTGGTTGATAATTTGGTAGGAGTGCATTGAGCATTACAAGTTGGAAAGAAAATTTTGAATTTTACATTGGGGATTTCTAAGTTTCATAAAGATGTGAGTTCTAAACTTGTGATTATGCATGATGGTTCTATGATGAATTATTTTGTTACATGTCATAAGATTGTTGAAGTTCCCCATGATGCGTTGATGTTTCATAAGATTTATGGATTGCATGATATGCATAAAGCTTTATCTTCTTTGTTAGATGCAAATTTTCTAAAGCATGCAAAAACTTGGGATGATTGTGAACTTTGTGTTGAGGATGTCCATGAGAAAGCAATGATGTATGATAGTTTAATGCATGAGAGCATATGTTTTGATAGGATTGCGTGGCATGAGGGATTCTTATCATTGAGGTCATTGTTTCATGATGTTTTGGTTATCTTTATGTTACATAGTGCTTTAGTGTTGCTCATCATTGTAACAAGGGGAACCTACGTTGGATTGATATTTGAACACGGAGATAGGGTGTGGATGGGTTTGAATGTGGATCGAAATTCCAATTGGAGGGGCTTTGAGTTGCATACTCCAAGAGATGAGTCCTTTCATAATATTGAGCAAATTCCGTGTGGTGGTAAATTGTTATATAACCAATTGTGTGCAAACAATGTTGTTCATGTGGTAGTGCATAGTTTTGTTGTGTTTCTTCTACAGTTAAAGGAGGAAATCTTGATGGAGTACAAAAGTGTATCGATAGAAAGTCAAGCTAGAATGGTCTTTGATCCCGGCGATTAGAGATGCATGAACTTGCATGGAATGGTTTGCAAACATGGAGATTTTGAGCAAATCGATGACATGAAATCATATGGCAAGAATAATTTTAGAGACTTTATCTTGGTTGCTAAATCACGTCTATGTGATGTAGGTTCAGATTTGAGGACAAATCTTTTTCGAGAAGAAGGGAATGGTGTGATTCATCCCACGAGCAAAAGCCTTAAGCCAAGGAAGCGCATTGACTTGGTGTTTGAGGCTTGGAAGCATAATGATCGAGGCTTTGAGACTTCAAGGAGGATGGACCATGTTCAAGTATTCATCAAGAAGGGCTAAGAGTCCAAGTACACAAGACACATCCCTTAAGATGGATCAAGGAAAGCAAGGAAGGGAATGGTGTGATTCGTCCCACGAGCAAAAGCCTTAAGCCAAGGAAGCGCATTGACTTGGTGTTTGAGGCTTGGAAGCATAAGGATCGAGGCTTTGAAGACTTCAATGAGGATGGGCCATGTTCAAGTATTCATCAAGAAGGGCTAAGAGTCCAAGTACACAAGACACATCCCTTAAGATGGATCAAGGAAAGCAAGGAAGGCCCAAGGAAGGAAGGCAAGACAAGAGAGGCCCAAAACACCAAGCAAGGTCGACCCCTTTCATCCTTTAGGGATTCGGTCGCCCCCCCCCCCTTTCCTTTAGACTTAGGGTTTCTAAATCCTAGTTATTAAGGATTGTTATCTTCGTTTACTTATTTTATTAAATTAGGTAAAGTGTTTATACCTTTGCCTTTTATTATAGGTTTAGGATTTACAACCCATATGAATAAGGGTTGTGACGTATTGTTTTGGACATGACTTTGATTATTGAATTTAGTTTTTGAGAGTTTTCAAAACCTCCTTGTTTTCTTAGAACTTATGATTATTTGGTGAGAGGCTAAGTAATTAAATCCAAACTTATCAATAGGATATTCATCCCTATTATGGCGTTCTTCCTTATACCAAGAGTTGTGGTTGTCTCAAACGTTGTTTCAAGGTCAATTATACCAAGGAGTGCGTTTGGATTGATTCATCAAGTCGAGGTGTCATCTTCCATCTTCAACATTGACGTTCTTCGTTTCTCTTACCGCGTGTGCTACGGTTCATGTTCACGAGTACGTGACTTGGACGTATCACAAGGTAGCAAACTCAACTACTCAACCTTAGAGAAGAGCTGCACAGGTATGGTGTGGCCCACACAAAGGCTCAAGGGCTACTTACAAGCTCGACCGGTCAAAGTAATCTCTAGAATGGACCTGATAAAACCTACAACTTTTACCAAGCATTTACTTGTGCATTCAAGGCTTCCAAAAAATTTAAAGAGAAAAGAGAATCTATAGCAACATGTTAGTAGTTTATCAATGGTTCAAGAATAATCACAAATTTTAGAATTATGGAGCTGATCGAGATACTCTAGCACTTGCAAAAACCCTAGATGAAAATCAGTTCAACTCCAATAAAGTCTTCTTTCTCCATAATGCTCAATACTCAGTTTGTAGCAGTGTGAGATTTTATGTCGGAAGTCCTAATTGGTTAATTGCTGAATTTCCTTATACAAAAACCCAAGTTACCGAAATCCCTTTTGCCTATGTTATACTAATATTTTATGATCGTGGAAGACATATGACGCTGGTGATTGGAGATGAAGTTGCTGGACATGTGTTTGTGTGAGAGAGACAGAGAGGGTGGGAAAAAGTAGAGAGCATCACGTAGAAGTAGGTATTCTTGGTTGGGTGGATTTCGTTCGAATTGCATTGAGAAGAAGGAAAAGAAATGAAGAGATGGAGGAGAACCATTTGAGTTTGTGGATTGTGATTTGTGATTCAATCTCTTTACCCCGATGCAGCGATTTTGAACCGCAACGCATCAATTTTGAACACTGATGCATTGATTTTGAACCTGGTTGCATCGCTATGTTACACAATTATTTGCAATGCACAATTTGTATTTGCAACACGAATTGGACCCCCTATGCAGAAAATTCAAATGCATAATTTTGGATTTACGATGAACAATTTGTAATTAGAATACAAAAGGAAATCCCTATGCAAATTTTTGGATTTGCCACCAACTGGACCGCCTATGTAGAAACTTCTAATGCACAATTTTGGATTTGTGATGCAACGTATGCTAGTCAAATTTTTGATGTAGTGCGCCTAATCCAATTTTATTAAGGGTATATTTGTCCTTTCGTCCCAAAAGTGTCTTTTACGGGTTAAATAAAAATAAAAATGACATTTGGGTTAAATATTATGTAAATGAGATGGTATGTTTTTTTTAATAGTTTAATTAATTAATCACTTTTATACATAAAATATAGTTAAATTAATCTGTCTGAATCTTCGTTGTCTTATGTGTAGATGGAAATATCTAATATTTCCATCTACACATAAGACAAAGATGGAAATATTGAAAAAAAAATAGATGGAAATATTGGACAAAGTTATTGCATCTCTCGTTTCAAAACCAGAAATTGTTGTAAAACAAGAGCCTCTAGAAGAAGATTAATTAGTGATATAATTATGGATGCCCAAGGTTTACCTCAAATTCAAATTTCTTTGTTTTTATTTGTTGTTAGTATTTGTTTTTCGAGGTCAGGTCAGGTTCCTCTGTCCTCCCTCCTATAAGGGCAATGCTGATTGTCCCCCTCAAGTTTGTAATATTATTTATATTAATAAAATATAGCAGGGTACCGCCCCTGTTTCAGTAAAAAAATAATATAAAAGTAACTTTAGATTTTTATTCTACTATGGATGATCATATTGTTTTAATTAGTTACCAAGATATGTTAATTTTAAATTGTTTATTATATTGATTTATTTAAATACTAACATCGTCCCATACTATAATCGTCTCATACTGGCGCCGTTGTTTTTGTCTTAGAACCGTCCATCCGTTCCATTCCACCCAAAGAGTTGATGTTTGTAAAGTTGAAATGTTGTCAATTGTGGTTATAGTTTTTTTAAGTGGATTTCTTGAGGTAAATATCTCAAAATAGAATAGTGAATTTTTTATCCGAAACGGATGTAGTAATTTTTTAAAAAGTATATGGACCATTTTTTTCCAGATGTAATCAACGTGCATATAAGTCGCACCATATGGGACACGAGGATATTATCAAGTACAGCCAGAAAACCCATTGTTTTATCATTTATGGCCTTTGACTGGGTCAAAAAAGCGGTAGATAGAAACTTCCTATTCTACCCTTTTTTTAAATCGGTAAGTGGTCGAGTATTCATTCAAACTCACAACAACACATGTCGAGTAATTGACTCTACTCATCGACTTCGAATGATCGACCTATAATCGACTGAGATAATCAACTCATTTTTCACAATTCATTTGTTAGAAAAGAAAAATTAAATCAATACCCTACCTCTAACAGCTACCAGGAGACCCTATTTGGATCGACTCAACAGCTCTTCTTGATTTGCTTTCAATTTCATCAACATTATCAGGGTAATTCTTTGAAATGTTCGACCTAATTCATGGTCAGTTACTCTACCCTCACATTTTTCCCACACAGTCTAATTAATCTAGATATATTGGTCCTCTATTGTAGTTTGAGTGATTCATGCTTCAATTAATCAACATATTTTGAACTACAATTCCAATCAACTGTATGCGTAGAAACATAATTGGTGTTTATGTTTATTGCTTTTTATGTGTTTCATGTTTACAATTTGCATTTTAATTTATTTTAATAGTTTATGTTAATCTGTTTGGTTTTGCAAACATGGGTGAACTCTTTCAAACATGAACTGATTTTTTTTTTTTTTCAAACATGAACTGCATGTTTTTTTTTCTATCTGTTTAAAACATAATTATTGTGATTAATATTTACAATTTGAAATTCTATCATACAGAATATGTCATTCATTACTCCGTCATTAGAAAGATACTCTGCAAAAGTGTCATGCGGAAGTAAATTGTCAGTTGTAGATTATGTTTATCAAGAATTAGATGAAGAACACAAGAAATAGTTCTTAGATTCTGCATTTGGAAAGTTGTATGGGATTAAGGAGAATATGAACCCCTCCAATATGTTGCTACATGTTTTAGTTATGCTGAGGATTGAGTCGCCCGATGAAAATGAGTTGTGGTTTTGTATTGGGGGTCAGAAAGTAAGATTTGGGCTCTCAGATTATACGCTAACTACTGGTTTATATTTGGGACATCCCTACAACAAAAAGATTATTTAATGAATACTTTGAGGGACGGAAAAAGGCTGTGAGACCTGAAGAATTAAAGGAAGCTTTTTCAAGTGCAAAAAATGAGTTGGGCAGATACAAATTGAGACTTGATGTTATCTACGAATCTGTGCTGAGAGCTAAGGAAGAAAGGACTACAATTCGATTGACACTGATTTTTTTGAATATCGTGGATAACTTGGAGTTGTTTAATAATTATCCATAGGGAAGAAGGTCTTATCCCAATCTTCTAAATACACTGAAAAAACTTTCGAACAAGGATGGTGTTAAAACCAATATGTTCTATGGCTTCCCATTACCAATACAGGTAAACAGTTGAATTCAACTATACATCAAATGACAATAAATTATTTTCATCACATGTTTCTTACATATAACTTTGTTTAGGCTTGGTTATTTGAACTATTTTGCAATTTTCCTGGATTTGAAGATTTTTATCAGCTGGAAAAGATAGGAATAAAAGTTCCTAGAATGTGTAACTGGAAGTCGATGAGAAATCCAAGCTATGAAGAGATTATTCAAATCTTAGACATACAACATGTAAAATCTTTCCATTATTTCTACCATGATAATGAAAGATTTATTTTATTGTGCATTTCATTAATGAAGTTTTTATTGTTTTTTAATTGACAAGATGTTGTTTTTCTTCCTTTGGTTGCGAATGATGCGGAATCTTGTTTGCGTTATGCTCATGGGTTTCCGGGGACTTGGTGTACAATATACACATATAGTTTAGAGGAACAACCAACTGAAGAAGAAGTTTCCCCTGCTAATGATTTGATGAGGGTAATCTTGGATGGTGTGACTTCTATGCAACAAAAGATCAATGATAACTTCCTTGAAATCAACCGGAAGATTGATGATCATAGTATTCAAAAACAAAAGATTGATGATCATATGATTGAAATGAACCAGAAGATCAATGAATTAGTTGAGGCGAAGAAGCAACAAACATCATTGGAGGTGAATACTGCTTCTACGTGGGAGACCACTGAGAAAGAGGCGGATCATACGAAGCATACAGGGGATACTGGTATGGAAAAGAACAAATCAATGGAGGTTGCTACAAGGGAGACCACTGAGGGAGGGACAGAGCATACGGGTAATGCTATTAATGATAAATTTGATTTAGCCTCCAATAGATATAAAAGGAAAAGGATAGAAAAATATATTGATTCTGCAAATATCTTGGATTAGGGAATAGTGAGAGTAAAAAAGGGGCATCAAGTGAAGGCTGCTGGAAATGAAGTTTAAGAGAGGCATGTTGCAATTGAGAAAGTTGTTGGAAATGCAGTGCCAGAGAGGCCTGCTGCAACTGAGAAAGTTGTTGGAAATCCAGTGCAAGAGACTCCTACTGCAACTCAGAAGGCTGTTGGAAATTCAGTGCAAGGAGGCCTCAAGTGAAGGTTGCTAGAAATGCAGTGCATGAGAGGCCTGTTACAACTCATCAAGTGAAGTCTGGTGAAACACAATTAATAAAAAGAATCAAAATTGAGAAAGGGCATCAAATCAGAAAATCAAAAAGAAATAAGATGAACATTTGGAAGAAGAAGTGTGAGGAAACAAATGAAACGACTATAGAGATAGATTAATGCATATAATAGTATGGTTGTTTTTCTTGTTTTTGTTGATGTTTGGTGGATGATGGCATGGTATGGTAGTTTTGTTGATGTTTGGTGGATAATGGCAAGGTTGTATATGTTTGCCCGTTTTTGTTAGTTAATAATGATCACATGTAAAACTTGGAGTTATTTTTTGGGAAGGTTGTATATGGTTGGTAGATGATGGCATGGGGATTGGTACTTTAGTTTTGGCAAGGTTGTTTATGTTTGCCATTTTTTAGGAACTTGATACTTGAAATGTGCATCTACTTGCTGCTGCTACTGCTGCTGCTTGTATTTGTTTAAATGATGAATTCGGAGATGACATTGGTCATGTATTTTCTTTATTTCACAGGGTCATGTAAAATAAACTTGTTTATGACGATGACAATCCTTGCTTACCTTGATTAATGCAATGAAATTGCTTTATTTTGGGTACTACTTATATGAGTTTGTAATTGCAAATATATGTCAATTGAAAATGTTTGTATATTACACAGACGGTTTGTATATCACTTTCATATTTGCATAGGGCAGATTAAACTTGCAGAGGGTAGGGTAAATGAATCAGTTTACACCTATGGTTGACTTGAGTCAAGTAACTGACTTCAGTTACTTGACTCATGCTTAATGTGATAAAGCAGGAAGTAGGCCTACTTGTTGATATTCAGTACAAAGAACTTTCAGACTTGCTAAAGTCTAATCAATTTGATTAATAACCAAACTATATTTTGAATAGTGTAGGGTGGATTACTCAACACAATATTATAAAAAATGAGTCAAGCAACTGACTTCAGTTACTTGATTCATGCTTAAAGTGATAAAACAGGAAGTAGGCCTACCTGCTGATACTTAGCAAGAAGAACTTTTAGACTTGCTAAAGTCTAATCAATTTGATTAATAACCAAACTATGTTTTGAATAGTGTAGGGTGGATTACTAAACTCAATATTATAACAAATGAGTCAAGTAACTGACTTCAATTACTTGATTCATGCTTAAAGTGATAAAACATGAAGTAGGCCTACCTGCTAATATTTAGCAGGAAGAACTTTTAGACTTACTAAAGTCTAATCAATTTGATTAATAACCAAACTATGTTTTGAATAGTATAGGGTGGATTACTCAACCCAATATTATAACAAATGAGTCAAGTAACTGACTTCAGTTACTTGACTTATTCTTAAAGTGATAAAACAGAAAGTAGGCCTACCTATTGATATTCAGCAGGAAGAACTTTTAGACTTACTAAAGTCTAATCAATTTGATTAATAACCAAACTATGTTTTGAATAGTGTAGGGTGGATTACTCAACCCAATATTATAACAAATGAGTCAAGTTGAGTAATCCACTCTACACTATTCCAAAAATAGTTTGGTTATTAATCAAGTTGATTAGACTTTAGCAAGTCTAAAAGTTATTCCTGCTGAATATCAGCAGGTACGCCTACTTGTTGTTTTATCACTTAAAACATGAGTCAAGTAACTGAAGTATTGGGTTGAGTAATCCATCCTACACTATTCAAAACCCATGGGGTGACATAGTTTGGTTATTAATCAAGTTGATTAGACTTTAGCAAGTCTAAAAGTTCTTCCTGCTGAATATCAGCAGGTAGGCATACTACCTTGTTTTAACAGCAAGTATGACTATGCAAGATTAATGGACACTATGCTAATATGAAACTGATATACAAACTTTACAAACTCATATAAGAAACATTACCCAACATTGAAATTTAAATTTAAAGTTACAATACATTGAAATCTGAACTGATCATTACAAAACATATAAATTTCAAATCAAACAGTTACTAAATTTGTGAATGCCTGTCACTCATAGGGGTTTGATCGTGACAAGAAAGGTGATTGTGGCCAACTTGTCGACACCTACTACATCTTTGTCTTCCAGAAAACTCTCCAGTTGACGGAATTCTTGTTGTTCTACGACGTCCACCTCGACGTCGGACTAAAGGTGGCAAGATAGGCATTTCCTTAATATTATCTGGAATGTCCCATTCTTCTTCAATGGGCACTGGGAAGATGTTTTGGGAATACGCCACTCTCCAACACTCAATTGTATAGAAGGATGAGCACAACGGGTGCACAGAAAAACCTCTCCTTTTTGCAACTGCTACTGTATGCTCGCATGGTAGGTGGTCCAACTGAAATTTTTGGCAGGTGCAAGTATTCCTATCAAAGTTAACGTGTAATTCTTGGTCCCGCTCCTCACCACATACTTGAACTGATTAATGGGTTCAACCACTATAAACTTATTGGCTTTCTGAATTGCTTTGCCTAATTTATCTTCCATTGTTGGGGTTAAAATGGTTGTACAACTTTGTGCTGCTTCACGCCTTTCACAAAACCACGCCTGTAACTTTTTCCCAATAAACTCAAGCAGCGAAAGTATAGGACTATGTCGGGCTTTCCTAAAAACTAAGTTCAGAGACTCTGCATTGTTTGAAGTCATGATATTGTAACGGCCTCCTTTGAAATGAGACATGGCCCAAGTTTCAAAATTTGTTTCACTAAGATATTTCCAACCCTTCTCGTCGATTTTCTCAATTTCAGACATATGCTTGCGAAACTCTTTCTCGGTATATGCCTCTCGCAGCTCTTTTGAAAAGTGATAGTGTCGCCTTTCGAGTAACCTTAAGTTGCTTTTTATACGATAGATATAATGAGCATGACGAGCATTTTGAAAAAACTAGGGGTGTAATCTAAACCACCAACCACGAAATAACCAAACCAAACCAAACCGCCGGTTTGGTTCGGTTTTTGTTGAAGACGGTTCGGTTCGGATCACGATTTTTGGTATCGAACCAAACCAAACCGAACCGAACCAAACCTACCTATATATTTTTATTTATTTATTATATAATATATATTATATTAAATTTTTTAACTATTTTGAACCTTTGATTTATTCATATATATATATATATATATATATATATATATATATATATATATATATATATAGACGCATACTAAACCAAACAAAATCTTGATTGTTGGAGAACTATTATTTTTTCCATTGTTTTTGTTTATTTTAGAATTTGTATTGTTTTATTTATGATAATTTGTTGTTAGTAAGTTATTTCTTAATTTTGATGTTAATTCCAAATTAAAATCTTATTTTATTGTTGGTTAATTTAATTAAAAATAATTTATATAAACCACAAAACGAATCAAACCAAACCAAACCGAAAGTTCGGTTTGTTCGGTTCAAGTCTTACTCGGTCGATTTGGTTTGAGATTTTTGAAACACTAGGCGGTTCGATTTGTAGTTTTGGCATAAACCAAACCAAACCGAACCACTTACACCCTAGAAAAACAATGCGACAACACTAATAAGACTCTTATGTCGATCGGATATCACAACAAGTCCTTCATGGTCACTGTTATTTCTTTCAACATTGTAAAAACCAAAGCCATGATGCATCATTCTCGGAATCAACAACGGCCCATACAAGAGGATATATCCAGATATTTCCATCCCGTAAGTCGCAATAATCGATACCTACCTTTATATCTTGTAAGTTAAAAATGTTCCATCCACAATAGCTACTGCACGCATTGTGAGTGGAATCCAAGAATGCAAGTCCTATATGCCAAAAAGTACTTAAAGCGGTTTTTTTCACTATCAAGCTCTAAAGAGAAGACTGTTGATAGATTAACCAATTTCAAGTTATGGGCAAATGCGTCCAACTTAGTGTAACTATCATCGGTTGAACCCCTTAGGTGTTCTAAGGCAGCTTTTCTACACCTCTCGTTTTTGATAACTTAGATATGATCTACACCCAATGATCGATGGCGTCGGTAATGACATCAACAGTCTATACGTAGTGTTACAATCCTCAAGCCTTGGCGATATTTGTACTCCAATAATACAGCGACATTGCTTGTCTATGATTAGCCATGGACATATTTAGGGGGCAAGTATGTTCACTTGTATATTCGAATCCGAAAATAATCACATTTTAAGTACTTTGTTGCAAACAAGCGTCATTTTCAATTATCATCACCCCAAACTATTGTGTACACTTTCTTATTCGATTATTTTTGTTTTGAACTGAAAGTTGTTGTTCAGTGCAAGCAAGTACACAGCTTCGTGAAGCTCTTTCTTGTTATTGAAGACTTGCCCAACCTTCAAATCAATATCTGCAGGTAACACTCGCGATGTACTTCCAACCGAAGAAACTAAATGCTCACTTGTGAAGTCATTTTCTTCTCGGCTGCCTTGATCTCAGTGACCTAGGCTAAACTCAAATCTCGGTGGTGTTGAGAAATCATTCTCATTATAGGATAAAGATTCTCGAATTACCTCCAACCTATCCGAAGAATCATTCGTATTATGATCGCCTCCTTCAGGTTGCATTTCATCACTACCAACTCCATTATTTTCTTCTTCAAATTGTGTGTCATCATCATGACCAACTCCATTATTTTCTTCTTCAATTTGCCTGTCACCACCACCACCAACTACATTATTTTCTTCTTCATTTATGCCACTACCAACTCCATTATTTTCTTCGGTCTGTCGTCGCAATTTTCTTGGCTCACATGGGTTACACACAGAGGAGCTAAATAGCCTTGTTTATTAATATTCAAGTACCATTCAACTTCGTTGTTTGAAGTAATCCGGACTAGAATTTGAAAACTAGGCACCGTTGCTGGAGTAAGAAATGCTATCTCTATATCATCAACTTTGCAAATGTTTCTTACTTTAGCATATAACTCTTCACATGAAGTTTCATCATTGATTGCAAGTCATGTTGCATTATGGTTGCCACTAAATTTCTATGATCATCCGTTGTTTTCATCTACAAAATGTCCAAAATAAAACACAGTGGTCCAAATTTTTGGTGAAGTCATAACTGCAATGCAATTGAATAACAAATTAGTCTATAAAATTCTAAAATAAGATTGTAGTTTCATAAATAAAAAAATTAAAAAAAATTAAGTTTGTATTCAATTAATCCACCAAAATTGCAATTTTGAAATGCAACTTTTATAGTGGATTAGTTGACCAAACACATATACACTCAAGTAATTATATTCTCATTACCTAAGGTAAAATTAATTAATCGACCAAACACAATGCAATACAATTGATTAATCTACAAAAATGAAAAAAAGTCGATACCCATTAATTTCATTCACTGATTTCAATTAATCAACCAAAGATAATGCAATACAATTACATGATGTCGATTAAGAGACCAACACAATCCACTACTATAGACTCTCACTTGTCTTGTAATCGACCAATCATTCAATAAAATTCAAAAAAACAAAACCTAAAGATGACGAACCTGAATCCAAATACGGTCCTGGCAGAGTAACAAAGTAGAGGGAATTTGGAAATAAGCAATACTGGGAAGACCAAATCAGTAAATTGGAAAATCACTGAAAGTTGCAAAGTTGATTGTTGTAGTTGACGGTACTGAAAGAGGAAAACGAAGAGGGTATTTAAGATATTCAACATAAAGCCGTTGGTAACTCATTTACCCTCATTTAAGAAGGGGTATACTAGATATTTTCAATCAAATATGACTATATATGATTGTTTCACATAAGTGTGGTTATTTTTGTAACCTACCTCTTTTTTATGACTGAATAAGAAGAAACCCCTATGAGACACAACACAAGGAAATATAAAAATATCTGAGACAATTTATTGGCTGCTAATAGGATGTTATTCGAATGGTAATATGGTAAAAAAATTATGGTAATATGACAAAACATTTACATATATGTAGGAAAGCCCATGCCAAAAGCGTTCTACAATACATGGAATGATCAATTTGTGACCATATAGTCATATACATACTTGACAAGACACTGGAGAAGAATTATCTTCAATGACTGCACCGGGACTTTGCAAAATACATGTAGTGTTTCAGTTAGAGCCTTTCTATTATAGTCTCCGGTGAAAACACAATTTCTAAGTGGACATTTAAAATCTTTTTGAAACATGATTAAAATATAATTACAAAAGAAAGTTTTAATTTTTTTCCTTTAAAAAAATTACAAAAGAAAGTTTTAATTGATTACCGAAGGTCTCTATTTTCAATTTATTATTTTAAACTTTTTTTGAAACATAATTAAAATATATATCGATTTATTTAAATATTTACCCCCTCTAATACTGATATCATCCCGTACTGCACGCGGGCACAATTAACATATGGGATATGGCTGGAACTAACTTATTTAAAGTGGATGGGGGTTAGTAAGAGCATGTACAACAATGTCTCTAATTAGATCCTCATATACTACCCAACTTATTAAAAATGAATATAAAAATTCATTTGATACTCATAAACTACTCAAACAAAAAACTCATATAACAGCTTGGCACAAACCCCAATAATTTCACATACCCCACCATTATTTCTAACAACTTAACATACCCCACCATCTTTATCTCAATTAATTTTATTTCTTCTTTCAATATATATTAACAAATTAATTTTGATATTGCATAAATTATTAAATTGGAAATTATATTTATTCATTATTAAATATTAGTTAATTATTATAATTTGAATATTATTTATTATAATTCAATATTAATTATATTATATTATTGTAATATTCGAATATTAATTATAATATATTC
>CM028382.1:13171047-13275184 GCA_013146195.2 Codonopsis lanceolata
ATTTAGTATGTTTTACCTTCATACGTTAGATACTCTCTGTAAAATTTGGTAATTTTCCCAAGTGCCTCAATTACTTGTTGTGCCAGAATTCAGTTTTCAGAAAACAACTTCTGTACTTGATTTTGTTGTAACCATATCTTGATGTTTATAAGTCCAAATGGAGTAATTTAAAATCCTAAAATATAATTCAATGAGTCTAGTTTCATAAAAATCAAAATCACCTCATTTGGAGTTGTGAGCGATTTATGGTCGATTTTACAAGATTGACTGTCCAGCCTCGAGTCCCATGCGCCCGCTCTCAAAAATGTGAGGCGCCCGCCTCAACTTCTGGGAGCAAATTTGCAAATTTGGAGATGGGTCAGAGTCCCATGCGCCCGCCTCAAAATGTGAGGCGCCCGCCTCAACATAAAAAATGTCTCTTACGGGATTTTTGCCCTGTTTTGAGTTTGGACGAATTATACCTATCCTACCCTCATTAAACCCCTTCTAAACTCTTCCTAACCTCCCATACTTAACCCAAATCATGTCCTAACATTAGTTGGAAGTTAATTAAGGTTAGATTAGTGATTGATTAATCCTAATCTTTACTAATTGTACTTGGGAAAAGTCTTTTGTGCCCTTATTGTTGTGGAAGTATAAATAGCCTAACCCTTCACCATTTTCAGCCATTCCTCTTCATTTTCCTCCACACAACCGTGAGTTAGAGAGAGAGAGTCTCCATGGGAGATTTCAAGCCCTAGCTTCTTCTCTCTTCGATCCAAGACGATCCAACCACCCGATTGCCTTCAAACTTCGGAATCTTGAAGCCCTCGACGAGTAGAACAACTTCACCGATCGGATTTGTGTTCTCTTGAGTTTTCACTCAAGCTAGGTAAGTTACTTACTTTTGATTTTGGTTCATTGGCCCTAAGGAAAACAATCTAGATGCTATTTGTGGGCAATGAACACTTGATATGCTATGTTTGCCCAATTTTGGGGATTTTCGGAAGTATGAACATGTTAGGAGCATTTGTAGATGACTTCTATGGTTGTTGATGTGAATGATTATCCTTCATATTGTGTTTCTAGGATTGGGAGCATGCTAGAAATCATGTTTACATTTTATTTGGGTTTATTATGAAAGTATGCCTATGGTTGGGGCTTTGGATATGTGAACTCTCTATATACTATGGTTATGATCACCTAAATGAAATTATATGATTTATGAAATGGGTTTTGATCTATGTTGGGATTATTTGTGGATTTTAGGCTTGAGAGTCAATCCCGAATTATTGGAGAAATTATTGTTAGTTGAAGTGGGGTTAATGTTGAGATTGATGAAGGGTGTAAATGATGAAACTTGGTGTTTAGACTCAATGGAGTCGAAATAAGTTCAATAATGTGATAATGAACTCGGGTTGGAATCCTACGACAATTGGATTTCGTTTGACTATGATTATGATGAATTCTTGGGTTTTAGGGCTTGGGAATCAACCCGGATGATTTTGGGAAATTTGATATAACTCGAATGATGTACTAATTTTGGGTTGTATGAAATGTGTATTTAATGAAATGCGGTATTAAGACTCAATGGAGTTGTTTTAGGTTCAATAAGATGTTGGTGAGCCTTAGGTCGAAATCCTACGATGTTCGGGTTTGGTTGGTTTTGATTGTGAGTACCCGAGCATCTCGTATTGTGTCCCAATTGTGACACCCATGATATAGAGGCTTATTGGGGATTTAATTAGAACGTGCTCATTAGGGCACGGAGCATTAGAGACCAACTTATGACCTCGTATTACTTTAAGGAATGATTATTTGAATGAGTTCTCTCTTAGGGAATTTGGCCGCGGCACATCAAAGCACTTAAGTAGATTATGACTATGGGTTGGTTTTGGTACCCTTGAGATTGGGTTGATAACGTCAAGTATATATGACGATTGGGACTATGATTGGGTCTGTATTTCTTTTATGAATTGACTAATCACTAAGTCTCGATTTATGGTTGTTCTTAGACTAAATAGTAGTCCTTGGTTTAATCCCGAGTAGAGGGCTATAGTAGACCTCATATTGTGATTTCTTGAGCTTATATGCTACTTTCGATTTGGTGATTACTTGAGGATTATGAGTACCTCATTATGTGGTTCTTTGACTAAACTTATAAGTTGGTTGAATTTGTTAAGTATGTGCAAATATGTGCATTGTTGAAATTGGTGTGTAGAGCTTTATGTCCTACTTGATTTGGTATGCCCGCTATGATCGGTCTTGGTTCTTGTTTGAGCATGAGAGTAATTATCTACTTGTGCATTTCATAAAAGCCCAGCTGGCATTATTTGGATTATTTGGTTTGTTTATCAAGTCCGGGTGGGACGATGCATCGCCTTCACGAATTATGGGATTCGTGCTCGCTATGGATCGCCGCACGTGGAATCTCACACACACCTCCATTGTTGGCCGCAATGGGGAAGTAGCCCCTTGTCAGACGTTAAGTGCCGCATTGGCTTGCTAGCTAAATCGAGTGGTTCTCGATAAAAGTCGATGACGTCACAGGGCATCGATGTTGCACGATAAAGATAAAGTATAATATGTGTATTGCAGAGCAAGGACAACGACACTATTTGGGTATCTTCTCTATCCCTTATGTGGCTTACTATGAGCACTTATATGAAAGATAATGTGCTATGTGATTTATGAAGTTTATGTTACTCGATGACTTAATACAGGTTTATTGTTGGTATACGATTAAGATGCCATGATTTTATATATGCTTGTGCATTATACCATGCCACGCCATGCTATGCCATACATTGCATTTAGTAACTTACTGGGTCATTATGACTCATTTCGTGTGTTTGTTTTCCTTAGTTTTTGCAGTAAGCTCGTTAGTACGCGTTGAAGCTTCGGGCGCTTGATCGATAATGTGGTCTTCCCGCGATAGCTTGGGGTTATTAGTATTATTGTATTTGTTATCTTGTGAGATACGGATGTGAAGTTATGTAAACTTTACTTGGGTAGTTATGTTAGCCTTTTGTTAGATATTCGGGAGCCGACTTGCTTGGTCGATTTGTTGTATTTAATTAGAAGTTATTCCGTTGTCTTTCCGAGCAAGGTTTTAGCTCGCTTATTCCAGTATTGTGTTATTGTTATTTCTGTCTCCGACAACTTTAGTCGAGAGACCTTGGTTTAGTTGTTAGTATTTGAATCTCTTATTCTTTAGTTAATTTATTCCTCCGGCATGTTATAGCCGTAGAGTTGTTGTTTATCAGGTTGGGTTCTTGTTGCTTCGCCGGCCTTAGGTTGCCGATGGTTTGTCGTACGTGCGCAATGTTGCGTCACGCGAGTCGTAGATTTGTCGAGAGATAGTCGTCTCTCAGCCTTGTGTCCCTTAGTTTATAATTATAGGCTTTGGTCCCACTTATGATTTGCTTCCGCAGATTTTAGTTTTTGGTTATTCGGTTTTGCCGTTATGGCTTTACATTCCTGTTTAGAGTTTGTTGGTTCAACTCTTGACTCGCACCACTACGCTTAGCGGGTGCTTGTCCATCTTTTAGCTTGTTTTGACGGCACGACCTTGGGATTCCGCATTGGAGTTCGGGTCGGGCTGTCACAACTAAAGTCTAATCAATTTGATTAATAACCAAACTATGTTTTGAATAGTATAGGGTGGATTACTCAACCCAATATTATAACAAATGAGTCAAGTAACTGACTTCAGTTACTTGACTTATTCTTAAAGTGATAAACAGAGAAAGTAGTTTGCCTATTGATATTCGAGGAAGAACTTTTAGACTTACTAAAGTCTAATCAATTTGATTAATAACCAAACTATGTTTTGAATAGTGTAGGGTGGATTACTCAACCCAATATTATAACAAATGAGTCAAGTTGAGTAATCCACTCTACACTATTCCAAAAATAGTTTGGTTATTAATCAAGTTGATTAGACTTTAGCAAGTCTAAAAGTTATTCCTGCTGAATATCAGCAGGTACGCCTACTTGTTGTTTTATCACTTAAAACATGAGTCAAGTAACTGAAGTATTGGGTTGAGTAATCCATCCTACACTATTCAAAACCCATGGGGTGACATAGTTTGGTTATTAATCAAGTTGATTAGACTTTTAGCAAGTCTAAAAGTTCTTCTCTGGCCGAATATCATGTAGGCATACTACCTTGTTTTAACAAAGAAGTATGACTATGCAAGATTAATGGACACTATGCTAATATGAAACTGATATACAAACTTTACAAACTCATATAAGAAACATTACCCAACATTGAAATTTAAATTTAAAGTTACAATACATTGAAATCTGAACTGATCATTACAAAACATATAAATTTCAAATCAAACAGTTACTAAATTTGTGAATGCCTGTCACTCATAGGGGTTTGATCGTGACAAGAAAGGTGATTGTGGCCAACTTGTCGACACCTACTACATCTTTGTCTTCCAGAAAACTCTCCAGTTGACGGAATTCTTGTTGTTCTACGACGTCCACCTCGACGTCGGACTAAAGGTGGCAAGATAGGCATTTCCTTAATATTATCTGGAATGTCCCATTCTTCTTCAATGGGCACTGGGAAGATGTTTTGGGAATACGCCACTCTCCAACACTCAATTGTATAGAAGGATGAGCACAACGGGTGCACAGAAAAACCTCTCCTTTTTGCAACTGCTACTGTATGCTCGCATGGTAGGTGGTCCAACTGAAATTTTTGGCAGGTGCAAGTATTCCTATCAAAGTTAACTGTGTAATTCTTGGTCCCGCTCCTCACCACATACTTGAACTGATTAATGGGTTCAACCACTATAAACTTATTGGCTTTCTGAATTGCTTTGCCTAATTTATCTTCCATTGTTGGGGTTAAAATGGTTGTACAACTTTGTGCTGCTTCACGCCTTTCACAAAACCACGCCTGTAACTTTTTCCCAATAAACTCAAGCAGCGAAAGTATAGGACTATGTCGGGCTTTCCTAAAAACTAAGTTCAGAGACTCTGCATTGTTTGAAGTCATGATATTGTAACGGCCTCCTTTGAAATGAGACATGGCCCAAGTTTCAAAATTTGTTTCACTAAGATATTTCCAACCCTTCTCGTCGATTTTCTCAATTTCAGACATATGCTTGCGAAACTCTTCTCTGGTATATGCCTCTGCAGCTCTTTTGAAAAGTGATACCGTGTCAGCCTTTCGAGTAACAGTCCTTAAGTTGCCTTTTATACGATAGATATAATGAGCATGACGAGCATTTTGAAAAAACTAGGGGTGTAAATCGGAACCACCGAACCACGAAACCGAACCAAACCAAACCAAACCAGTCGGTTTGGTTCGGTTTTTGTTGAAGACGGTTCGGTTCGGATCACGATTTTTGGTATCGAACCAAACCAAACCGAACCGAACCAAACCTACCTATATATTTTTATTTATTTATTATATAATATATATTATATTAAATTTTTTAACTATTTTGAACCTTTGATTTATTCATATATATATATATATATATATATATATATATATATATATATATATATATATAGACGCATACTAAACCAAACAAAATCTTGATTGTTGGAGAACTATTATTTTTTCCATTGTTTGTGTTTATTTTAGAATTTGTATTGTTTTATTTATGATAATTTGTTGTTAGTAAGTTATTTCTTAATTTTGATGTTAATTCCAAATTAAAATCTTATTTTTATTGTTGGTTAATTTAATTAAAAATAATTTATATAAACCACAAAACCGAATCAAACCAAACCAAACCGAGTGGTTCGGTTTGGTTCGGTTCCAAGTCTTACTCGGTTCGATTTGGTTTGAGATTTTTGAAACCACTAGGAGGCGGTTCGATTTGTAGTTTTGGCATAAACCAAACCAAACCGAACCACTTACACCCCTAGAAAAAACAATGCGGACAACACTAATAAGACTCTTATGTCGATCGGATATCACAACAAGTCCTTCATGGTCACCTGTTATTTCTTTCAACATTGTAAAAAACCAAAGCCATGATGCATCATTCTCAGAATCAACAACAGCCCATACAAGAGGATATATCTGTATATTTCCATCCTGGTAAGTCGCAATAATCAGCGTACCTTTATATCTTGTAGTTAAAAATGTTCCATCCACAATAGCTACCAGACGCATTGTAGAGTGGAATCCAAGAATGCAAGTCCTATATGCCAAAAAGTACTTAAAGCGGTTTTCACTATCAAGCTCTAAAGAGAAGACTGTTGATAGATTAACCAATTTCAAGTTATGGGCAAATGCGTCCAACTTAGTGTAACTATCATCGGTTGAACCCCTTAGGTGTTCTAAGGCAGCTTTTCTACACCTCCTCGTTTTTTGATAACTTAGATATGATCTACACCCAATGATCGGTAAACGTCAGCAATGACATCAGCAGGTCTATACGTAGTGTTACAATCCTCAAGCCTTGACGATATTTGTACTCCAATAATACGCGACATTGCTTGTCTATGATTAGCCATAGACATATTTAGGGGGGCAAGTATGTTCACCTGTATATTTTCGAATCTGAAAATAATCACATTTTAAGTACTTTGTTGCAAACAAACGCCATTTTCAATTATCATCACCCCAAACTATTGTGTACACTTTCTTATTCGATTATTTTTGTTTTGAACTGAAAGTTGTTGTTCAGTGCAAGCAAGTACACAGCTTCGTGAAGCTCTTTCTTGTTATTGAAGACTTGCCCAACCTTCAAATCAATATCTGCAGGTAACACTCGCGATGTACTTCCAACCGAAGAAACTAAATGCTCACTTGTGAAGTCATTTTCTTCTCGGCTGCCTTGATCTCGGTGACCTAGGCTAAACTCAAATCTCAGTGGTGTTGAGAAATCATTCTCATTATAGGATAAAGATTCTCGAATTACCTCCAACCTATCCGAAGAATCATTCGTATTATGATCGCCTCCTTCAGGTTGCATTTCATCACTACCAACTCCATTATTTTCTTCTTCAAATTGTGTGTCATCATCATGACCAACTCCATTATTTTCTTCTTCAATTTGCCTGTCACCACCACCACCAACTACATTATTTTCTTCTTCATTTATGCCACTACCAACTCCATTATTTTCTTCTCGGTGCCCGTCGCAATTTTCTTGGCTCACATGGGTTACACACAGAGGAGCTAAATAGCCTTGTTTATTAATATTCAAGTACCATTCAACTTTGTTGTTTGAAGTAATCCGGACTAGAATTTGAAAACTAGGCACCGTTGCTGGAGTAAGAAATGCTATCTCTATATCATCAACTTTGCAAATGTTTCTTACTTTAGCATATAACTCTTCACATGAAGTTTCATCATTGATTGCAAGTCATGTTGCATTATGGTTGCCACTAAATTTCTATGATCATCCGTTGTTTTCATCTACAAAATGTCCAAAATAAAACACAGTGGTCCAAATTTTTGGTGAAGTCATAACTACAATGCAATTGAATAACAAATTAGTCTATAAAATTCTAAAATAAGATTGTAGTTTCATAAATAAAAAAATTAAAAAAAATTAAGTTTGTATTCAATTAATCCACCAAAATTGCAATTTTGAAATGCAACTTTTATAGTGGATTAGTTGACCAAACACATATACACTCAATTATATTCTGTCACCTAAGGTCAATTAATCGACCAAACACAATGCAATACAATTGATTAATCTACAAAAATGAAAAAAAGTCGATACCCATTAATTTCATTCACTGATTTCAATTAATCAACCAAAGATAATGCAATACAATTACATGATGTCGATTAAGAGACCAACACAATCCACTACTATAGACTCTCACTTGTCTTGTAATCGACCAATCATTCAATAAAATTCAAAAAAACAAAACCTAAAGATGACGAACCTGAATCCAAATACGGTCCTGGCAGAGTAACAAAGTAGAGGAATTTGGAAATAAGCAATCTTTGGGAAGACCAAATCGAAATTGGAAAATCACTGAAAGTTGCAAAGTTGATTGTTGTAGTTGACGGTACTGAAAGAGGAAAACGAAGAGGGTATTTAAGATATTCAACATAAAGCCGTTGGTAACTCATTTACCCTCATTTAAGAGGAAGGGGTATACTAGATATTTTCAATCAAATATGACTATATATGATTGTTTCACATAAGTGTGGTTATTTTTGTAACCTACCTCTTTTTTATGACTGAATAAGAAGAAACCCCTATGAGACACAACACAAGGAAATATAAAAATATCTGAGACAATTTATTGGCTGCTAATAGGATGTTATTCGAATGGTAATATGGTAAAAAAATTATGGTAATATGACAAAACATTTACATATATGTAGGAAAGCCCATGCCAAAAGCGTTCTACAATACATGGAATGATCAATTTGTGACCATATAGTCATATACATACTTGACAAGACACTGGAGAAGAATTATCTTCAATGACTGCACCGGGACTTTGCAAAATACATGTAGTGTTTCAGTTAGAGCCTTTCTATTATAGTCTCCGGTGAAAACACAATTTCTAAGTGGACATTTAAAATCTTTTTGAAACATGATTAAAATATAATTACAAAAGAAAGTTTTAATTTTTTTTCTCCACTATTAAATGATCATATTATTTTAATTGATTACCGAAGGTCTCTATTTTCAATTTATTATTTTAAACTTTTTTTGAAACATAATTAAAATATATATCGATTTATTTAAATATTTACCCCCTCTAATACTGATATCATCCCGTACTGCGGGCACAATTAACATATGGGATATGGCTGGAACTAACTTATTTAAAGTGGATGGGGGTTAGTAAGAGCATGTACAACAATGTCTCTAATTAGATCCTCATATACTACCCAACTTATTAAAAATGAATATAAAAATTCATTTGATACTCATAAACTACTCAAACAAAAAACTCATATAACGAACAGCAATAATTTCACATACCCCACCATTATTTCCAACAACTTAACATACCCCACCATCTTTATCTCAATTAATTTTATTTCTTCTTTCAATATATATTAACAAATTAATTTGATATTGCATAAATTATTAAATTGGAAATTATATTAATATTCATTATTAAATATTAGTTAATTATTATAATTTGAATATTATTTATTATAATTCAATATTAATTATAATATAATATTGTAATATTCGAATATTAATTATAATATATTCGAATAATATTTATTATAATTCGAATATTATTTATTATTCATTCGAATATTATTTATTATAATTTGATATATTAAAAAAATAATTTGACGAGTTAAATTAATATTGTTAACTACTTACCTATAATTCGAATATTGTTTATTTATGATATAAAAATAAATACAATAATTTGAAATATAACGATTGAAATGGACATTCCTACAAACAATAATACAACAACTATAATAAAATAAAATTATGGAAATACAACGACAAACAAACAACAATATCCATATACCCAAAAATACAATAATAATAAAATCAAGGATTATTGAAACACCAACATACTAATTGCCAAAAAGTCTCCATATATTTTCAATCAAATCATGAAGCAGGCGTCGATGTGATTCTTTATCTCGAACGAGACACCTTCTTCTAAGATATCTTTCGTGCTCTGGAATACGCTCGTTAAAATATTGCCATGCCAAGCTACCATTAGTAATGTCAGTCTGATCATAGTCGGAAACATTTGGCACACGGCTGTAAGTATCTCGTTCATCTTCGACAATCATATTATGTAATATGATACAAGCTTTCATAATTTTTCCCAACATAGATGTCTCCCACATAAGTGATGGGACTCGTATGATTGCAAATCGTGCCTGCAGTACCCCAAATGCACGTTTAACATCCTTCCTCGCCGCCTCTTGATGTTGAGCAAAAAGCTTATGTTTTTCACTTTGCGGGTGACGAATAGATTGGATAAATGTAGCCCATGAAGGATATATACCATCGGTTAAATAGTAACCCAAGTTATACTGATTACCATTAACATTAAAGGCTACTGCTGGGGCTACACCATTATAAATATCGTTAAAAACTGGGGATCGATCAAGGACATTTATATCATTACATGTACCTGGAGTACCGAAGAATGCATGCCATATCCACAAATCATAAGAAGCGACTGCTTCAAGAACAATGGTTGCCTTTCCATCCCCTCGGGCGTGCTGACCTTGCCAAGCAACTAGACAATTTTTCCATTCCCAATGCATGCAATCTATGCTACCTAACATACCAGGAAAACCGCGTGTCTCCCCAACATGAAGCAAACGTTGAAGGTCTTCCTCTGTTGGCTTTCTTAAGTACTGTTCTCCAAAAACACTAACCACACATTCAGCAAACTTCTTCACACATTGAATTGCTGTGGTTTTTCCAATACGGACATAGTCATCACATGCATCACCGGACATTCCATAAGCAAGCATTCTTATAGCAGCAGTGCATTTTTGAAGCGGTGATAAACCAGGTTTCCCACTGGCTTCAAATCGTTGTTGAAAATATGGAGTATGAGCACCAAGAGCTTCCACTACTCGGAGGAAGACATGTCTTCGCATCCGAAATCTGGTGCGAAACTGTTGGTCGGTGTATGTTGAATTATCCGCAAAGTAGTCTGAATACAGGCGTTGATGGCCATCAACACGATTTCTATCTATGTACATACGTTGACGAACTTCTTTTTGTTGTTGTTGAGATATTAGTTTTCTTATGATTTGACACTTGTGACGTCGACGACCGGATATGTCAAACATATGTTCTTCCAAACTTTTTTGCATTTCTCTTGACATTTCATTGAAATTATCTTCATCTTCATCTTCATCTTCAGTGTGAGAATTGAAACTAGAACTCGAAGACATAATTGTCGGTGTATAGTTAATTTTTTTATGAAGTGTTAGAGATGTTTGAGATGATTGATTGATCTATGGTAAATTTATATATACGGATATCTTTTTTGGCAAATGTATTGTTAATCTATGGATGAAAAAGCTTACATAAATTGATGGATGACAAGTCTACATAATTGGTGGGTGTATAATACTTGACATAAATGATGGATGACAAATCTACATAATTGGTGGATGTATAAGACTTGACATAAATGATGGATGACAAAAGCCTACATAAATTGATGGATGACAAGTCTACATAATTGATAAGATTTCACATCTATTTTTGACAAAAAAAAAACTACTTATTGATTATGTTGGCAAATTTTACGGGATTGCTTTTTATTTTTTTCTACTTATGGATAACAAGTCTTTGTCAGCTTTGTACTTGACAAGACTTGACATCTATTTTTTGGCAAAAAAAAATCTACATATTGATTATACATGCAACTTTACGGGATATTTTTTTCAACATATGGATAACAAGTCTTTATCAACTTTGTACTTGATAAGACTTGACATCTATTTTTGACAAAAAAAAAAAACTATTTATTGATTATGTTGGCAAATTTTACGGGATTGGTTTTTATTTATTTCAATTTATGGATAACAAGTCTTTGTCAACTTTGTACTTGACAAGACTTGACATCTATTTTTTGGCAAAAAAAATCTACATATTGATTATACATGCAACTTTACGGGATATTTTTTTCAACATATGGATAACAAGTCTTTATCAACTTTGTACTTGATAAGACTTGACATCTATTTTTGACAAAAAAAAAAAACTACTTATTGATTATGTTGGCAAATTTTACGGGATTGCTTTTTATTTTTTTCAACTTATGGATAACAAGTCTTTGTCAACTTTGTACTTGACAAGACTTGACATCTATTTTTTGGCAAAAAAAAAAAATCTACATATTGATTATACATGCAACTTTCGATATTTTTTTCAACATATGGATAACAAGTCTTTATCAACTTTGTACTTGATAAGATTCTTGACATCTATTTTTGACAAAAAAAAAAACTACTTATTGATTATGTTGGCAAATTTTACGGGATTGTTTTTTATTTTTTCAACTTATGGATAACAAGTCTTTGTCAACTTTGTACTTGACATCTACTTTTTGGCAAAAAAAAATCTACATATTGATTATACATGCAACTTTACGGGATATTTTTTTCAACATATGGATAACAAGTCTTTATCAACTTTGTACTTGATAAGACTTGACATCTATTTTTGACAAAAAAAAAAAAACTACTTATTGATTATGTTGGCAAATTTTACGGGATTGCTTTTTATTTTTTTTCAACTTATGGATAACAAGTCTTTGTCAACTTTGTACTTGACAAGACTTGACATCTATTTTTTGGCAAAAAAAAAATCTACATATTGATTATACATGCAACTTTACGGGATATTTTTTTCAACATATGGATAACAAGTCTTTATCAACTTTGTACTTGATAAGACTTGACATCTATTTTTGACAAAAAAAAAAAAAAAACTACTTATTGATTATGTTGGCAAATTTTATGGGATTGCTTTTTATTTTTTTCAACTTATAGATAACAAGTCTTTATCAACTTTGTACTTGATAAAACTTGACATCTATTTTTTGAAAAAAAAAAATCTACATATTGATTATACATGGAACTTTACGGGGGTCTTTATTTTTTTTCAACTTATGGATAACAAATTAAACACAAATCTACTTAAACAATTAAAGATACATTATAGAAAATTTAAGCACAAAATACATGAGAATTAAAGACAAATTAAACACAAATCTACTTAAACAATTCACGATACAATCTTGCATAGTCTTCTTCTTCAACTGTTTTGTTTTCTTTCTTGGTCAACCATTAATTCCAATTGTCGCATAGTTTGTTTCTTCTTCGATTGTTGTAGCCTCTCTTTCTGCGATATTGCAATATCGCGCAAGTCTTTCATTGAACTCTTCATCGACACGGTTTGATTGACGTATCTCATCTTGAAAACCTTCTTTTTCAACACGTTTCCCTTTTTGTTTTAAAGCTTTTTTTCCAGGAGGTCGAGCTGGGTATGTCGTTGAAGGTGTGGTTACATTTAAGGATGTGTTTTGTAAATCAACAGCTTCATCAATACAAGGTCTTTTTGAGCCACTACTAGTTGAATTTTTCTCCACTTCAACATATTGTGCCCACCACTTGGGAACTTGTCGGAGGACTTTCCATGCATCCATGTATATGAAACATTTTTTTTTTCATCAGCTTCATAAATAGTATGTGCCCACATTATCATATCGTCATCATTCCATCCACTTTGTGTTGGAAAACTAGTGTTTTTAAGTGAAGTAAATTGGGGCTTTGAGGCACTAATTTATTTGTGAGTCATTTATGTAATGACTATGATAATTGTGGAATTATGTTATTCTCCGTGAGTACATAAGAATACTATATTTATTTGTCCAAATCGGATATCGGATGAATAAGTTATAGAGGTTTAAAGTAGGACATTTGAAATGTTGGAAGTGGGTTATCCCACATTGGGAAAATGTGAAAAGCTTGAAGGGTTTATATACAAAGGCTCCCTTGGTGTTGGGTAAGCTTGTATAGAAAGTACTATCCCTCCCGCGCCCGCAGGGGGGGGTGCAAATCAAGGTCCGAATTTGGCTTGGATTGGCGTACTCGTGTGCCTGCACATGCAGACACGAATGTCGGACCAAATTGATTTTCCTTTTGAATTTTAAATTCAATTTTCGTAACTCCAACATTAAAGAGCGAATTAATTCTGTTTTAATGGACAGTTTAATTCTGTCTTAATGTCTGCTTTAATTGGGTGGTTAATAGGTATAATCAAAACGTTTTAATTAGTAATTAAAGCGTGTTGATTTTCTGGCCTATATAAAGAAACCATTTTCCACAACAGAAAGACACAACACTGAACAGAAAACACGAAATTCTCTTCCTCCAATACACTTGCATTAGCATTGCATATTGTTCTTCTTCTTCCTTGGCCTCCTGTTCGGTGATAGTCTACAGGCATCGATTCAGTTCGCCGGACCTTAAGTGCAAAGCAATCCGGTCCTACCGTTGTATCCTGGGAGACGTTCGTCCTAAGATAGAGCTCCAGGCACTTACAGGGAGTGGGGCGAATAACGTTTCAAGGAAACTGTGTGTTACACAGGCCTCGGTATAGTTTTCCTTCTACCGGACTTCGCCTTCTACCCAGACTGCAAAACATCCACCCAGAGACCTTCGATACTTCCACCCAGACCTTGGCTTTTACGTAAGACCTTCACCAGAAGACCTTCACCAGAAGACTTCCACCAGAAGACCTTCACCAGCAGACCTTGCAGAGCCACCAGCAGACTTAAACTAAGACACCAGCAGATCTTACAAGTTCCTCAACCAGAAGCACAACGGTTCAGTTTTGGTTTTCGTTATTTAACTTTTTAATATATTCTGTAAGATTGTATAGGGTACTACCCAACACTTTGTTTGCAAGCTAATGCTTGATTGAAAGCTCCAGAAAATTTTGAAACTGCCCTAGACAATTTGGAGAAATGATTTTTGCATTGGCACAAAGTTCTCTCAATACCTTCCTCACGAAACTCGTTATAACAACGTGTTACCTTTTCCCAGAATTGAGTAGAACTTTGGTTTGTGCCAACGTAATTATCAGAACTAACATTTTCCCAAAATTTACACAAAGTTACGGTCTCGTGTAATAACCACCTAGTTCTTGTTATTTTCTCACTTTGGGGAGTTGTTTCATCAAGAAAGTCATCATGAACGTTTACCTCATCTTCATTGTGCTTCGTTGTGTTGAAAAATGAGGTAAATTCAAGGTAGAGGACTACTTGGAACATATTCACCGAAGAACTTCCTGGAACTCCCATGGGAAATGCCCTTGGTTGAATTGTGATTGTTGTGTTGAAAAGGAGAGAAGTTAGAAGGTAATTGAGTATTCCAAGACGGAAAGTTTTGTTGCAAGATAGGAAATGAGGTATGAGGAAGCATCGGCGTGTTTAAAAATTGAGAAAAGTTAGAGTTTTGAAAATTTTGAAACCCTCCAACATTTGGAAAACTTTGCATATCAGAAAAGTTATGATGAGGTGATGGTTGGTTTTGTGAATTGGGTTGAGGAATTTGTTGAGAATAAGGTTCATTTGGTGTAGGTGTGAGTAAATTACCTTTATTTTGAGAGTTTTTGCTTTTACGTGAAAACGAATGTGAAGCCATAGATGATGTAATTGCAAATAAAATAAAATTATCAATTCAGATTATACAATAATAACAACTAATATTACTTAATGGTAGTATTAACAATAATATTAATAACTAATAACAATAATAAGAAGAATTAATAACAATAATTAACAATAATAAACAAATAACAATATTGATAAATAGATTAATATCTAAAATATGATAATCTGTAATATTAAAAAAATTAATAAGTATTTAGATGGTAAATACAAATAATATGGTAATTACACAACTTAACTAAAAACATGAAATTGGAAGAGAGATGGAAGAGAGAAATATCTTTGATAAAACAACAAATTTTGAAGAAAATTGTATTGGTGTCCAAATGAAGCAAATCAAGTATTTATTTATAGATAAAAATATGTATTTTTTTAAATAAAAAAAATTTAAAAATAAAAATAAAAAACTGGTCGAAAATAGCCAAAAACGGGTTGAAAACTAAAAATTAAGGGAACCGCACACAAAATGACACGTGTAATAATGTACTGCCAAAGTTGTCGGCCATTCTTTTTTTTAAAGCCGGATTGATCAAAACGGCACCGTGTTTAATGGAAACGATTTTATCATTCAAGAAGTGAGAAAGTCAAGTGACTCTGCAAATTTTTGGAAAATAAGGAGTCTCAGAATGAGATTGACATTGAAAGTTCATTTAAGATTTGGGGATATAATTCCCAGTTGCAAGGATAAACCCCACTTTACCCCCAATTAGATATCCCATTGTACCTGGTCTAAGCAAGTTTGAACCACGCAAATAAAAAACACACACACGGTGTTGATAATGGCAGTGTTTCTCTCCTCCACCACCACCACCTCCTCCTCCCTCCTAATTTCACCCTGTATAAGAAAACTTAATAACCCATCTCCGTCGTCGTCGACATTTAATAATCGCACCATCAGCGGTGGAGGCTATTTTGTTGGAAGAATAATTAGCAAGAAGAAGGTTGGAAGAAATAATAACATCGCCGTCGTCAAGTGTGAGTCGGCCGATTCCGATGCTGACAAGGCCATAACGATCTCCATGACGACGAAAAAGCTGGAGATTGGGTCTCCGATAATAGTAGTGGAAGCACCAAAGATGTTGAAGACGGCTGCTTCTATACCCTGCCTCCGTGTTAATTCCGGCTTAGTCAACCCCGGTGACGTTGGCAGGTACCCAATTTTCTCCACCATTTGTGATTGTGTGCGCGTGTTTTTGAGTGTGTGGTGGTAGTATATCCTTCATCTCAATTCACCAAACTTAACTTTTAAGAGTGACCGTAAAGGTAATACTCAAATCACTCAAATCCCTATCATTTAATGTATAAAATGATTTAAGTACCCTTGTAACATTTAACAGATATTCAATTATGGCACACACATTAGTGGATGTTTTATAAAACATTTGTAGTGATGTTTTGTTCGAAATCGAAAAAAAAAAGCAAATCCACAAGTTTTTTTTGTTCGTAATTGAAAAGAAAAAATAAATCAAATCAAAATCAATCCAATTCACATAAGCTATCATGCCTTAATAATTATCGAATCAATCGTAATCAATTACGGGAAGGGGGAAGGGAGGGAGAGTTAGTATAGTTTAAATGTGGAGAGGGTTAGTGAAGTAATTTTACCCTAAAATGGTGTTATATTTAGGGATTTAGGTGTTACGTTAAGGTATTTTAAACTTTTAATGCACACATAAATGATACTCCCTCCGTACGAGTTGAGATCTCCTCTTTCCCAAAGAACCCCGGCCCTCCATGTAACGCATGACAATATGAGCCATGGATGACCCATGATCTTTGATTGGTGGCACAGAGGGGGGAACACTGTGGTAGACTTCTTTGTTCCTATTCAAGGAGTTCACATTTGACGTAACACTTTTTTTGTTTCATTGAAAATTACCTTCGAAAAACGTTTCAATAATATTTATGTGGTAACACTTGGAAAATGTAGTCAGCGATAAAAGTTTTCCGTGTTTTTAGGAAAATGACTTATGAATTTATTTTTCATAAGTTATTTTCTAAATATTCGAGCACTCATCCACTATTAAACATATTAACACACAATATTATGCTTGACAAACAATTTTTTTAGAAATATAAATTGAGTTTTTTTTAAAAAATTGAATTTATGCACATTATTTATAAATTATAAATTTAATAAATACTTCATATTTCTTAAATTTAGTGTCGATTATATTATTTAGGTACATCTGAAGCAATATTTATTTTCTTTTTAAATTTTTTTTTTCAAATCAATTATCAATTTAGTGTCCACTATACATAATAAAGAAATTGACTTTTTAGTTTATTTTGATAGTACATATATATAAATGGTTTCAGTGTTCATACTATTGTACAGATTTTGGCCTATTTCTAAAACATCTGAAAATAGATTTTTTGCGTGACAAAGAGTATAAATATATAGTATGAATGTTTGAAATGAATTATCAAATCTATATCATAAAGCTGGAGATGTGGATGAAGCTTTGCCTGTTTCTCGATATTAACAATTTTAGGTGCCGTTCGGTAGCTAGGATTAAGGTCAGATATGATTAATAAGCCAAGGTATCTGATGTTTGGTACATAGTAGGTGGTCGGGACTAATAACACAAGTTGCCTGGATAAAATCATTATTCCCTCACTATTAATACCTAACGTCCTCATTAAAAAAATGGGATTAACATTATTTATCTCAAAACTACCCTCGATATACAAGTAATGATTAATGGCGAGGGTACTAATAGTCCTGAGATTAATAATACTACTTATCCTTACCCGACTACCAAACAAGCCCTTAATCTTAACTTCACTTACTAACTATCACTAACAAAATAACTATTCACTTTACTAGAATTAACCACCAACTACTTTTATTTTTTAAAATTAACTAGTTAAAAGCACATCAATTTAAAAAGTAAAAATTATACTACTATAAATAAGTAAATAAAGTTAATAGTTATGCAAATGCATTTTGATTCTCAATATTTATATGCGCTGGTTTCTGATGAGAATACAAATAAATGTAGGATTGTGTCAAGGAAGCCTAAGGATGTGTGGGCAGTTCGTCTGACAATTGGCACTTATCTCATAGATGGCAAATATTTCAAGCCCTTGGACCTCCAAGATTAATCACAAATTTTAATATTTTTATTTCACTTTTTTACAAGGCTAATGTTTTCCTGCATGTAACCACTTTCCTTTTCATTAATTAATGTATATATAATTATGCCTGATCCTGTTAAGAATTTTGTTGTTTGGTAGTAGAGTTAAAATTTCAAATTTACAGTGCTAAAACAATATAAATTTGAAGGATTGAAAAATGATTTACTATACTACCAAAAGCATAGATTGACTGGTACGGAGCTGGTCGACTTTAATCGTAACTCTTGGGTTCGATCCATTGGAATGCTATTGCGTTAAAATTTAGTAGGGAGAAACCACAACGAAAAGAATATTTTTTGGACTAGATATGACGCTTTTAAGTTAGCGTCCTATTAGGTCCCATTATGGTACGTCTAGTACGATGCTTCTTCACTCTTGGTATCCTGTTATCCAATAAATAAAAAGTCCTAAAAGGACGCCTAATCCATTGGGACCTATTCGGAATGTACTCAATAAGATGCCTTTCTAGAAGGTCTCCATATATACCATAATTTCTAATAGAACACCTAACTGTTGGGGTATTATTACCGTAAGGGCTAATAGGACCTTTGAAGTAGGCATCCCGTTAATCTATTGGGACCTATTAGGGATGTGATTATATGATGCCTTTCTCTATGGTCTTATTATCCTAATGCCTCAAAGGACACCTAATTCTTTGGGACCTACTACCGTAAGGGTTAAGAGGACTCCTTTTAAGTAGGCATCTCATTAACCCATTGGCATTTTTATAGGACCATTACCATAATACCTAATAGGACACCTAACTTTTAGGCCCTATTACTGTAAGGGCTAATAGAATACCTTTTTTAGTAGGCATCCCTTAAAAGGCTAAAAGCACAACAAGAAAAGATGCTTTCATTGGCACTAATTTCTTGACGTTTGAAATAAATATCGACAATTTCCTACACTTTTTTTTTTATAAGTGAGTATAATATCATAGAAACGTCAAAAAAGGTGACGCTTCCTTTGTACACTAGAAGTATACACAGTAAATTAATCTAAGGATAAACTATTAACAAAATCTACAAAAGAATAAGGGTGAAGAATGGAAGTATTAGTATCTACTAAACACCAAGACCGGAGAGTTCGCAGAACCAAGTCCTTCAACTGTGACAGGGGCCTTTCCTTTTATCATACACCCTGCTATTCCTTTCAAGCCAAATGGTCCAGCACACACACAAAAGAGCAGTTTTGCCAAGATAAATTTCCCGCACTTCCATATATTTGTCGAAAATCAATGACAATTGATATGTGTCGAAAATTTGACAACATTATTTTATATTTAAGAACATTACAATGCTAGCGATTTACCATGTTGGGAAAAAGTTCCAACGTTTTCTAGTAAGTGTCGGGAAATGTGCTCAGCATATTTTCTGCTGGACCGATCTAATACCAATTGTAACGACTCAAGCGCAAAAGTCTGCTATGCATGACCTACTAAGCACCTAGCATTTGGGTCAACAAGGGCTACCACATGCCCACCCAAAATTCGATCGACGGTGTAGGTACATGAAGGACCCCTAACTTATCTACGTACACCATGGGATTTCAAGAGAGGTACAACTACTGAAGCCAAGGCAGACACACTCAAGGGAAAACAAATCACTTACAAAACGATGTTGTCTTATGTTGAGGACTTCACTAAAAAAATACAATATAAGGTTTTAAATTTTAATCAATGTTTTATCAAATGTTTATTGATCACCTTTTTATTTATGATGGTTAATTATATGTATATAAAAATTACCTCCTTATTTGTTTGATTAATTGACTGCATGATGTATCTATAAGGAGATTTCTCATTTGATTCTGTTGATTTGGGTTTTTATTATAGAAAATTTTTAGTTTAGCTTGTTAATCTTACATTATTTTTAACAAAAAATTATAAAGTGATTCTCAATATTAGTAGCTTTTGTGGGGATTTGTTTATATAGGTATGTCTTGCGTTCTTCAAGTCCATTCTTCGATTGGGTGTTTGGGAATTTGTTTATTTTGAGTTGTTGTTACTTGTGTGACCCCACTCAAATTGATTTCTAGATCTGCCACTAAAGCCAAGTGTTGGTTCGCAATAATGCTCAAATAGGCTAGAGGGGAGGGGGGTGAATAGCCTATGATATCAATTTTAAATTTTCTTTTAGTATTCATAAAGCGCATGTTTTAAAGGCATAGGAGCGAGCATGTCAGTTGGTTAGACAGAACAACAGACTTGCTCTGAGTAGATTAATGAACTTTGCTGGTGGACTGCTGATAAATCAAAAGCATGGTTAAAGAGTTTTAGCAGCGGAAATTGTAAGACTTGGATTTAGTGAGGAAGTCTTAAGTGGCTGCACACAAATATATGTTCAGAACAACACATTTAATCTTTCTTCCAAATGTAGGTTTAGGAAGTCATGAGAGAATAACTTCTCAAAAGGTAACTCAATTTATAAAAGCTCATAGAAGAGTTAAGGTTGAATGTTGAATGAGAAATAATATGAAAGAACATCTGAAATTTATTTAAAGATAAACTTACAGAATACATCAACCTAGACTCTCTATGTACATTATCTATCCTCATGGTTCCAAACTTTAATCCTTACTTAATTATCCATAAAAGGAGTTCTTAAGTAAAGATAGCAGTAGGAGACGATATTGTGGAACAGATATGAGAAGACAATTTTTAGGGTCGTTCAGATAAGAGATATCTGAACAACTGAGTGCAAAGCACTCGACTTCTTATGATGATCGATGATTGCACAATCAACAACATTTATAATGGAATAGACAACTCTTCATCCTCGGGCATGATTCAAAAATCTATCTTTAAATCGATCTGAAGTGCTTGGCCTCTAGCTTAGGAATAAAGTCCTGAAGCTGTGTTAGAGACTGAGAACTTCGAAGAAGGTTGAAGAACTCAAATCAAGAACTAGGTTCTTGATCAAGACACCGATCTCTGTATTGAGATATTTCTAATCTCTCTCTTCTCCTTTTCCTTTTTCTTCTTAGCAGTCCACAGAAAGTGTTTTGTTAAGGTCTGGATTCTTTCACTCCAATCTATTGTGGGGATCTAAGAGAATCGTTGTTGAAGACGATTTCCTTTGTAGATCTCATAGCCTTGTTGAACAAATTCTTGATGCAGATTCTTGTTGTTGTTCGTTTGTTTGTGCTTACGAAGAGGAGAAGAAAAGATTTCTTTTATAGACAAGTCTTTTTGATATGTTGATAGATTTTCTATCCGTTTTGAATAGTGTTGTCGTTGAAGACCGTTGGATAAAAATGTTGTTCGCTGGATCTCTAACTGTCGGGTAAAGACCGTGTTGAGCAGATGCTTGAACTGTTGCCCGTCACACTGAATTGATGTGTCACACACACACACACACTTTCTCTCTTAGCATATAAATACCTTTCCGGCAGATTTACTCCTTCCTGGTCCAACCGTTAGTGACTTTAGCTGATCCTTACTCTCACACCGAAAGGTTTGAGTTGGGACAACTCCAGACTGTGCTCGCTCACAGGGCATTTGTTCCTCTTCGACAAGTTACTTCATCAACGAGCAAATATCTACTACGAATCCGTACACTCGGCACGATCGCCATACCTTGGCGTGATCATTATGTAATGGTAGACGTGGTCACTTACAAGGTCACACAAGCTCAACATCTACCCGATGTGGATAGGGATATTATAACGACGCCTTGTTTGTGGCTTTTTCCGAAAGACCTCGTAAAGTGGTCACTTATGGCTTTCGTAGGTACTACTTTATGAAATATCATATATTTTTGTAAAAGCCCCATAGTTTATTAGGGCTCTTGTAGGAGCCATTCCATCAAAAAGCAGCCCAGCGGAAAATACGCAACATTGACATCTCTTGGTCAAAGCGTGTCGTAATAGAACTCGTTCGAGGGCTTATTTACTACTTTTACATATAAAGAAGACATAGTTTTAGACACCGGATTGTAGTTTTATTTACTCCTTGCATTCATAAAATATATGTTCTGTTTGACTCCACTCAACACTCAACACTCAACACACAGATTAAAAAAGACTAAATGGACTAAATTATAAATATTGGTATGTTATGTTTTTTCTTTAAAGCCATGTGCAAGTGAGACCTATCATTATTAAAGGGGCAATGCTAGGGCCACTCTCATTTTACACCAAAATATGGGTACTCTATGATGTGGCATGCTCTCATTGGTTGGACATTTTGTGGGTCCTAGCACTCCAGCCAATGAGAGTGTGCCACATCACAGAGTACCCATATTTTGGTGCAAAATGAGAGTGGCCCAAGCATTACCCTTATTAAAGTAACTAGGAAAGTAAGAGTAAAATAAAAAAAAATAACTTCTTAAAATGAAAAGATTAAAAAATGAATTAGATTAAAAAGTGAATAATTCTTTTGGAACGAACTAAAATTAAAAAGTGAATTCTTTTTTAGGATGGATGGGAGTGTTTTTTTAATTCAATTTCAGTTTGGCGCTAAATGAAAAGCCCTTTTGCAGATAAATTTGTCGCTCTACGTTATTTTTCAGTCGAACATAGTCTCTCTCATTCACACCAGTTCTCCCAAAGCGCCAATTCGTTGAAGTGGAAGGCAGTTCTCTAAAGCCCAAAATTTTGAGTGCTACAGAGAAGAATCAATCAATTCAATTGAAAGGTAATTCAAAGTGGGGTTTACTTTAAAGAGCATAACAAATCCTACTAAGATTGTAGCTAAAGGATGGGTTCACAGCTTAGATCCCACCACAGAAGCAGGTGGCGAAGAAATTGGACCAAATTGGTGTAAAGTACTCATTGAATTACCGGTGAAAAGAAATGTATATTCCTGATCAGGCAGATATACCTTGCATCAATACTCTTCTTTATCTGGCACCAAATTAGCTCTTTGACCAAAGTTTCTCTTAAGTCAATTAAAACCAGATTCTTCTATTCTGAATGAACTTTCAGTCAATCTTTGTAAGAAGAAAATAGCGACTATGGTTGATCTTATAGGCAGAGACACAAACTAGTAAACTATGGTACACGTACATGCTTATGCATATTTTATTTATATTTATAATTTTATATTTTTTTGATATCTTTTCAAATTATTCAGATCCTACAAATAATAGGTAATTATTAGTGGTTTCCCTAAAGGATTTTCTTATATATTAGCATCCTTTCTTTTACGGCAAGGTGGATTATAGTGTGCAATCCCCCGGCTGGCATCAGTTTTATTCGCCTCTATCTGGTAAGGACTTCCATTTCGTTGAAGGCTCAGTAGTGCCCACGAGTCCGGTAAACCTTGCTTCTAATCAAAATTGTGACAGGGCTTCAAAAAAGCCCCCACCGGGTGTTTATGTAGCTTGTTTGGCTTAACTCATGGTTTTCATCTTAGTTAATCTCTCAGCGACTCTCTCTCTGATTGTGTCACCAGATTGACTGATACTATTATACTACAATAATTGACCAACCTTGCATATGCCATTTCTTGTTGTAAATTTACATTAGAAAGCTCGTTTATCTACTTCACAGGCATTCCATTGGACATCGTAGTCTTTCACTCAATTTTTTTCTTGTAAAGCCACAGAGCTGAGACTGGCTGAGAAATTCAGAAGCTAGACTATGGAGGTGTATAAGCATCCTGATTGGTTGTCCTTCTTGCATTGTAAACAAGAAGAAAGGAATTGTTAACGCTTCGCTTAAGCGTGAGACGTCAAATCCAGTGACTACGGGCGGGTACGTACTCGCGAATAGCTTTGACCTAGCTTGGTTTTTGTCTGCTACTGTGCTTGATGCCTGTCACTAAGGACGAAGTCTATGCTGTATAGGTGACCAAGTGGGTCACATCTCCTAAGCATTTTTTACTTCTGACCATCAATAAGTCGGTCATCTGGTCGCCTTCCCTATTTTCATCTTAGTCTGTGCATTCTTCACCCCATAATTTCTGATCTATGGAATCTCTTTAGTTTCCTCATGTACCGTTCTTGAATATTTGTTAATGTGCAACTTCTTGACACATAATCCATCTTTCCTTTATTTCCTCGTCTTTAATTGGGATATACATTGCCAATACACCCCCTAATCTTCCTGCCTTTTCTCTTGCAGGCTTATATATATTGTTTACCCAATATTTTAAATTCTAAGTATTATGTAAGGTGCAACTAGTAAAATTGATTCCTTGGAAAACTATTTGGAAGTTGAAAGCCCCGACAAGGGTTGGACGTGGTCTAAGGATAAAAGTTTTAGAGTTAAATCCTACTTTTCTGCCTTGGATAACTATGATAGGGGCTTGTTTCCTTGGATAACTATTTGGAAGTCGAAAGCTTTTTTTGCATGGGAGGCAGTTAATGATACTATTCTCACAGGGGATAATTTGCGGAGGCGTGGCAAAGTGTATGTGAATTGGTGTTTTATGTGTAGAGGGGATGGTGAGAGTGTGAAGCATCTTCTACTTCACTGTAAAGTGGCGAGGTTGGTGTGGAGCTTGATGTTTAGCGTTTGTAATATGTCTAGGGTGATACCCGATACTCTCAAGGAGTTGTTCTCGTGCTGGTCTTTGTATAGTAAAGGGAAGGGGGATGTAATTTGGAATCTTTTACCCTTGGGAGTTTGCTGGATCTTACTAATAAATTTTTTTTTGATTCCTCATTGGCTAGAGTAGTTGCATCACTGTTGGAGCAGAATGTTTTTAGATCGGTAAGAAGCAGAACTTTTGTGCAAGAGCAGAAATGGTAGTCATAGATTCTCTTCCCAGAAAAACAGAACTTTCTGCACCTTTTAGAATCTCACTTGGCAAATGACCTCCAAAAAGGCCTCAAATAAACTTGAGGAGCATTATGTTTGAATTGGAGATGAAAGGTTCGAGTGATCTTGAGATTCAGTTAAAAGGGAGGGACAAAAAAATTTGGAAGAGCAGAATTTTGAGCAATAAATTTGTTACTTCTAACTAATAAGGTTGAATTGTTCATATGTTTGTCAAGAACTGTTTGGTAGTTCACATGTTTGGCCATATAGGTAAGCTTTTTAATGCTTTGTGTTAATTGCTGAACATCCACCCCCCCAAAACACCACGTTTCCAACACTTGAATATGTGCTACAAGGACTCGAGTGCGGGTACTTGTTCAGAAGTCAGATCTGGGAGGACTTTAGGATACTTGGACTCGGCTCAAAAGGATCCGAGAAATAGGGTATGGTTTCATGGATATGGCCTATATATGTATATTTTAGGTTCGTGTAGGAGTACTATATTTGAAGTATATGTAATGGATATCATATGAAAATCAGTGGAATATACTAAGGCATTGGTTGTCTATTTAAGAATAGTTGGCAATTTATTACTGTATATTTACAAAATTTCAAACTTGATGGAAAATTATGAACTTGAGTGCCCAGATTACATCTTGAAGAGTCTGACACAGATCGCACACCGCGTGAATCATGTCGGACACGGGTATGGTGGGTGAATTGAATTGTCTTTACAAAGAAATTAACCACTACTGGTTAATGACACCCTTTAGTGCACTGCATAGCCTACTGAAACAGGTGGCTAGGTTTCATTGACAGACCTCAAATGTATTGTGGGTTTGAAATAGCATGTTTGACTGGACACTGCCATTAGATTTAGATCCAGCATTGATGCCTATCAAGTAATAAATATTGGTTTTGCAACTTTAGTAATTTTACAAGGCATTATTGGTAAGTTGATCTTAAGTGCTAAATCTACATGCGAGGTATAGTTTTTTCTCATTCGTTTGTTCTCATATAATCATGATCATTAACTGCGAGTTAGGGCTTATGAAAACCCTGATTTTGTTTTCGTGGCCTAGCGGACATTGGGATTGGAGGAGACACAAAGTGTTTGTTAATTAACCTCCTAGGATATAAACATCCATAATGCTGGAGAGATCTGAAGGCAGAGTTCTAAGTTCCCCTGATTATGTTTTTATTAATTGCGTGCGTTTGATAGAATCTATTACTTTGAATTGGTCATAGCCTGAAAAGAATAAATGTTCTTCCTTGGTAGATATGCTTATTATTTTCGTGATGATCCATTTTCTGTTCATTTATTGGCTGACTGCATTTCTCCTCCGGCTTCCTCCACACATGTTTCAGGATGGCTGGCCCAAAGAGAAATTATGGCTGGATGATTGTGCTTCATTTGAGGTATGATGTTTTCGGTTGCAAATTGGAACCTCCCTTACCCCAACCCTGCAAGAATAAAAGAGAAAAGAAAAACACATCCCAAATCCACAACCAAAAGAAACAAAAGGGTGTGCAGTACGCAATTCTCTGGCCACCAATGAAATTTCATGGTAGTCTTGCTCATGCTTAGAGCACCATCATGAAACTACATGAAATCTTCTTTCTTCTTTTGTTTTGAAAGATTTGTTACTTTTTCTGCTAGGAGAATGATAAAATCTTAAAAATACAGATCTGGGTATGGAAAGGATACGTCACCAATTGCAATTTCTATGTGCACTTAATAGTGTAACTGAACATGAATATTTCTTAAGAAAAACCTACTTTCATTCAAGTAAAAGAAGATGGTTCCCTATATGTCTCTGCACCTGTGTCATCCTTGTAATCTGAGATCTTTGATGTGATAAGAAGTGGGCTGGGAGCCTTGGAGATGCCGATAAATTCTAGCCACCCTACATGAAGTCTGTGGCTTACTTTTTTTTTTATACCAAAAATAACCTTTTTCCATGTAAACTAAACTAGGAGGAGCTTACATCCTTGCGTTCGAGAGTAGTTACTCTAGAGGACCTACAGAAAGAATGCCGAAAGGCCTCAGACAATCAACATCTGTGCCAACAGTTGGAAAAGTTATAGTTATCTCTAGCTCCTTAGACTTTACGTGGCTGCGCTCCCTGCAAATATAGGAACCATTGTCTGAGTTTAACAGGAACTGAAGGACCTCAAAGATTGTGAACAGCAGATGAAGCCAAAGGTCTGTTTTATTAAGCCTTAGGTTCCCTTGATCATCATACATCAATGAACTTAACTTCACTTAAGAGAACCGATATTTTCATTTACAACCAACCAAGGGGAATTTGTAAGGGTATTTTCCTAAAAGTGTTTTTAAATGAATAGGTGCAAGTAGAGTTATCTGTGAACTAGAAACATTTAGAAGTTTATGAGACTGCACTATTAATACCATAATTGGAGGAATGGTTTCTCTCTCTCACCCCTCTCTCTCTCTCTCTCTCCCACGTTTGTGCGTATCACCCTGCCTTCATTTGAACCTGCTTCAACAGAACATAAGGTTTATATCTTGCCAATATCTGAATTTATACTATGTGGTTATCTTGCAATACACGATGCAGCATCGTTCGCTCTCAAAATTGAAAGAAGAGAGTTAAATATTTGTTAAGTGCAGAAGAAATAATGCTGGGAGCAATACACTTTAACATTGAAAATTATCATCAAAATGTGACATGTTGTTCTCATACTGCATGCATTTTTATTCTTTCAGGGTGTTTGTGTATGCGCTTGTTAGTTATCTTTGCCGGAAAAAAAAACTGGTTGGTGCGTAGTAGATGTTTGCTTTTTATTGAGACTGGTTTCCTCTTTTACAGAGAATGAAAGTGATATCTGATCTGCTGATGTTCATTTCTAAAGCTGAGAGACAAGAGGCAAGGATGAAAGTACGCCAGTATTCTTTGAGGCTTGGCATTGTGGGTGTTATCAGGTAGTGCTCTTGTTAACTTGTATGTTCAGATTATAGTTAGGACAATTTTTCTTTTTACACACAGTGGAGGAAACTATGAGGGATATGACAATTGCAAAACTGATTATCTCAGCATGGCCTGCTGGAATCACATTGAAATCAATAATGGTTTCAATATGGTTATCTGGAGCATAAATCTGAGAACTTATTGAAAAACCTTAATGTGTGTAACTGTAGACATTGCTCTTGCTTACAAATCTTTAGCGAACTTCTGAAGATAAATCCAGTTATCATTTTTCTCTAACTCACTTGAAGTAGCTATGTGAAATTTCACCTTTCTGGGTTGAGGCTCGAGTTTGTTTCTGGGAGGATGTGTGGGTGGACATCCTGCTTAAAACTGCATTCCCGCACTTGTTTCGTCTTTCCTCTGTACATATGGCCTTTGATTTTTATTTGTCAAACAAGACTGGTGGAATTTCTAGAGATTTTCATTTTTTTCGAAATCTCCATGATAGGGAGTTGGATGAGCTCCTTTTCCTCATTGGCACTCTTTCTCGGGTGCGTTTCCATTCTTGCCAAGATTCTCGAGTCTGAGTTTTGGGGGGTCTGGTTTATATTGCTGTCACTCTTTCACACTTGATTAAATCCCCTGTTCCTTCCCCATTTCCATTGTCTCCTTTTGTTTGGAAGGCTAATGTCTCCTTCAGGATTAGAGATTTTGCGTGGTCTTTGATTCTTACTTGATGCGTATGAGAATCCTTGCTTCTTCAAGCTGCCCTACACGAACCAAACAGCCACAAGGCTATCTCGAATAACCTTGTTAAACAGCCCCAAATATACTCAAACCCTAAACAAATGAAATAACTTTGTATTACAAAGTTTCACCCAAAAATTCGAGTTGTGTATGCTCTTTCTCACCACTCCCTAATCTACCCAGAACTTATTAATACGTTCCAATACAAACAAGGTTCACAATCTGCTCTCCAACTTGGGAATCAACTCACTCTTTAAACTACCCAACTCACCTTGGCCGAATTGAGTAAAGAAGAATTAAGAAATCACGTTTTTGAAGACAACTAAGGCTGCCACGTTTTTTAACAAGAAAATAAAAGGATAGATAAATTGCGGACTCACCGGTTGAGCTTCACTCGCTCAACGTAAAAAAATCCGACCATTAATTCTCTTCGGCTTCACTCACCTAAGAAAAAAAATCGGTTTGAGAAGAACATAACTTGTTCTCTGAGAGCTTTTCTTCAAGTCTAAAATCTGCTTTATTCAATGAAAGTAAAGGCCTTATAAAGGCTTACAAAAGAAACCCTAAATCTAATGTGAACATAAAAGAAAACCTAATTCTACTAGAAAACGTAAAGTAAATCCTAGGCTAAAAAAGAAAGTAAATCCTATTCTAACTACTAGCAGATTTGTTTCCTAAATTAATCAACCACTTGTTGATGCAGAACGGAAGCAATTTGTGTGCACACTCTGATTACAAACAATAAAAGATAAAATAAGATAAACAAAACCTGGCTTCACACCGAGGCAACCTTAGGCGCACCTAGGTTTCTTGAGCGCACTCAAGACTTTGAATCACACAGACTCAACACTTAAAAGCAAGAATTTGCTGGAAACTTTTATTTAAACTCTCAAAATTAATTTCTTTGTTACAAAGACAGGAAGGCCTATTTATAAGCCTTCAAAATACTTAAAAGACACTAATATTAACAGTTACATCAGTTAGAAACATCTCTAGGAAAAGCCATGTCTATTTAACAGCCCAAAAACTACCTAATAATTGCCTATAACTGCCTAAATAACTGCCCAAAATAACTACTCTTTGTCAGATCCTTTGTTGTGCTTTATGATGTAATAATTCTACTTTCCCCACAACAGCAATTAACTAACAACAATTAACTAACCGACAAACTAACTCAATTCAGAAAACGAACATAAGTAATTATGCCAACTCCCAACTAGGCCCTATATCATCAAAGGCATCCCAAATCAGAGCTTGAGCCTTAGAGGCATCTTTTCCACGCCTTTTGTATGTTTTGAGTGGCTGCTGCCACTTGTTTCTATCACTTGTTCACACTAATCATGGAGGTCGGCCTCCCTTCCAAGCAAAGCCGTGATCACCACCTTGCATGCAATGCCACACAAGGCCTTCCAAGCCCGTGCCACCTTTCCACGCACCCACTAGATCCAGCCCTTTGAACCTCTTTAAGCTGTGCCTTAGGTTCGTTTTGTCTTCCAAGAAATAAGTCCAACCCTTTGTATTTTCGGCCCATGAATCTTGAATAATCTTCATTTCTTCCTTCCAAGTGTTGAACTCATGCACGTCTTTTGGACCCTCTTTATCACTTGCATCTTGGACCTTGCTCCCGCATCATACTCCCTTTCTTTGAAAAGGATTGTCTTCAATCTTGGAGCCTTCTTGACTTGGAATCCCCATTGGAGGCCTTGGTTGACCCGTTCTTCTTTTGGTTCGCTTGTAGAATGTTTGGACAGCCCAAACCCTTTCGTTTCTTCTTTTTCACCCAAGTGTTCCACCTTGATCTCGAACCCCAAGGCTTCGGCCTTTGTCCTTGCTTTTTCAAGAAGAATTCTTGCCCATTCCCTTGTTTCACGTGACCCCTTTTCCACTTGATTCTTGATCCTTAGGACCAATCTTGTTGTTTCCCTTGTGTTGTCACGTCCCTAAACTCGCTGCTACCTTCCAACTTCATTCCATACTCGAGATCTTCATTTGAAACAGCCCCCATTCGTTTTTTCACCTTCATGCTAGCAAACACAGTTGTTTTTCTAACCAAAGTGTTGCTTAACTTTAATCTTCATCCTTACCATCTTCCCATGCTAACTTGGACTCGAATAGGACTGCCTTTGACCTTGCAAATCCCAGCAACTCTTTGGCCAACAAACCCGTTCCACACAACTCCCCATTCGCTTCCTCTTTGCCTTTGGTACCCTGTAGGTAGTTTTCTGTTGGTGATAAAACAGTCCCGGGCTTACTTTCTTTGAAAACCATGCGGTCCCAATCTGAATTATCCTTGCAAGCGCCACATGCTTCCGTTACCATGCTACTTGTGCCACCTTTGCCTCTCAATCCCAGAGAATACCATACTTCAGCCCATGAGAAATCCCGCAAATGTGTTCCATGAAGATTGCGACAATTCAGTCCTACGTACCAACTTCCATCAAACAAAACCCGTAACATAGTGTAATAGGTTTTAGCATATAAGAAGTTGTCAACTTTCGAATTCCTAAGTTCCTTGATAACACAAGTAATGGGTTGTTTTCTTTGAATCAAAACAGCCCACATACGTATCATCCTTGCTTCCATCCGACTTCCCAAGGTGGTTTAAAAACATAGGAGTTCCATGTTAATGCACAATCCTGTTTTTCCTTCCATACCATGCAAACCACTATAGAAATCTGCCCGTGAACACAAATTTGAAAGGAAATATACCATACCTTGACCTCAATTTTGACCATAGGCTGTTTTTCTTGGGACAAAATATCCGTCTTCTCTTCCAATGAAGTTACTTTTAAGTCTAAATTTTGAACCCTTGATGTAGAAGGATTTGGAACTTCAAAGTCAAACAGATCGTTGTAAACATGCGTTGGCTTCGATTCCTCATGAACCATCTTCATCTTCTCTTCTTCTTCATCTTCAAGTCTCTCCTCTTTTTCTCTTGCACGTTCTTCTTTTACAAGCTTTTCTGTTACAAGCCGCCTCTCTTCTTCTTTTTCACGTTCTTCTTGCTCTAATTTCTTTGACTCCCCATGTGGTTCGGCCATTGGTGGACATGACTTTATTTTGAACTTCTTACCATCCTTTTTGAGGATATAAGTGTTCTCTCTTCCATTATGAATCGTAAACCGATCGAATTGCCAAGGGCGTCCCAATAGTATATGACAAATATCCATGGGTAACACATCACATAATACTTCTTCTCTATAGTTACCTATTGAAAAGGAGATTAAAGCTTGTCGGTTTACCTTTGCCACGTAATCATTTTGCAACCAGAATAATTCATACGGATACGGATGTGCATGTGCTGTAGTTGGAACCTTTAGCTTTTCAATAAGAATGGTGGAGACTGCTTTGGCACAACTTCCCCCATCTACAATTAGGTTGCAAACCTTCTCTTGCACAAGGCATCTCGTGTGAAAAACCTGCTCACATTGTTCACCGTTCTCCATGATCGTTTCAACCATAAGGATTCATGAAAGCCTTCGCTCTGATACCAATTGATGCGTATGAGAATCCTTGATTCTTCAAGCTGCCCTACACGAACCAAACAACCATAAGGCTGTCTCGAATAACCTTGTTAAACAACCCCAAATATACTCAAACCCTAAACAAATGACATAACTTTGTATTAGAAAGTTTCACCCAAAAATTAGAGTTGTGTATGCTCTTTCTCATCACTCCCTAATCTGCCCAGAACTTATTAATACGTTCCAGTACAAACAAGGTTCACAATCTGCCCTCCAACTTGGGAATCAACTACTCTTTAAACTACCCAACTCACCTTGGCCGAATTGAGTAAAGAAGAATGAACAAATCACATTTCTGAAGACAACTAAGGCTGCCACGTTTTTTAACAAGAAAATAAAAGGATAGGTAAATTGCGGACACACCGGTTGAGCTTCACTCAACGTAAAGAAATCCGACGATTAATTCTCTTTGGCTTCACTCACCTAAGAAACACAACTTGTTCTTTGAGAGCTTTTCTTCAAGTCTAAAATTTGCTTTCTTCAATGAAAGTAAAGGCCTTATAAAGGCTTACAAAAGAAACCCTAAATCTAATGTGAACATAAAAGAAAACCTAATTCTACTAGAAAACATAAAGTAAATCCTAGGCTAATTAAGAAAGTAAATCGTATTCTAACTACTAGCAGATTTGTTTCCTAAATTAACCAACCACTTGTTCACACTAGTCACGGAGGTCGGTCTCCTTTCCAAGCAAAGCCGTGACCACCACCTTGCATGCAATGCCATGCAAGGCCTTCCAAGCCCGTGCCACCTTTCCATGCACCCACTAGAGCCAGTCCTTTGAACCTCTTTAAGCCGTGCCTTAGGTCCGTCTTGTCTTCCAAGAAATAAGTCCAACCCTTTGTATTTTCGGCCCATGAATCGTGAATAATCTTCATTTCTTCCTTCCAACCCGTGACCTCCTCCTTTACCCTTGCTTTCTTAACAAAACCCGATGGCCTTTGCCCTTCAAGTGTTGAACTCATGCACGTCTTTTGGACCCTCTTTATCACTTGCATCTTGGACCCTTGCTCCCGCATCATTAATTAACTGAACACTAATGATATGCTCCAAATCGTAGGCCTTATAAGATGATTTTCTCCTAGTTGGTGTGTGTGTGCATGGCTGATGCGGAGTCCCACGATCATTTATCCCTTCATTGTAGTGAAGCTAGATAGTGGAATCAGCTGTTTGGTGTGTCTGGTGAAGCATGGGTTGGTCCAGATTCGATTGGGAAGATGCTGCCTTATTGCGGCAGTGTGGGGTCTTAGCCATCTTCTGGTGCTTTTGGACTAAACGGAATGCCAATATTTTCATAGATTAGTCCTTATCTTCATATTTGCAAGTATTCCTCAAGCACAATTAGACCACACATTTAGTCTATAAACAACCACACGTTGAGGTACACATTTGATCCCTTTTTTTTTTGATAAGTGTATCAAGACTATCTCATAGTCATCACACTCGCAAGTGCCCTTAAGTACACTTGTCCTAAGTCACATGGAATGGTAATCCAATCCAAGATTCTCAAAACAATCACATATCACATCGAGACGGAATATTAGTCTTCAACTTTTTCGGGCCCTAAACATGCACGCACGTAGGCAACTCTCATGAGTTGATAATCCCATTCAATTAATTCTCGAACTATGTATAGCTCGGTCATACGGCTTACTAAATTAGTTAAGCGTCACACTACAATTGCAACCGAAGTCTCTAATGGTTAAGTGCCACAAGTGTACACTTATCGAAATTACTCGGGGTCTCATAAACATGTCCTATTGAGTTTTAAATGTCGTAGGATTCGAACACGCTACTCATAAGTATGTTATTGATCCTAATCCGACTCTGTTGAGTCTCATTCCTACGTTTCATTTTCAAGTCATTATCATTATTACTCGGGAATCATACCCGAATCAAAACCCTTACAAATTACTAGTCAACCGAGATTGATTTCAAAGCCCAAATCACAACCAAACATCATCAACACCTTCAAACATCACAAACACATAATCCTACACATATTGATATCACAAATAGGTAGGAAACACAATTCTAACATGCTTAACATGGTTAGATCATCACTAGCATGCAATAGAGTCTAACGCATACAAAAAGGGGGTTAGTGAGCTTACACTAAAACGAAATCAAACCCTCAAAAACGAGATTGGAGGCTCCTAGGACCTAGGTTGTTCCCCTACTTGAGCCCTCAACTTATACGGTGTCGGATCGTCGATCAAATGGCTGGATCTTTGGGAAATCAACGAACACACACTACACAAAATATACGTTGGAGCCCTTCTCTCTCTCTGTAATATAAACTTGGAATGAACGGAGGAGAATGAGTCACAAAGACTCTAAAACGTTGCTCTCGAACATGTTTGAATGGAGTCTAGGGGCAGATCATACTGCGGCTCATTGTGATAACACTAGTGTAGATGCTGTGAATAATTTTCATATTGGCTAGTGGGTATATTTTTGTGTAGTGTATACTTCTAGTGTTTAAGGACGCGTCACCTGTTTTGACGCTTTTTCATTTATATATACTTTACCTTTATCAAAAAAAAAAAAGAAGATGTATTTCCTAGTTTAGTTCAGGAGTTGCTCTCGAGGATTGGCCATTCACTTCTAGTTGCCTTAAGTCTGACCTTGTAAAGTGGTCTACTGGTCCTTTAAAACATGTCGCTTTCCTGTCCGAGTTTTATGGAGCTACTTGTTGAGGGTGCTAGCAGAGAGACTGGTTCACATATGGCCGTGCTTTGTGATGACTAGAAAATTGATATGTTAAAAGGAGCGCTCAATATTTGCAGTAAGGATGTGTTTGGGATATTTGTGTTAGTAGGATTGAGAGCCTTCTTGAGATTTAGGAGATTTATAAATTAGATGGGGATGCTCATTTGTCACATCACCATATTCACAGAAGAGCTTTACTGAAGAATGATTTTGGCGGGATGCGTTTGAGGGAAGAAACAAGTTAGTAGTAGGAACTCAAGGTGAAAGTTGGCTAGTTATGAGGATTGGAACTGTTAAGATATGGGGATTGCAACTATCAAATTTTTCTGTAGTGGCAGTTAGAATTCATAATAGGAACTTTACAAAGAGATTGACATGGATCATGGCAAGATAGTTGCGAATGGTAATGGAATCATAAGGAGATTACTGAAATTTATTGCTCTTTATATAAGGAGGTGCAATCTAGACTTATGGTAGTGGGGTTAGATTAATGTGCCTTGGTTGTAGAGAAGGCTTGGCAGGTTAAAAGCTTTTTGAGGAAGGGGAGGTCAGTTGTGCCATCTTGATTTAGCTTGGATAAGGCCTCGAGTCAAACGGCTTATTTGGGGCCTTTCTGCATTCTTGTTGGGTTGCCATTAAGGGAGGGTCAATGAGAGTGTTCTTGGAGTTTTACGGCCAATGAGCTAGTCATCCAGAGTACAAGTTCCACTTTTATCACTCTATTCCTAAAAAGAATAGATCTCTTTTGGTTACAGATTATAAACTCATGGTCTGGTGACTAGTATACTAGTATAATCTCATACAAATATATAACCTATATAATTTTCTTTTCATATGGAAAAGAAAAAAGTATGTATAAAATCCTTTTCTACGGTGGTTTCTAGGAGGTTGTGTGTGGTTAGGTGATGCCATTTGTGAGAACCCGAGTGTGCTTGTTGATGGTTGAGTCAACACCTTCTTGATGGTGTGATGTTGCTTGGTTGCTAATAAGTTTGTTAATGGTCCTCCTATATGTACATTGTTTACTTTTATTCTAATAAAATCCTATTTTCTTTTCAAAACAGAAAAATAATCCTCATCGTCCACCAACAGTACTATCTACACATACAGTTATTCTTGGAACCAGCTCATCTATATCTCTCTAAAGTTAATCTGTAGTCTATTACCTTTTCTTAGTTACATTATCTTATATCTACATCTGCTGTACCAACCATTTCTGTGCCCATCTTTTCACTAGTCTTATGAAATTCTTTGTGTTATGTAGTATGTATATGTGGTGTTTGTCTGGGAGTATACATATAGAGAACTTTATTTTTGCTTACATCACATATCATAGGACAACTGGTTGGTCTTTTCCTTGTTACTATTTCTTGTATGTTGCTAATCATGTAATGCCCATAATCTCCCATTTTTACGAGTCCGTAATTCGTCATCATATGTATCATTTAGTGCTTTCTGACTCGCCTGCAGTCTGAAATAAGGAGTCAATCTTTAACATTTTCTTTTTGGGTTGAATTGCAGAGCTGAAACTGTTACATCTGAGACTTGGGAGGAATGAGGATTGACAAGCACTTAAAGATCTCAATTCTCACCTTGTATGTCCTGTTTCTTCTTACATACTACATTTTTTTCATAGCCTGCTTTGGAAAACACACACAGTGAGAGTGATTCAATTCTCCAGTTTCCACTCATTCACCTCTTTAGTTTTGGGTACATACTAATTTATTGTGTAAATGAGATATTAGGAAATCATGCTTACTGTGACTAGTTTAGTAAAACAACATCGCAAAATGAGATGAGGTGATGCATCAAGTTAAGTTCTGCTTAAAATACTGAGGCGTGCTCTGTCTAAAATCCTGAAGTTCCTTTTTGTCCCAGTGACTTTGCATTCGCGTCCTCTGGTAATAGATCCGCTTTAAAATGCAGTTGTTGTTTTTACTTGAATTGTTGTATATTGTATACTTCGATTATGCCTTACTATTGTACAACTGTGATGATCAGACTCATGAATTCTACTTGGATGACTGATTCTTTTTTGCACTTCAATGCATTAATTGACTGTTATCTATTACTTTTTTCAAAATGTAACATGTGTCAGTGATTTCTTTGATTACTTGATATGTTTAATCTGTTGCTGTCCAGCGACAAAAAATAAATTGTTGTTTCATACTTCCAATGTTATTTCGTTTGATAAAAAATATTTTGTGAAGCAGAGATTTGTAAGAAGATGACACCAAGATCAACTTGTGAAGGTTGATTAGCTGAAATCACAGCGTGAATCTTGGCAATATCAACAAAGGCAAAACCTATATTTGGGCCACTCAACTTTTCAAAAACTTGTAATGCGGTACCAAAAGTTTAAAATTGTTATTGCCATTGTACAAAAGTTACGCCGCAAATTAACCCATTTTTTGGATGGGCGTTTGATTAACCGTTAAGTTATGTGGGGGGGGGGGCGTTACAGTAGGTGGAGGTTGAAGATCAACTGTAGCATATATATTTTTTTCTATTGGACCCCTTTGGGTTTTTACAATCACACAAATTAAGTTTTAGAGGGGTAAAATATGGATTTGACTCAAACGTAACGTTTAAGTTTAATGTCTGTAAAAAAATGGGCTCGTTTGCAACATAACTTTCGGACAGTGGCAAAAATAACAATTTTAAACTTTCGGTGGCCGCACAACAAGTTCCTGAAGAGTTGGGTGGCCCAAATATAAGTTTTGCCATCAACAAATGAGAGCAGAATTTGCGATCATGAACTCATAATGGATAAACTAGTCAATGTTTGTTGCTTTGAAATCTTTCTCCTGGTATTTATGGTGTCATGTATATTGTATTTCTGCGCTTCACCTAGTGTATTGAGTAGGGGTAGATCTAACTCATTTTTCGTTTTGGTATTTCAGTTTTAACTCTTGACATTAAGACCTTTCTTCCACTCAGGGTCACATTTAACTATCAAAATAAAATAAAATGTGGGGATTGTTTTTCTCATGACTAATTATTTTCACAAGTGCTTAGATGCATAAGATATGGCGAGAGGTGCTTTCTTTGCTTGGGAGGCTTGTCACGAAGCCATTTTGACAGGAGACAACCTTCAAAAGAGAGGGATTGTGTACGTAAACTAGTGTTACATGTGCAAAAGGAACAAAGAGAGTGCTAGTCCCTTACTGCTTCACTCTTCGACAGTTGGTGCTATTTGGGATATGATTTTGGGTCTTTTTGGGGTTATGTGGGTGATGCCAAGCTATGTTGCACGGACACGGATACGCAGACATAGGATACGGGGATACGTGATTTTCAAAAAATATAGGACACGGGTCCGGGGGGTAAAGTATAAATATTCAAACTATAAGGACCAAAATGTAAATATTTAAAATATAAGGACCAAATTATAAATGTTAAAAACTATAACCACAAAATAAATACTTCCAACATACCTAAATATTAATATTCAAATAATATAATATAATTTAAAAACCCACTCTCATGTTCGCTGTTGAGTCATGAGTGTAATGTTGATTGTTGACTTATGTTGAGTACATAGACTAACTTAGTGCCTTAGTGGTTGACTGGAGTGGAGAGGAGAGAGACTCAAAGACACAGACTCACAATAAAAGAGAGGAGTAAATAGAGACTCACCACCGACGAACTGAAGATAGAGACGAAGACGAAGAGTAGATCGATGAGGACGAGTGACGATTCTGACGAAGACTCGAAGGCTCGAAGAGAAGAATCACTGAATTAGTCACGCAGGTTGCGCAGCACACAGAGAACACAACAGAGAAGGTCGCCTTTGAAGAGGGGCAAGGGGCCCAATTGGCGGCGTACGTCGTTCGGTGGATGGTCGGCGTCAGCGACGAGGGAATTTGAGGGGGCTAGGGTTCGTTTTGATAAGGGATTTGAGGGAAGAAGTGAGAAACTGTTCATGACGATTGTCGATTACGTTGTTACGGATTACTGTATTAGTAGTCGGTTGAAAATATAGCCCAACCGCGTCTGACTTCCAAGTACGTATCTCGATTCTCTAAGCCTCGCACCAGTGTCCGTGTCCAGAAGTTCCGAAAATCCATATTCGGCCCCAAAACATATTTTGGGCCGAATCTGCCGTGCCCGTGATGTGTCCGCGTCCTAGCCGTGTCCGACTCGAAATTCGCGAGCAGCCTGCTGTGTCCGTGCAACATAGATGCCAAGTTCTGTTCGGGACATGCTTTTGAGTTGGTCGTCGTACAAACGTAGAAGGAGAAACGTCATTTGGGAGGCTACTCCAGTGTGCGTTGGGTAGACTATATGGAAAGAGAGAAATAGAAGACTTTTTGACAATGCAGAGAGTTCGATGGACCAGATGGGAGATGGCTTTTTAGGCACTCTGTTACTTTGGTGCTCGTAGATAGATACATCCCTTAGTTCTTCTGGTTCTTCTCTTGTGGATTTTGTGAATAGTTTTAGTATTGCATAGGTCTTTGTATATCTCTAGTGTACAAAGGACGCGTCACCTATTTTGACGCTCATTAATTTACTTTACTTATCCAAAAAAAAAAAGAAGATATCCCGATAGCTGCAAATGAACCAAGTCATTCATGAGCAAGGTCGAGTTCGGTTCATTGAGGGCTTGACAAAATGAGTTGAGCTTGAACATTTGAAAAAGACTCGTTAACATGCTCGTCAGCCGCTTGTCAAATTATTTTCTAATGTTTCTAACATTATATATATATATATATATATATATCATGAAAGGTCTATTTCATCGAATACATGATTGTATATTCTAGACAAAAAAAGTTTAGATTTGCTAAACCTTTTACAAATTATATATTCATGTAGATACATATCTCTGTGCGTGTATATTTGAACATATTATATATAAACTATCAAAATAAAATCTCAATTTTTTGTTTATTTTTATGGTTGAAAAGCATCAGCACTTCTTTAATCTCGATGGTTCAAATTTCATCTTATATTTTTTACGTATTCATGCACAAACAGGCAGAGCCAAGCCAGCTTGTGAACAACTGAGAGATGAATCAAAGCCAAGCCCGAACAAATGATAAGTTTGCACCTTTTGTGTATTAGAATGTGAATAAGTCAGTGGAAAATGCTGGGATCCCCATTTCAGCCAATCTGATCGTCTATGATTTGATTTGGTGAAGGTAATGGGCAATAACTTGTAGGGCTCTTTACCATTACTAATCACATTCACCTTTGTCATCGTGAAGGTAATGGACAGTAACTTGTAGAGATTGGTAGCTTTACTCCAAATTAATCCAATGGCTTACCCAGGCTGTTGATTTCAATGCGGTGTGTAGATTGCTGTGTCATTACTTCTACATATATTTATATCACACGCATCTTGCTTTAGTGCTGCATTGATCATTTCTTCTCCTCAATATAGGTACCTCCTTCCCAAGACACCGCTCATATCATCAAAGGTCAGTTCTAGTGTGGTTTACTTTAGGGCTTACGACCCTCACAAATAGACGCTCCTCATTTGAAAGTCCAACATTGTGGGGAGATGATGGGAATCAAGATGGCTCGGGTCAAGACAATCAAGATCCGTTGATCATAAAAAGGGGTCCTATCACTCGTGTTTATGTGAGGAGGGCTCGAGCAGCTTTACTTCAACTTGTGGGAGAGATTTGGAATCAAATTGAAGTTACCAATGATCCAATATATCAAGAGAAGTTCATATGCAAGTTAGAGGGTCAAATCGATAATCCTGGAAACCTGAAGGTTGGATTTTGAAGTCTGAAAGCTGAGTCAGTCTTCTTGTTTTCTTCTCCAAAGTTTGACTTATTTTTGTCTAGTTTTTTGGTCCATTTTTTTGAGACTTGTTTATCCCTTAGTAATTGCTGCATTTCAAGCCCATAAAAGACAGCTCTAAACTCATTGTAAGATAACTTGGTTAATATATCAGAGCATGAGCTTTGTTCGAGTGTTCTTATACATTTGCGTTTCTCTACAATTGAGTTTGTGAGAGTCTTTGGGTTTCTTGGATTGGAAACCACCTTGAACTTATCAATCTTCACGAGTCGGAAGATTGTGGTGTTCTGTGGTCGTGGGTCTCAGGCAATCACGTCGAGGTTCTCTATCGCACCCCGAGGTTCCTAGTCGTCACTCGGGACTAGCGGGTCGAGGGAGACTCCCTATCCTTTTCATTCCGCGTTCGTCGTCCGTCTACAAGGGTCCCGTTAATCTTCGAATCGATGTTCGCTTGAATCCGAACCCGGATTCACATCAGGAAAGGTGTTGTTTTCAATATTTACCTGTCTTCTACTGCATGTTGAATTGCTTGAGGACTTTGTTATGGTTCTTATCCAATGTACTGAAGGTCAACTCGAACAAGAGTTTCAATTTAGTCGTTTAATTTGGAAATCAAACTCTTTTTTTGTGACATCTTGGGGGACTCATTTCTGGGGGGCATATCTAGAAGTTTGTCCTTTTGCTCTGTAAATATGTCCCATTTCAAAGCTTGATCCTTGTAGGTATTTTACTCATCAAGCTTGCTGATTGCAGTGATTGCTGTTACATTTTTGGCTGGATCAGCCCTTCCTGATGTGTTTTCTTGGGAAACAGGTTGATGTCTGGTCAGCTGTATTCTATTGCACCAAATGCTGTTTGGCAGACCGCAGATGTCCGTTTGGGCATGACCAGACCCAAGAACAAATTTTACGTGAAGATATTTTCCTTCCAGACCTGCTGTCTCAAATGAGGCAAAGGTGGGATATTTTCCTTTCCCAATTCTGTATTTGACTAGTCTTTATGTGCATATCCTTGGCTATGCTTTCTGCGGAATACGGGGAAATGGAAAAACATGAAGAAAATAATAGAGGGGGGCCAAGATGAGGAGGATAATGTATTAGTTTCAACGTTTTCTAGACATAGCCATGCATGAGTTTTGACATGAGATCTGGTTCTTCAATCTTCTGGTGTAGATCATAGAAATGAACATCTGCTTTTAGGCTTTTAGCAAAACTAACTAACGAACTTTGATCAAGGATTCCCTTTTACCATTAAACTCAAATGCACAAAAGGTTGAAATTTTCGAAATGTGCTAAAAAGGGCCCTGCCTTTAGTTTTCCTTCCAAAAACAAAACGGAAGGCTGACGTGGAATTATTATTTTTCAAATCCACAGGTTATTTTTAACCAGTTTGATATCTTCTCCCTGAACAACCTGTGGCATTCAGCACAAATGTCTCTCCTTCCTCAACCCTCTCTGTTTCCATCCTTGCCGAGAAACACCACTCCACTCTCCTGACTTAAGCTCTCTCATATGCATCCTAGATTCTAACAACCCCAGCAGCCCCTCCACCTCTCATCTGGCTATCTCCACCGACCAAAAAAATCACTAATCTCTCATAACATCAGCATCTCCTCAAACTTTGGTCCCTCCAGATAGTATGAGCTCTATATTGTGTTTTCACAACCAAAACTGTTAAATTCATCTCCTCCATCCTTTATTCAAGTTTAATTTCAAATCCTTCCTCTGGTTCCCCATCTTTTTTATGTCCCAAAAGCCTAATCCCCCCACTCTCTCTCCCTCTCTCTCCATTCCCACACATTTCCCACACTGTAAAACCCAAATTCAGAATGTACTATTGAACTTTGATGGACATTATATTGATAAATTCCTCAAATTCAACCATCCATCACAGTTCTATTCATTCTTAATACAGCGTGAGGTTGTTTCTTATTGTTATTCTTTTTTCTTTTCTTTATTTATGATTTTTATAATCTTTGAAATCTGTTTACCGTTTATTTTAGTAAAGATGAATTTGCAAATGCTAGCATCAACGAAATCTAATAGGTAGATTAATACATGCAGGTTATTATTTGTACGATCTTGTCTTGATGCAAATCTTTCTTATTTATAATTTTTCCCCAACGTTCGTCTTTTCTGTTACTTTTCTCGTGAAAACTGCAGTATGTGTCCAATCGGCATAAATTAACCATATGATGTGTCTACTGTGCTGAAGTGTCTTCTAAAGCAGAGCTTATATTGTTATTTTTTTTATCTATAGTTGTTCTTGGAAGGATTTGTTGCCTCTCTACTCCCATCCATTTGGCAATTCTCCACCTGCTACTTCAAGATAATTCTTAAAAGGGTAGAGCTGCGAGGTTTCTAACTCATACATCTTTGACATAATATCTTGACGCAGTGGAAATAATTAACAAGGAACTCTTTCCACGAGAAATTCTTTAACAAAGCCTATGACGGCTTTAGGGTTTCAAGCACAAGTAAGAAAACGAGAAAACTCAAATTTTTATTCAAAACTACCGAATTAATGTTTAAGAGGGTTTTTATATGTCCTAACAAACTAAACCCTAAAAGAAAAAGAATTAAATAAATTAAACGAAAAAGCTCGAAAACTTAAAAGGCCGGAACAGAGGGAGTATTATGTAGGGGTGGCAATTCGTGTTATCGTGTCGTGTTCGTGCCTCATTATCGTGTTTTAATATTATCTATCTTATTTGATCATAAATACAACAATAAATATTAATTTGAATATATTAACAATTTCGTGTCTTTCGTGTCGTGTTTCGTGTTGTGTCGTGTCGTGCTGGGCTTATCGTGTCATTTGTCTCTGTAATCGTGTTTTATAATCGTGCCTTATTGGTTCGTGTTAACGTGCCGTGCCAGGCATTGCCACCCCTTATGCATCGCGACTTGTTTCTAAGATTAGAAACAAGTCGTTTGGATTCGTTCCAAGAGGAAGCATGGGTTGTGGTATCAATGGTAACTAATAATTGTGCACTATTTAACAATATTAAGGAGATTTAATAATCTGCAAAATGTTGTGGTCTTTGTAGTGTCTGTAACAATGGTAAAGCGAGAGATTAAAGTATGTATTAGTAAAAAACGTGGCTATAAATTGAGAGGAGGGAAGATAAAACTGGTAATTATTAACCATGAATCTACAAGGAAGCTTAACAATCTAAAGTTCAAGAGATGAAGTCCAAGCTAATGCAAAGTATGGGGAGTAGAATGCAAAGTGGAAGAATTTCCTAAAAACTATCACAATGGAAAGCATAAGGACTTGGATGTAAATTTTCATTATACAAGGGTTCCTTTGTACATTGGTTGTTGGAATATGCCTGCTAAAACAATTCTTATTCATTTGCATATTCCGGAACACCTTGATTTGTTTGTTTCCATTACTGCATGTTCTAACAAGTGACTAAAAGGGTTGCATACCGGTTAGTATGCCAACTTGTTGGACACTTCATAGGTCTTAGACTAGGTGAGTGCGAGTCTTAGTCCTACTCTTACGTAATGACCACGACGGACCAGTTACTCAGTACAGTAGCACCAGTAGATTTGCTACAAGATGATAGCTTCTACAAAGATATCATGTCAGCAGACTTGCTACGGGTTGATAGTTCCTTCCTCAACTATGTCGACCAGCAGACCTGTTTACTGGGATATAAAATCATTAAAGGAACATCAAAACTAGCACATTTGATCCGTTTTGGGATGCATGTGCAAACTATGGTGGGATTATTGCAGACGTTCGGAAATGACAAAATGCTCAGGGTTCTCCAAAAAAAAAAAATCAACTTATGGAAACGGCTTGACAGCTCTCAGACCTGCAGGATCTAATTGGATCTTATTCAAATGTATCTACTTTATTGGAAAACCAAATGTGAGTGTACTATTCTATCAGACCTGCTCAATAGTGATACATCCACTTAGTCTAATTTTTGGACAACCTTTCTTAGAGAGATATCTTCCTGAATATCTTTATCCTACAGTCTATAAGATTTACTCTTATCCGACGAACCACTTTAACGGATAAAAGATCATTCGAAGACAGTCTCAACAGATCTATCGATCTCCATATATAAAAGAAACATCTTTATCCTTCTTCAAAATATGATAGCGTTATAGCATGAGAGCAAGAGATAACAAGATCTTTGATCAAGTTATCTCAAATATCATGGTGGGAAACTCAAACCTTTGCAAAACACATTCTGTGGATTGCAAGGAAGAAAAGTAAGAAGCAAGGAAGAGTGATCGATAAAAGCTACAATGATAGAGAACAGTGTCTTGGTAAAGAAACCCCTTTCTTGATTTGAGCTCTTTGATCTTTTTTAAAGAACTCAGTCTCTACAGCACCTCAGAAATCCAATCCTTTGGTAAAGATCAAACACTCCAGATTCCGTTGAAGACAAATCTCCAATTATGTCCAAGGAAGATGAAGAACTGTTTGTCTGCATTGCATTCATATCATCAGACTTGTATTCCATTGTAAGGGCTGTTTTTGTGCAATTATAGACCATAATAGGGAGTCGAGTACTCAACACTCAGTTGCTCAAATATTCTTTATTTGAGTAACTCATAAATTCGTCTTCTCATGTCAAATCTACTTGACTTCACCTGTTCCTGACTTGTTGCACAATCTTTGAAAGACGAGTGCTTGACTGGGGAAGGAATCCAGGGGAAGAAAGTAGATTGATAGGTTAGAGAGTCTTAGTAGATGTATTAAGCATGTTTGCCTTTGAGTAAACCTCTAATGTATTTGCAGTTAGAGATGTTAATCGGTCCAGTCATAAAGGTTTCGGTCCAACCCTAACGGTTCCGGTCCAACATAGGTTTGGTTTAGTCGGTTATCGTTGATGTCCGATCAAAAACCTAATGGTTTCGGTCTGGCCCTGGCGGTTTCGGTTCAAACCTGCAGTTTCCTGCCAATGATTAAACTTGTACGTTTTTTCCTAATTTCGAGGCTTATACGCTTATTTCATTGTATTATACGCGTCCCGTATATTATACTAAATATATTAAAGCTGTTAATCGGTCCATCCCTAACGGTTTTCGGTCTTATACACGTCCCGTATATTACTAACTATACTAAACCGTATGAAAGTCGGCTTTCGGTTCAACCCTAACGGTTTTCGATCTAGCCCTAACGGTTTCGGTCCCTAAACGGTCCATCTAAAATTTCAACCCTAACGGTTTCGGCCTAGTCGGCCAAAAACCTAATAGTTTCGGTTCGGACCTACGGTTTTCGACCCTGTTAACATCTCTATTTGCAGTTCTGATCTCTCTTTCCAGTTTTTAAAAGGTATTTTTTTTTGAAGGAAACAGGGACGGCACCCTGCACAAATTTTATTAATAAAAAAATAAGGAGACAAACTGGAGGGGGACAACCAGCCTTACCCAAAAAAGGGGGGGACAAAGGAGCCTGACGTCTAAAAGGAAAGATACAAAACAAACTAAAGCTTACGAAAGGAAAATAAGCCAAGAGCATCTTGTTGAAGAGCACGACGGACCTCTCCTGAAAGCTGACGAACTGTAGTAAAATTTTTAACTGTAGTAAATTTTTTATCACACTTTGTAACATGGGCTAGGGCCGCTAAACGATCAGCGACCGAGTTCCCCTCGTGATAAACGTGATGAATCTCATTAGTACCCATAAGAACCAAACATCGCCGAAGATCGTAAATAAATGGCCAAGGGCAGCCATGCTTGCCCTTAAGAGCTGAGGCTACCACCAAAGAATCCACTTCCACCTGAACCTTATCATAATTCAAATCTCGACAAAGCAACAAACCATCGCGAAGAGCTTTAAATTCTGCACTAGTGTTAGACCCCGTACCATAAAATCTCGAATAACCGAAAATGAAGAGACCATTAGAGTCTCGAATAACACCACCACCAGTAGCAATGCCTACCATAGAGGAACCATCTGTGTTTAACTTAACATAATTTGGAGTAGGAGGCTACCACTGAACCCACGACCCTTTAAGAACATTAACCCTTCTGATCGGCAAATCCATGTTACGAAGGCACAAACTACCCATGGTCGTGCTATTAGATTTAGGTTTGAAAATCTTCAGAATATCCTTCAGACCATTCATAACCTGATTGTAAAGCATAGCTCCAGAAAAGGGGACACTTTCAAAAATAGCAAGGCAACAAGCCTTCCAAATGACCCAGAAACCATAGAGAAGAATTCCAACCCGCCTCTATTTGAGGAAAGCGGCGAAACACCTTCAAGCCATATGTGAAATAGATGAGGAATAGAAGAGTAGCAATTGATCTTATTAAAAGGGCGGGCCAATTTACACCATAAATTGCGAGCCATTTCAGAGTGCAGAAACAAATGAGCTATGGACTCCCGGTCTGGATTATGCTGACAACAAACACAACGGGAAACCAAAGGAACATTCGCATATGCAAGCAAATCAAGCTGAGGAGAAGCGAGCGACATAAAATATTTTCCACCCAAAGGCACTAATCTTCGTAGGTATCCATGGTTGCCAGATTTTCTGAGCCCAATAGAGAGGAGGATCTTGGGTACGATATAAGTTCTAATACGCCCTCGTATCAAAATTGCCAGAAGACGTCTCACAAAACATTCACCTATCAGTAGTATTATCAACCATCTGAATATTCATGATGGCATCATGATGATGAACAGCGATGTGAGGGAGCAAATCTGTAATATGATCAAAAGCAACCTTCACCGTAAGTTTCATGTCAATGGGCTGAGGCCCCTCCAGCCTGGTTCCCATCCAATTGTCATTCCAAAAAGAGACCTTACCTTTACCAATAACCCACCTGCTATTCTGTAACAGAAAACCAATGTGAGCATGAACAGCCCGCCATACATGAGACGCTGCCACAGGAGCCACAAAACCATTATCACACTTATATTTCGTAGCAATGAACTTGGCCCATAAACTATTCCCTTGCAAGACCCCCCAGGCCAATTTAGCGTGAAGCGCATCGCGAACTTGCACCAAGGAGCGAATGCCCAAACCACCCTCATCCACTGGACGACAAATCTTAAGCCAAGACACCCAATGAATTCTATTGCTGCCCACACTACCCCATAAAAAGTTTGCCATAGCCCGCTCAATGCGACGAAGAACACCGGTAGGGACCTTAAGAGCCGCTAGAGCATAAATAGGAATGCTACTAAGAATTGATTTGAGCAGAACGATCTTACCACCAAAGGAAAGGAGTTGGGATTTCCAGCCATCGATTTTACGTCTAATGCAAGTTTCCAAGGCCTCAAAATAAGATCTCTTAACTCTCCCTTGAAATAAAGGGAGACCCAAATAAATCATTGGAAAGGTGCGATGAGCACATCCAGACCAAACAGCGATGCGCTGAATCTTGTGTCGAGAGCAATGAGCAGAAGTGTAAAAACCACTTTTTTGCATATTAATGAGTTGACCTAAAGATCTTTCATATTGAGACAAAATACGACGGAGAGAGATGATAGTTTTCTTTCCCGCATTACTAAAAAGAATCATATCGTCTGCATATAATAGGTGTGAAATGATCATACTCCCACGACCATGTCTATAAGGCACAAGAATCCCCGAATCAAAACCTCTATTAATGGCAAGCGATAGAATCTCTTGGGCAATGATAAACAACAGCGGTGATAAAGGGTCCCCTTGTCGGACACCCCGCGAGGATTTAAAGAAACCATAATTGGAGCTATTAATCCTCACCGAGTACCAAATGTTATTAATAATATTCCCAAATAAACTGCACGCATGAGGGCTAAAGCCAAAAGATTCTAAAGCCCTTAAAAGAAAAGGCCACTCCATTCTATCATAGGCTTTCGACATATCGAGCTTGAAAGCGACATTCCCCCCGTAGACTTTACTATTAATTTTGGAGATGAGTTCATGAGCCAAAGCAACGTTTTCTTGGATAGCTCGACCTTTCACAAAACCCGATTGTTCCAACGAAATGATCTTAGGCAGAATACCAACCAACCTACTAGCCAAAATCTTGGAGATAATTTTACAAGAAAAATTGCACAAGCTAATAGGACGGAAATCACCAAAGTTGTTGGGTTGAGTAATCTTAGGAAGAAGAACCATAACCGTAGACGATATACCACGATGAAGATTAGCACCCTGTGAATTCGTCAGGGCCAGGAGAACTATCAGCTTTTAAACCCTTCACTGCTTCCCAAATTTCCGAAGCTAAGGGAATCAAAGTCAGAAGATGATTATTGGCCTTATCAATCTTACTGTGGACCGAAGCAAATAAGTCTTCATCTAATGTAGGATTAGAAGTAGAAAACAGATTAGAAAAATAGGACACAACCATATCCCCCAACGTAAGACCATCTGAACACCAAGAATCATCCGACATTTTAATACGAACCATATTCCTTGTAGCTCTATCCCGAATAAGAAGCATGAAAAAAAGCAGTATTCCGCTCCCCATCTTGTAACCAGCCATTACGAGACTTCTGTTGTAACAATTCATCCTCCCATTGCAAAAGCTGATCAAGCTCTTTATGAGTTTGTTTGAGCAGCGCTGCCGCTACATCGTCCCAGCCCATCTGAAGCTGAAAGTCTAGCCGAAGAATAGTGTCTTGGAAAGTTGCAATTTTTTTTTGAACATTACCGAAGACCGCCCAGTTCCATTCCTTGAGAGCTTTACGAAGCATCATTAACTTCCCATGGAAGATGTCCATAGGAGTCCCTAAACAGCCCCTACTCCACACAGATTTAACAAAATTCTGGAACTCCGGATGATCAGTCCACATTCGTTGGAACCTAAAACAGTCTTTGGGTTTCGGAAGTAAATGGAAGTCCAATAAATGAGGAGAATGATCCGACTTCACCCTACTCAAATGAGTAACACATAAAGAGGGAAATGAGACTTTAAAGAGACCGTTGGCTAACAAATGATCAAGACGTTCCCAGATTCTACCATTGCCATGATGACCATTACACCAAGTATAGGTAGACCCTTCGTAACCCACATCCATAACACCTGCTGAATCATACAATTATTGAAATCATCCATACTGCCGAAATCATAACCTGTCCCTCCTAACTTTTCTGATGAAGAAGAAATAGTATTAAAATCACTCTCTATAATCCATGGTTCATTAATGCCACCCGCTATATCCTAAATCATGCCATAACATTTGGCATTCACCCCGTGTGCATTTCGCATAAACAAAAGTAACCATCGAGGAAAGAGTATTGGGCCCAGAAACTCGCACAGTAACATGCTGAGAGGATACTTGAAAGAAATCAACTTGAGCAGTATTATCCCAGAGAAGCCAAATATGGGAATTAATGGGCTCATTATGCATACTGTTCTGAAACCGAAGCTTTCTAGCAATTTTACCAAGACGAGTACCATCAATCTTAGGCTCTAACAGAGCAATCAGAAAAGGTTTGTGCTGAGAAATCAACTTTTTCATATACGAAATAGTTTTCTTATTACCGACTCCACGCGCGTTCCATATAATGATCGTCATAAAAAACAGATTAAGAGGAGGGTACCTGGGCCTTAGCTTTAGCCCTAGTTTGCCGCTTATTGGTTTGCTTCACTTTAGATTTTTTATTCTTCTTAGCTCTAGTCTGTTCCCGGCAATGCTGTTGAAAAGCTTTCAATGAGGAGGCCGAATGGGGAAACTCCCGTAAGTCATCAAGCGAAGCAGATCGAGTATGCTTGAAGGGGACTTTATGTTCAAAGCGATCCACAAATTTTGGGTAATCCAGACCCCTACCATTACCCATAGTTCCTAATTCAGAAAAGGAAAAAACTTTATTGAAGCCACATTCCGAAGACTCAATCACGTTCCCTTTATCAACATTGCCTTCCTAAACAGTTTGAGAAGGAGAATCCTTACATCTCAGCTGGAACAGAAACCCCATCATCTTTAATCTGCTCTGTAGGCATTGACCTCTCATCCTCATCCAGATCAACTAGAGTTGCAAAAGCATTGTTTAGTTCAATGCCCTCCTCTATGGCATTACTCGCCTTAGTCCTTTCATGTTCCTTAGCCGTATCAATGACAACCTCTTCCATCGTATCATTTCATCGAGCAACCTTCTGAATTTTTGGTCTTTGAATCCGAGGCTCTCCTAGGGTTTTGCAAGATTTTAACTGGCTCCCATCGCATGACTGGTGGGGGAATACCATCTTCGTGTATGGACGTAACTTTTCCTTACCCTTTGAAACTAAATTAACCGGCACATTCAAATCATTGTTATCCTCAGATTTTAGTCCCTGAAAACCAGCCTTCTTCTGGACATCAGCTGAAACCGTATCATTATGAACATGCGATCTCCTCTGACCTTTATGGCATCTGTCTTTTGTATGCCCCAATAAACCACAACCGACACAATACTGAATGTTACCCTCAAACTCCAACGACTACCAGAATCCATTCTCTTTACTAGTACCAATCCAAAAGTGTGAAGGTAATGTCTTTGAAACATCTATCTCAATAAGGATTCTTGCAAAGGCTGGGCGTGAAAGAGCAAGGGTTTTCTCATCAGCCCTCAAAAATTGACCCAAAGAATTCCCAATGCACTGCAAAAATGAAGGATTAAAATATGTCAAGGGTAACTGGTGTAATCGAACCCAAACAACAACCTTCATACTATCCTTCCTGAAAGCAAAGTCTGGAGACCACCTAAAAGACCGATACATACTAGATTGTATCATATGAGATTCCTTGGAAAGAGCCAAAACCATATCTTTAGCCGAAGATAACCGAATCATGACATGTCTAGGGTCTAAAAGACCGACCACAAACTACTCTTTAAGCTTCCATGATCGTGCTATTTCCTCTTGTATCGCATAAACTGAGGGACGGCCAGCCTAAAATTTAAGAACAATTGTATTAGGAAACTGTCTATCCGTCGCTTCTAGTTCGATAGGTGTAAATAAGCATCCTGGTTCTCCGTTGACTATTGTTGTTTGTCTTGGAGCTAGCGGTATTGCATGCAGAACAGGAGTGTTAGTACCCACAAAACCCTTTGGTTGTGAAACCGTAGAAGCATAGGTTTTGGGCATCGGGATGGGTGAAGTTGTCGTGGTGGGTTGAGGCGTGGGATTAGGTTGGACATCCGGAGGTCTGGCCTCCAAAACATCCGGCGGCATATGGACGGAACCCTAATTAGGGTTTGGAGAAAAAATCGTGACTGCTAGAGAGAGAGAATTTTATAACTTGTAATTCGAGTATTCAATTTATGAAATTCTTTTGATTTTCCAAAGCTATCTATTATGTAACTGTTAGTCCCAAAGGGCACAATAATAAGCTAGAAGGGGGGGGGGTTGAATAGCTTATTTAACACTAAAAACTTTTTAAGTTAATCCTAAATCAAGCACTTGCAATCTATTAAGAAGATTGAAGTAGCGGAAGTCTTGTTAAGGAAGACAGTCAAGTCTGCCGGTGAAGCACTACCGGTAAACGTAACTGAATACTTAAGTCTGCTGCCGAAGGAATAAGTTAAAGGAAATAATGACAGTTTAAAGCAGTAATCAATAGAGAGAGAATAATACAAGTATTTTGAGATGGTTCGCACTATAATGAGTGCTACGTTCACCACCAAGGCAGTCAACCTTGGATTTAAATATGCACTATTTATTCCACTAGTTCTATTACAGAAATGTCCAATGAATCGTGTACAAAATATTTAACTTGTGTTTGGGGTGGGGGTATTGAATATCTGGACAAAATAGAATATTCAATGTGCAGAAGAATAGTAAAGGGAACAACAATAGGAAGCAAATGATTTAAAGGTTGATGCAGATCTTCTTGTTGTTGTTGAGGACTTCGTTGATCAGTTAATGATCTCTTTGAATGCACTGAATGTATGAGACTTGATGTTGTTGGAGAGATTCAGAGCATTGTTTTCTTCAGTCTTTAATGACAATATTTATAGCTTGGGCATTCTTGAGATCGTTTGAAGAAGACGGATCGAGTAATAGTTATATTAGGTTGAATGCATTAAATGCCTAGAGCTATCTGTGGACTTCTTTTTCAACTGATACAGAGCAGGGAATGATGAAGAGTTGTTGTAGCAACTAGCAGGTGAGCAATCAGAGTTGCAGATCTGCAATAGTTGGTGCAGTCTGTTCACCTGCTCTGTCACTTTTCAGGAGGCGAAAGTCTTCATGCTTTTTCGGAAAAGTTGGAGGGACGTGTCTGAGAAGTCAGGCGTAGATCTGGAGAAGATTTAATTCAAATTCAAACTAATTTGGGCTGAATTAAATAATCCACTAAAGCTTGATCAAATGAAGGGCTGGACACGACATGCTTTTCCTGATGCAGACAAGGTCTGCCGCTGGAGGCTGTTTGAAGTCATCCGGTGAAGCCTTCAGCCAAAGTGTTCCGCTGAACCTATGAAATCTAAAAACTATTCTAAGACAAAGTTCTATACATAGTTGCCACGCTAACTGGTACACAACCCAATTAGCCACTAAGCATAGAACCTAATGTAATGAATGAACAAATGCAAATCAAGATACAATGAGAAACAACAGTAACACATATGTCATGCATCTGTAGAAGAGTTAAGTTGTTGTTCTGAACATATATTCATGTACATCTGCTTTTACCTTCTAAAGATAAATCTATTTTGCCTGAACCTTTTCACTGCCAAAACCTCTTTTTAGCAGACCGTTTATCCACAATCTCCCAGCGGAGTTCATTACTCAGCTATGAACAAGTCTGCTGCTCTGTACTACCAGCAAACTTGCCTCATCGTCAGATTGTCTTATCACTAAAAGACATTTCACCCACATTCGTAAATGAATGGTGAGATAAATTTTAAAGTGGTAACATAGGCTATTTACCCCCCCTTCTAGCATATTTGAGCACATCCATGGTATCAACAACCGGTATCAGAGCTTGACTCTATGAGCTTCTTGCCAGGTTTAAGAGCCTAAGAGTTTGATCCTCGTTGCTTAACTCAGATGCATATCAAAAGAAATGTTTTATCACTAAGTTAATTCTTTGAAAATTCTTTTGACATGGGATAACAGAAAAGATTTTTTAAAAACATGTTCAAAATGAAAAACATTTTTGTTTTCCAAAACCCATGAGTTAGACATACCTCTATGATGACATTTGCTTGACTATGAGAAATTATTTCATATGATAGAAGTTAATTCTTTAATTGACAATATGAAGTGAAATATTTCAGATGTACATGACAACGATGGATGTTTCAATTCAAATGTTTTCCAAATTATTTATCTCCTTACATAATTAAGGCTAAAGATTGTTATCAATCCAACACCTTCTCGAGAGATTTTGCATATGGATAAAAAACATAAAAAGTTGTTGCAAATGCTATCCATCTTTAGAACACATCTATCAAGCATGTGGACTATTTAGCTCAGATTCCAAGACATTCTTCGCAGAACATCAAATTCTTCTTCAACTATGAATTCTCTATCGTTTAGGATACACCCGAGAATTCTAAGCTCATCTTCCTTCCTATCCTCTTCGAGCAAATGAGATCAAGGGAAGATAAGAATGATAGTCTCAGTTTCGTATCATTTATTTCTTTAAGATTTATCTAGAATTCTTACTATGTATCTATGTTTTTCTAGAGCTTCTTCAAGCTCATATTTGTTGCTAATGATTTATTGAAAGTTCTCTAGGCAGGAACACAGATGCGTATAGATCGCAAAGCAACTCTTATCACTCTCTGCAAGTAGATTCTATGAACCCACTCGCTCGTAAAGACTACTGCTTGGATCTTTGACAAATCCCTTTAGGTCTTCACTCCTTTCTTCTTTTGCCAGCGATATACCAAATCTTCTGGGTTCAGTTGTCTTAACTAACCAAGATTATAAGAATATCTCCACCGTGGTTAGCATACACTCTAAGGTTGATAGGTTCTTTGACATGCTCGTATTTATATCTGTTGTGTCTTCTTTTGACAAATCGTTTACAGATATAATGCTTAAGTAATGTTATATCATAATATGTGCTTCATACAGAATCCATCTATTAGTATGATATACTTTACTTATTAGTTTTGATACTTAAGCGTCATAGTAAAGCTTGTTTTTCTGACCCGTGCTTATCCTTCTTCATATCAAAACTATGCTTTTGGAGTCTGTCTTTCCCTCTGTTGGTAGCACTTCATAAACTCAGTTATGTGTGTTGACTTATAGGAGTTTTTAAATTAGTGGACAAATAGCCAATACTTTTACAAAGGTCGAGGTTCAACTTGTCGAAATTAACTTATTCCAAAAAAAATTAAAGACTATTCCCCAGATTCTTGGTAAGGTTCAAATCTTCTGAAAAAGTTGTATTGTTGTGAGGTTCCCGGGGTGCGACCCGCTCCCCGCGCGCCCTTGGTTAGGGGTACACGTACGTGCGGATGCGGGACACCACTGCTCTCGTTCCACCCTCCATTTTTTAGGGGAAGATGAAATCAAAAGTGCGAGAGGAGTACTGTCTATGTTAGCGCGTTGGAATGCGCCTCGGTTGGCTTGAGTGAATTTATTATAAAAATAGCCTTATGGCCCGTTTCAGATCACTATGGGAGCTTTGAGTTTCCCGTATCAAGTTATCCCTTGTTTAGGGGATACCAGGATATGAGAATACATCACCCTTCCATTCCCATTCTCCCTTTTTTAGGGGAGAACGGAAAAGTGCAAAGAAGGAGTGTTGCGAGGCCCCATTGGATTCAAAAAGTTTTTAGAGTCACCATCTTTATTTTAAGGCAAAAATAAAGAAAAATCAGAAAAAAGAAAACCAGAGATAAAAAGCGGGTTCGGGGGCTAAGTTAGGAGTTGGGAAGGTGCTAGGCACCCAACTCGCCCTTTCGGTCTCAAAATGGTTTTTGGCTACAGTATGCTTATTGTTATATTTATTTAGCAAATAAATAAAGCATTAAAAGACAGGAAAATAAAACAAATACATCCGAGGCTACATTACTTACGGACTTGCAACCGTTTCCTTACAATAATTACAAATGCATTTAAAAATATTTGGTCATTATAATGACTCTTTTACATATTATTTCCTAATCTAATCCGGGCAGCACAACGACTTATATTGACTACATTGGGCCGGATTTTAAATAACAACTTTACAAATAATAAATAAACAATAAGTAAATAAATAAATAGAAACGCCCTTAAAGGCTATTACATTTTAGAGCGGGGTGTGCTCGCTCTATCCTTCTCGGGAGAGGGAGACTTTTATTGCTGTTGCTGAAGTGATTTAGGCAGAGTGACGGCTTATATATGGTAGTTTTGGTTGATTTGGTTGGGCGGAATGACGGCTTAGTTTTGGTGGTTTTTGTCTTTTTGGTTGGGCGGAATAACGGCTTATTTAGGGTGTTTTTAGCCTATTTACTCGGGCAGAGTAACGACTTACTTTGGGATTTTTGGGCCGGGGAAAAAAGGTGGATACCTAACTACTAGGCTAGGGATGACTTTAATCTGTTGGTTTTGTGTTTTGGCGGAGTTTGGACAGGGTTTTGAGGCTTTATGAGAGAGATCGGACGTTGCGTACTCAGCGTAAAAATTACGCAGAGTAACTTTGGGCGAGAGGCCTTTGGCGAAAATGTTCGTCGAAATGGGGAGCCGGGCACCTCTATTTATAGTTGGATCCGTGCTTCATCAGCTTGTACCGCGCGCTCAACAATTTGTACAATGCGTTAACGAAGCGGCACTGTTGAAGACCCTTAGCGCGGCCAAACAGCCTGTTGGGTGCGTTACCAAGGATGTTGGGTGCGGCACCAAGCTAACTATTCCACTTTAATTTTTGACACTTTCCTCCCCTACAGTTCACTGTTCATGTATCATACTTTTTCCTTTTGCATTTTCAACCCTGTAACTTGGCATTTGTTAATTTTAAACAGTTCTTGATATCGCATGCTAGAGTTACATATCAGGGGTACGAAATTGGGGTGTCTACAGAGCCCCTCAACAATGGAGTCTACGGGTAACCCAAGGCTTACCGAGTAGACGAACATCGTTGATAAACAATGGACTCTCCAATTTCGTTCAATTATAAACGGGGATGAGATGCAACAAGTAGTAGTTATAATGCACAGTATATAAACCAAACTCCATAGCCTAGACAATTTTAGTTGGTTATAGAAGGTTATCGTAATTTTTAAGCAGATATTCAAATTAAATGCTCTAATGGTCGGACCTACTAGTGTAGGCTGCCTACGTATCCCTTAATAAAGGAACTCAGACCAAAACGTAGTTCAGGCCAAAATCTAAACTATCACTCGTGGAACGGTCGGGCCTACCGAAATAGGCTGCCTACGTATCCTTAAACAAGGAATCAGACCAAGACGTAGTTCACTCAGCTGGGGACTAAATGCTGGGGTGCAAGTGTTGCGGTGCAAGTGCGGCAATACTAAATGAGCAAGTGCGGCAAAGCTTTATCTAATGAGTGCGGCAAGGGTAAATACGTGCTATGATGGTCGCGTCTACCGTGATAGACTGCCTACGTATCCTTAGCCAAGGAATCAGACCAAACGTAGTTCGTCATGCGGTTGTGCGGAATGACTTGTTTCCTTAGGAACTCAGCTTCTACTCGAGAACAAGACCTTTCCCTATAAATCTGGGGCTGCGTACCCCTTAAAGGAAAGTTTCCAATACAACCAAAATGCATGGAATGCATTGCCTCCTCAGGAACTCAGCCTTCAACGGAGAACAAGACCCTATTAATTCGGGGCTGCGTACCCCTTAAAGGAAAGTTTCCAAACATTAAACAAATACACTGCTAAAAAGGAAAATACCTTCCTTTCCTTTACCTTTGCCGTGTCCATGCAAAGAAATTGTCGCTGATGTTGCTTTGTCGCCGCTTTGCTTTATTTGCCGTTCTTCACGACTTTGGGGATTTTTCTTTTTTATCACTGCTCAAATTCTTCACTGAAATTTTTTTCCTCTGTTCCGCTATGTTTTTTGGCTTTAGCTGAAAATTTTTCTTGATGCTGCTGCATTTTGCTTCACTGCTCGTTCTAACCTTGGTCAGAAGCTTCTTTTTCTTGCTACAGCATCTCTTGGTATCAGCTGAAATCATCTTTTCTTTGCTGCTGTTTTCTTTTCGCTCCATTCTCTAGCTTCAGCCGAAAATTTCTTCTACCAACGAGCTCTAGCTCAACTGGTACTGCTCACTTCTCTTAACGGAGAGGTTGGGTGTTCGAGTCTCACTAGAGACACCCTGGACATTACAACTCTCAGTAGAGAGGTCGGGTGTTTAAGCCTCTTCAGAGGCATCGTTGTTGTTAAAGCCTTATCCAAAGGCCCCATTTAGCTACTCACTTATCTTAACGGAGAGGTTGAGTATTCAAGCCCTACCAGAGGCACCCTGGGACTTAACTACTCTCAACCGAGAGGTCGGGTGTTCAAAGCCTCACCAGAGGCACCATTTGTTCGAGCCACACCAAAGGCATCATATATATATAATTGTAGCCTTTCAAGGCATTAAAAATAATACTCCCTCCGTCCCTAAATTATCGTCCTCCTTTCCTTTTTCGTCCGTCCCAAAATAATTGTCCACTTTGAAACTTACCTTTTTAGAACATCACTTTTACCACTTTACCCTTACTTTTTCACTCTATTTTAATTATGAGCCACATATACATGGACATTAATGAAAACTACACATTAAACCAATATAAATAATTAAGTCAATTACTTTTTCTTAAACTGTGCGCCGAGTCAAACAGGACAATTATTTAGGGACGGAGGGAGTAATAATAAAAAATTAAGGGTTGGGGTACGGTCTATGTCCCCTCCAACCTTTCAAAAAAAAAAAAAAACCGAAAATTTCTTCTTCTGCCGCCACATTTTCTCTTGTTGCATGCACCTATAAATTTTCTTTCTTGTACATGCATTTTCCCTCTCCTGATTTTTTTTTTTTCGTTTTTTGTTTTTTTTTCTTTTCTTTTTACTTTTTTTTAAAATTCTGCATGCCTGCCACTTTTCTTTATTTGCATGCTTATTACCTCTTTTTCTTTTTTTTTTTACTTTTTTTTGGCCCGCTTGGAAATACTTCTGACATGCTAGATTTTGGCACTGTTTGGCACTGTTTGACACTTTTGAAGCATTCCTGACCTTATTAATAATGCTTATGCATGTCCTATTTATGCCTAAATGATGCAATTAAGTAATGATGCATGCAATTTATTCAATTTATTCTTATGATGCATGATCCAAACTGTGGCATTAGTCAAATATGGCCATTTGACCCGGTTGTTATACATATATAGCCTTTGACCAATTGGTTTACACTGGTTTATCGATAAACCACTGGTTTATCAATAAACCAGTGATAAACCAGTGATAAACCAGTGGTCGACCAGTGATAAACCAGTGTAAATCAGTGATAAACCAGTGTAAACCAGTGGTCGACCAGTGATAAACCAGTGGTCGACCAGTGATAAACCAGTGATAAACCAGTGGTCTTGGTCGACAACTGGTTTATCCGTCGACCAGTGGATAAACAAGAAATTTTCGTATGTTGAGCGGTGAAATTTCACTGGTTTACCGATAAACCAGTCGTGGTTTATCAGTGGTTTATCCATAAACCAGGCCATAAAAGAGTATTTTTTTTAAGTGAGGCTACAAATGACCAAGTCATCTTTGACTTGGCCATTTTTGTAAATGCCCCGATTAAACTAGTGGTCACTACTATGCATGGTTTATATTATAAATGCAAATGAGGCTAAATGATGCATGCTTATGCTGCAGGGACATAGTAAATGCCATAAGAATATTTTTTTTCATTATTGGTGGCATTTTATTTTCTTTTTAGCGCACCCCTAATGCAACTTATTGGATAATAAATGCACATGATGGATGTATGTACTACTTTATTTGATGCAAATGCGATGCCTAAAAATTATAAGATGCTTATGATGCATGGGCATTATTTTATTTTTTTTTCTTTATTCTATCATGCATGCAATAATGCAAAATGTAATATATATCTTTAAAATGCAAAATGCATTTTTATGATACCTAAGATGTAAAAACGTTTATTTATATGCAAAACAATACATATAAAAAAGTTTTGTTTTGTTTTGTTGCTTTTTGTTTTGTTGTTTTTATTGTTTTTATGGGTTAAAAACTTGTACAAATATTTACAATGCAATATAATTTTATATGATACAAAATAAAAAAATGCAGACTCAAAACACACGCACAAAGCAAAGCTATACCTGACCTAACGGGTAATGTCACGCTGTATTTCCAAAATGGATTTTAAAGGAATATACCTTCGGGCTCGAGCAGGCTTCCCTTTCTCTTTTTTTTTTTTTTTTTCGTGATATGCAGGGAAAGGAAAAAGCAGTCACTTCCTGCTGTTCTCGGCCATACCATTGTTGCAGGGCTATACTTGGCATAAGGCTATTCTCATAGCCCTCACATTTTTCTTCACAATCAGACAGGGCAGCAGTGAATGATCGGTATCCAAGTCTTTTGGCTGTTTCAGGACAATGGCAACGCAGATGATGAATAGGACGAGGACACTCCTGGTGCTTCTCATTCTGATGAAACTGAGCCTTTTCTGTGCCTTGCAGAAGAAGTACATGGGACCGACCGGGCGGACGCTGCAGGCACTGATGGACTGCTCCGGGGCTTAAGCTGCAAATGAAGGATAGTTTTGGGGGAAACAAAGGGGGTAGAGGCAATAATAGATATGTATAGGCAATTAATGCATAACCTAAATTTCTTTAGCAATTATTACTAAGTTGCACCTTAGGACCTGTAATATTATATTTTAGTATTTTAATGTGAGCCTCTGTCGTGGTTTTTCTTTTTCTTCCGTCAGTCGAGCCCCCTTGTATACTGAAGACTGGAGGTAGGATGCTGAGGTTTCAAAGAGTGCTTTCCCTCCCCTTATTCTCATGATAAATATTTTTTTTATTTGACTCTAACTTTTGCTTAGGCCGCCCTTTCGGGTTTTCAGCCTAGCGAGCCTTTATTATTATTTTGCTCTAATTTTTGCCTAGGCCGCCCTTTTGGGTTTTCAGCCTAGCGAGTCTTTATTTCTCCATATATATATATATATATGTCCTAACTTTTGCCTAGGCCGCCCTTTCGGGTTTTCAGCCTAGCGGGCTGGAGAGGGAAGCACTTGCCAGATAGGATGATTCGAGCATAATACCTTTTAAGCTCGTTGAGATTGGAGGGCCGAACAAGGTCTTTTCTTTCCTGTCTTGTGGGGAGTACGGCATCTCCTGATTGAATCTTTTTGACAATATACAGCACATCGTGGAAGAGAGTGGTAGCAGCCTTTTGATAAGTAGCCCCAGCATTTTTAGCCCAGACGGCATGATATGATAGCAGTAGGTCCCCCAAAGGAGTGGTAAATGAGGTCTTTTCTTGGTCTTCTGCTGCCTTTGATTTGACTGTAGCCCAGCATGCCATTGATAAAAAAAAACATGTTGGGCTTGGGAATGGTCACTATATTGGACAGCCAGATCGGATATTTTCTTTCTCTCTTTTTTACTACTTTTTCCTTTTCTTTTTTTTTACTACTTTTTCCTTCTTTTTTTTTTACTACCCGAATGAAGTTGGCACGGTTGTTTCATGCTTTCTTTTTAAACTTGTAGTGACCATTCTGGCTTGATGCAGTGGGGCTTTTGTCTGATTAGCTGAGCATCCGGATATATGGGGATCCGATGTTTGACTATGGCTGGGTCTACCCCTGACACATCTTCATAGGACCAGGCGAGCATGTCTACAAACTCCTTGAGGAGATCAATGAGTGTTATCCTTTTCAGAACCTTGCAGGGAGTTGCCGATTTTGATTCCTTTGATTTCATTGTCCAGCCCCAGATTGATAGTGGATCCGTGTTCAGTTGCTGTTGATGAATGATGTCCCTGGTGCTCTACTGACCTTACAAGCTCAAGCAAATATTTTTTTTTATCTTTTGGGTCATATTAAATGACTCATCATTATAATTATTTAATGTGTCTTTTAAATGTAGGTGCAACTAAGAAATAAGCAAAGACATTTAGATTATTATTAAAAGCACACCGTACAGGGTTTATTACATTATTGAGGACCTGGGGTTTGAGATCCTCAATTTTATGGAGCGGATCGGTAGATGACCAATCCGTAAGGCTAGGGAAAGGAATAGGGGTAATATATCCGAAATGGTTTACCAGTTCTGTGGGCGTAAAAAGTAGGCTGGATGTAGTATACTAGTTCTGTAGAGGCTTATTAGAAATAGACTCAAACTCAGCAGGGAGTTCTTTTATAATAAGTGTCTTCATCCATTATACCCAGGAAGCTGTCCCCCAAATTTTCATTAGAAACTTCTTGGTTTAGAGTTTTAAGCATTATGGTTTTCAAAATTTCGATGTCAGCCTCCATTTTGGCGGGTGAGAGAGTTGGGTTTTGGTATATGCTGATAGGATTAGGGAAGGCTGGGTTATTTCCCGGCTGTGGTGTCTGGTAAGGATTTTGGGCAGGATAAGGATTTTGGGCTGGATATGGATATTGGGCTGGATATGGATTTTGGGCAGGATAGGGATATTGGGCAGGATATGGATTTTGGGCTGGATATGGATATTGGGCTGGATAGGGATATTGGGCTGGATGAGGATTTTGGGTAGGATATGGATTTTGGGCTGGATATGGATATTGGGCTGGATATGGATATTGGGCTGAATAAGGATTTTGGGTAGGATATGGATTTTGGGCTGAATAAGGAGGGTATGATGAAAAAGGGTTAAAATTTTGGTAATAATAGGTATTTGGTGGGTTGGTGTTTGGTTGGGAAATTGGATTTGGAGGAACATGGAAGGTTGATGCTTCTTGGGGGACTGCAGGGGAAGAGATTACCTTACTTTCTGCTGCCATATTGCTCGGATCTGTATTTTCTATACTGATTCTGCCCTTATCTGATCTGACACTGATACCTTATGTTCTGATTTCTGTACTAATTTCCCGTATCAACCGGCCAGTACTATTTCTGCCTTTTCAAATTTGGGTCAGGTTTCTGAGGAAAATGGGTTATGGAGGTATCAGAGGGGAGTGAAGGCTTTTCGAGTTTGGACGTGCCTTTATTAGTATTTTTTTTTTATTATCATTTATTTGTTCCCTACAATTGACCAGATAAGCACTTGCTTTATTTTGACAGTCTCAGGACTTTTCCTGGAATAGTGGATTCTTTCTCCAGAGTATAGGACCAACGTATTCCACCTGCCTTTCGACTTCCCAGGACTGGACTGGACTGGTCCGAGATGAAGGGCCTACACTCTTTCCAGGATCCACCATTCGAAATAGTCTAGGTCGAGCATCAAAGAATAATAAATCAGCCCCTGTTTATTATTTATTTTTGTTGCGCAATATATAGAATGCATATATATATATTTGACAGGGGCTGACCCACGATTCAAAGATTCAAAAACTGGTAGGTCTTTGAAGTGTCCTGAGAATCTATATGCATTCTAGCGTTCGCTCATGCAGGGGGTAGGTTGGTCATGGTGTAGGGTAACAGTTCGGAATATAGCTATATGCATGTGCGTGTGTGCAGTATTTAGAAAGCAGTAAAATCTTTGTTTATTTTCAGATAAATAAACAGAACAAATAAAACAAATATGACCTGTCTTGCTGTCATGTGTGGATCTTCTCGCCTTTTTAGTTTGAGCGCAAGCAAGCAAGCACACCATATTAAGAAATAGAAAGAAAAGTGGGGAAACTATCTATCCCTATTAATTACAAATTTGGTCCTATGCATGACAGAATGAATGCTAGTATGTACAAATGTACAGAATAATAATAAAAAAAGAAAAATGCACAGAAAGAAATAATAGTACAGAGCCGAGAATAAAGCAATATTTAAAATAAAGCCCTGGCCCTTTTTATTGTGCTGCCCGGAATTTTATTTGTAACATAGATATAATATATATATATATATATATATATATATATATATATATATATATTATTTTTTATTTTATTTTTGATATTTTTTGTGATTTTTCGAATTTTTTTTCGTTTTTTTTTTGCTTTTTGTTTTAAATATTTTTAAACGCACATGTAACAGTTATCGGAGCGAAACTGCTGCAAGATGGAAGATCATATCCACAAATATAGGCACGTATGTATAAGAACGCAATATTCAAATGCATAAATTAATATAACAAGCATACTTTAGCCAGAAACAAATAAAAACAAAAAAGAGTTTTATTTTATGAGTCTAGCCCTCCATTTTATTTAAAATAAAACAACTCCCCAGCAGAGTCGCCACTGTGAGGTTCTCTGGGTGCGACCCGCGCCCCGCGCGCCCTTGGTTAGGGGTGCGCGTACGTGTGGATGTGGGACACCACTGCTCTCGTTCCACCCTCCCTTGTTTAGGGCAAAACGAAATCAAAAGTGCGAGACGAGTGCTGTCTATGTTAGCGCGTTGGAATGCGCCTCGGTTGTCTTGAGTGAATTTATTATAAAAATAGCCTTATGGCCTGTTTCAGATCACTATGGGAGCTTTGGGTTTCCCGTATCAAGTTATCCCTTGTTTAGGGGATACCAGGATATGAGAATACATCACCCTTCCATTCTCATTCTCCCTTTTTTAGGGGAGAACGGAAAAGTGCAAAGAAAGAGTGTTGCGAGGCCCCATTGGATTCAAAAAGTTTTTAGAGTCACCATCTTTATTTTAAGGCAAAAATAAAGAAAAACCAGAAAAAGAAAACCAGATATAAAAAGCGGGTTCGGGGGCTAAGTTAGGAGTTGGGAAGGTGCTAGGCACCCAACTCGCCCTTTCGGTCTCAAAATGGTTTTTGGCTACAGTATGCTTATTGTTATATTTATTTAGCAGATAAATAAAGCATTAAAGGACAAGAAAATAAAACAAATACATCTGAGGCTACATTATTTACGGACTTGCAGCCGTTTCCTTACAATAATAACAAATGCATTTAAAAATATTTGGTCATTATAACGGCTCTTTTACATATTATTTCCTAATCTAATCCGAGCAGCACAACGGCTTATATTGACTATATTGAGCCGGATTTTAAATAACAACTTTACAAATAATAAATAAACAATAAGTAAATAAATAAATAGAAACGCCCTTAAAGGCTATTACCTTTTAGAGCGGGTTGTGCTCGCTCTGTCCTTCTCGGGAGAGGGAGACTTTTATTGCTGTTGTTGAAGTGATTTGGGCAGAGTGACGGCTTATATATGGTAGTTTTGGCTTATTTGGTTGGGCGGAATGATGGCTTAGTTTTGGTGGTTTTGGCCTTTTTGGTTGGACGGAATAACGACTTATTTAGGGTGTTTTTAGCCTATTTACTCGGGCAGAGTAACGGCTTACTTTGAGATTTTTGGGCCGGGGAAACAAGGTGGATACCTAACTACTAGGCTAGGGATGACTTTAATCGGTTGGTTTTGTGTTTTGGCAGAGTTTGGACAGGGTTTTGAGGCTTTATGAGAGAGATCGAACGCTGCGTACTCAGCGTAAAAATTACGCAGAGTAACTTTGGGCGAGTTGGCCTTTGGCGAAAATGTTCGTCGAAATGGGGAGCCGGGCACCTCTATTTATAGTTGGATCCGTGCTTCATCAGCTTCTACCACGCGCTCAACAATTTGTACAATGCGTTAACGAAGCTGCACTGTTGAAGACCCTTGGCGCAGCCAAACAGCCTGTTGGGTGCGGCACCAAGGATGTTGGGTGCAACACCAAGCTCACTATTCCACTTTAATTTTTGACACTTTCCTCCCCTACAGTTCACTGTTCATGCATCCTACTTTTTCCTTTTGCATTTTCAACCATGTAACTTGACATTTGTTAATTTTAAACAGTTCTTGATATCGCATGGCAGAGTTACATATCAGGGGTACGAAATTGGGGTGTCTACAATTGTCAAATCTTTTTTTTTTTTTTTGTATTTTCAAAACAGAGACTTGCTGAATCTCGAGGAATAAACCTACTCCTAAGTTACCCTGCTTGACTTTATTAGAGTGATTGAAAGGCGTCACTATCAATTGATTTATTCAATGAACCATCCTTTCGCCTTGCCTCAATGAGTATAAATAGAGACATTCTGTCTTCGTCTCCTTCACACTCATGAACTGCTTTGAAACCCTATGATAAATGTTGATACAATCATTTTCTCAAAAATGTTACTTAGCACAAATCGTAGATTACGATCAAGTTTTTTTCTCAACAAATTGGTACAATTCGCTCTACCATTTGAAAGTTGTTTGGTTCATTTTAAGAAATCCTCTAGCCAGAATATTTACCTCAACAACCTTTTAGCATGCCCCTCCCAGTCCTTTGTGACCGAGCCATCGTTTGGTTGTGCTTCCCTCTTAGTACACCCTCTTCCAGATGATGTTCTCCTGGGACGATGCATCTTGCAAGTTTCGAGAAATGACTTCACCACAACCAACTTTTGAAAGGAAGGTTCACCTGGTGAAAGTGACCTCGATGGAGAGGTAGCTATAGGGAGGAAGGAGAGTGGCCTATAGGATCATGAATCTTCACCCGATTGTGAGTAATGATCCTGCTTGGCTGTCTCTTTTGGCTCGGCCATCTTGATCTAGTCCTAATTACATAGCTGCCAATTTGCATCAGCAGTGCTCTCTAGACTACGAACTTCATAGATAGAAGCTTTGTAATAATTTTCCTTCAAAATTGTATCAGTGTTTAGAATAGAAGTTTCTGTAGTAGCTAAGTCGTTGGAAGTTGTTTTGTTCTTGCAATCAGTAGATCTCCGTTGTATTCTTTCCTATCCTTTTTGGATCTACTTGAAAACTAGTTCAATCAACTTTACTTTATGTCTATCTGCTTTTGATTTCTTATTCCTTGATAGCATGAACTTCTATGTTGTAATTATGGATATTTATACATGTGCTTAAAATCACAATCCATTTGTTCTAAATCCATAGTTTCAATATAACTCTGTGATAACCCAACAACAAAACCTATCCTTAAAAGGTTAGTGCTACTTCTTTGATAAAGATAGTATTCCTAAAAGATGAAACCAACACCTCCACATAAGATAATAGTCTTTTTTTTTTTTTTTTTTTTTTTAGGAAACAGGGACGGCACCCTGCTAGATTTTATTAATAAGGAAAAGATACAAACTTGAGGGGGACAACCAGCCGAGCCCTTATAAATGGGAGGACAGAGGAGCCTTACCTCGAAAAAGAGATACAACGCAAAAAAACAAGTTAAGTAATTCTAACATAAGGCGTGTTACAAGCATCAAGCAAAATAAGACCACGAGTAGAGCGAGGGATGTCAGAAAAAGAATGGAAGACCAAATCAGAGCATGAATCACAAGCTAGATTGGCCAAACTGTCAGCAACTTTGTTTGACTCTCTAAAGCAATGCATAAATTGGAAACGCCCCGAAGCTTGACACCGGAGAATGGCATGGATGATATAGGAGTGAATCCAAGGAAATTTAAAGACTTTGGAAAGGCACTCAAATAAAACCTTTAAATCCGTTTCAATAATAGCATCCATGTAACCATGGTCGAAAAAAAAAAAAATGTAACCATGGTCGTGTAGCCATTTCACACCAATATAAAGAGCACGAACTTCCGCAGCCATATTCGAACAATTATCAAAAAAATGAGAGAAAGCATAGATACACCGACCACGATGCATCGCGAACTATGCCTCCACCGCTCGGGCCGGGATTACCCCTACTAGCACCATCAGTATTGAGCTTCACACAACCCAAAGGAGGCTTTGACCAAGCAACTTGGGAAACCGAAACTTGTCTCCTCCAGCCATGTTTTATAGAAGGGTTGTTGATATCAAGAATATGATAATTGGCCACTTGCAAAACATTTATAAAATCAACAAGAATGTTGTTGATGACAACAGATATAGGAGCCCGATTGCTATAAAAAACAGCACTATTGCGAAATCTCCAAAGATGCCAAAATATAATAGAGGGGAGTAAAATAAATGGGATAGCCTTACTATGGAACCACCAAGAAAAGCATCGCTGTTGAATCGCATCAGAAGAGAGGTGATTCCAAAGAGTCTATGAAAATGCAGCCAAATAGAAGAAGCAGTGGAACTTGAGAGAAAAATATGCCCAAATGACTCCTCACAACTTTGATCGCAACAGCAGCATTTCGAAGCTAGGGAAAAACCTTTCTGACGAAGGCCCTCATCTAGGGAGTTTGTGGCAAAACAAACGCCACATAAAGACCGACATGTCGAGGCAAAGCCTTATGCCAAATGAAGCTATAAGAAAGTTGAGATGGACATGCCGACCGACCAAAGAGAGCGGACAATAGAAAAATCGCGCTGTAAGAAGAAGCCGACTGACTGCCGGGCGATCATCATTATCATCGAGAGAAACTAATTGAGCTTTAATTCGTTGCAAATCAGGTAAAGGCAGTGAAGATTGATCGAGATTAATGATGAGGTCTCTAACGGTAGAAATATTGCAGTCAAGAGGTCTGCTAATGTGAGAGCCAAAAACCCATTTATCAAACCAAGGGGAGCACAAACCTTTGCCAATAATCCAGAAGATATTGGGATCAGTGATGCCATGCATTCTGAACATGCGCTTCCAAGCATGAGAGCCTTTAACAGTTGCTTGAATAAGCTGAGAAGGATGGAGATTTGGACAATAACGGGCTTTTAGAAAAGCAGACCAAAGATTAGAAGATGTGTGGAACCGCCACCAGAGTTTAATACCATAAGCTTTGGAGATATCTGACATGGAGTACACACCAATACCCCCTTCAGCAGTAGGTCTACAACAATTACTCCAAGAAATCCAATGGCATTTATTCTTTCCATCAATATTGCCCCAGAAAAAATTGGAACACAGCTTATCTATAAGAGAGCAAACCGAAGCCGGGGGTTCGAGAGAAGCAATCAAATAGCTGGACATAGAATGGAGAACATGATTAACGAGAGTGATCCGACCGGTTGAATTAAGTAAGCTCCCAGCCCAAGATGAAATTCGGTTGTTCAGACTGTTGACAAGATTATCAAAATAGTGCCTTTTCTTCCGACCAAAATAAAGCGGACATCCAAGGTAAGTGATAGGAAGCTGACCAGCCGAAAAGCCCAATTCTGAATGAATCATTTGAAGTCGACTAGCATCAGTGGAAGGAGCCAGAAAAAAGGAGCATTTGGATCTATTAAACAACTGACCCGAAGCAGCTTCAAATTCTTTAATAACGTTCTTGTGTTGGAGAATAGATGACTTGCTGCCATTACAGAATATAATAAATTCGTCGGCAAATGCGAGATGGGAGATAATCGGGCAGCCACTTATGGTGGAGTAGATGGAAGAGGAAACTTGATGCTGCATAAGATTTAGACGACGACTAAAATAATCAGCTGAAATGATAAAGAGGCTCGGAGAAAGGGGATCACCTTGCCTTAGGCCACGGGAAGAGGAAAAATAGCCATTAGAGACTCCATAATCTATTGCCCATTTCTCTCCCTAATTGGGATAATCATATCTTTAATCCTAAGATGTCCAAATTGGTATCAACAATCGACCACATTTGTTATCTCTTAAATTCTCACATCAAATGCTTTGTTCATACATTTGGTATCTACAACAATTGGTCTCACCAGCAGAAAATTTTTCACCTAGATCAGCAAACTTCCACATATGCTAATTTTACCTTCGTGATCACCCCCTCTCTTTCGTTTTCACCCTTTTCTTCATCTTCACCCTTTTCGTGTTCATCCTGATAATTTTGACAATCCACCAATTAATCCAGAACAAGTAGATAGAGAGGATCTCATAGCTGATCCTCTAATGGTTAATCCACCTCCAGTAAATCAGGTTCCCCCGGTGAATCAAAGGGAGGAACCAAAACTATAAATGATTATGGTCGTCCGATGCTAAACGCGACGCCTTCATGTTTAGTATTACCGGACGCAGTAAGGAATTTTGAACTCAAAGGCCATTTTTATAATATGTTGCCTTCATTCTATGGACTACCTTTGGAAGATCATGTGGCCTTTGTGAAATATTATGGTTGTATGACTGATAATTTTCCATTAGGAGGACTAACGGAAGATCAACTGAAAATGTGTTATTTTCAATGTGCATTAAATGATGCAGCAAAAAGATGGTTTATGAGCTTGGCTCCAAGGAGTATTTATGCATGAGATCAATTATATGATTTCTTTATGAGAAAATTTTATCAACACGCATCATTGTCTGACTATAGAAGACACATTATTGCCTTCCAAACTGAACTAGGAGAAACATTTCACGAAGTATGAGATAGATTTTGCCCAACTAGTACTCAGCCTCCTGAACAGGTAAATGCTATGAACTCATATCCTTCAAGAGAAAGAAATGATCCATATTCCAACACGTACAATCGGGGTTGGAGGAATCATCCAAATTTCTCATGAGGAGGAAATAAGCCATTGCAACCACAACAGTTCCCTCAACAAGGACAACTTCAAATTGAAGGAACGAAAGTGGATATTGATAAATTGGAAAAATATTATGAAAAGAATGATTCAACTGTTGTTTGTTTGAAGCAATTAATGGCACGAGTGGGACAGTTGACAGATGAATTTGCCCAATTTAGAGGTAGAGAAGAAGGGAAGTTCCCTAGTGAAAATGAACAAGCAAAATCGATCACTACTCTGCGTAGTGGTAAAGTCATTGGTGAAGAGGTAAGTCTCCTCCTTCTTCTGACATTCCTGAAAATGTAAGTGGTTCTAATAAAGAAACTTAAGAACTGGAAAAAGAAAAAGAAAAAGAAAAAGAGGCAGAACCTCTTGAAGAACCATATGTTGCAACTCCACTATATGTTCCACCAATTTCATTCCCTGGTAGATTGATGAAAAACAAAATGGACAAGCAATTTACGGAAATTTATAACATGTTGTCTAAAGTGAATATTAATCTTCCCTTACTCAATGTTATTAAAAATATTCCATCATATGCTAAATTTTTCAAAGATCTCCACTCCAAGAAACACAAATTTGAAAAGAACGAAAAAATAATTGTTTTTGAAAACGTAAGTGCAGTGTTACAACCTTTTTTTTTTTACAACCTAAACTTCCTCCTAAATTAAAAGATCCAGGTAGTTTCAATATCCAAGTTTTTTTTGGGTAATTCGAAAAAGATGAAAGCAATATTTGATTTAGGTGGGAGTATTAATTTAATGCCTTACGCTGTTTACAAACAATTAGGTTTGGGGGAATTGAAACCCACTACTAAGTCCTTGCAGTTAGCCGACCATTCAGTCAAATAACCCTTAGGAAGACATTTTAGTTCAAGTTGATAAGTTAATCATACCGGTTGACTTTATGGTTCTAGAGATGGAAAGGAAAATATGGATAAATAATGAAGTTCCTATTTTGTTAGGACGACCTTTCATGTCCATGACCAATTTAGTGATCAATGTGAAAAATGGTAAGAAGTCAATGTCAATTATGGGCGAAACAGTAGAAATTTCGGTATTTGATGCTATGAATAGACCAAGTGACATTAAAGCTTGTTTTTCAATTGATGAAATAGAAAATTTTACAGCTTAAAACTTTGAATCATATTTTTAAAAAGATAAATTAGAACAAGTGATTTTTGGAAGAGATCCAGATAATATAGACTTTCCAGATATGTTATTCGACATTGATGAAGCGGAAGAGATCCTTCCTAAGGATGCTCAACCCGAAAATGTGTAACTAGAAGTTCCAAAGTTCACCCCGTCCATTGAATCTCCTCTAGAATTTGAATTACAACCCTTACTTGTAAAACCCCGATATTTTATCTATTTATATTTTCACAATTAACTCAATTGGATAACATTTTTAGTATATTTGACCAAATAATATTCTGTTGACTTTTTATGTTATTTTAGATAACACGTATATAAATGTTTTAATCTATTTGACCAAGTCAAAGTGTTAGTTTTAATTTAAAATATTATTTTAATGCAGGGAAAATGTCCATGTATGTTTTGTCTCCTATGGAAAGTTTAAGTGGAAGTGGAAGGAATTGATATTGTTATGCGTGAGACCCACCGTAAGTATTATATTTGTGTTGGCATCTTTTAGTTTTGGATTATGTCCATATTTTGAGAGGTCGGTCAGCTAGACCCTTAAGGCTTGTTTGATAGTTTGATAAGGATAAGAAGTATTATTAATCTCAGTACTATTAGTGTCCTCGCTATTAATCCTCACTTGTATATCGGGGATAGTTTTGAGATTAAAAATGTTAATTCTAATTTTTTTTAGTAAGGGTGCTAATAATACCACCCTCCCCCTTGATATTAATAGTGAGGGGATAATTACTTTATCTGGATAACTCGTGCTATTAATCTCGACCACCTATTGCGTATCAAACATCAGGCAACTCGACTTATTAATCATATCTGACCTTAATCCTGGCTACCAAACGACACCTTAGGGTCTAGTCTAGCTTTGGTGGATCATCCGTCTTTAATGATAATCTAACCGCTTTCCTCGTTTATAATTTACTTTAAGTTATATGTATGTATACATATCGCATCCTCTATTTTCACTTCCTGCATGCAAGACGAGAGATAAATACCATTTGGGTTTTGCATGTGTGTGTGCTTGTTCTTCATTTAAGCTATAATCAGTTAATCTGTCTTTGATTATGTATCAATTTAATCACGTGATTGTTCCTATAATATTCCTTTTTGATTCGTACTCTTCATTATTGAAATGTGTTTATTGATATCGGTGAACCTTTAATATTGGTTTGACTTTGAAATAATTTCATTTTAACAATCAGTGTGTTTTATTGAGAAACTCCTATTTTAAACCATCTGGTAAGTGATTGATTATTTGGAATAGTTTAGTGATACTAATCAGTGTAATAAGCATGAATAATCTATCTTGATACTGTTACTGGGACTCATGTGATTGAGTGCCCATGTGTGTTGTACTCGTTATGAATAATCTCACTTTGGCCTAAGCTGATTAGTATACTGAATTGTCACTTGTGATCGGTTGATATTTGAATAACACTAGGTATCGTTATTTGGGTTAATAATTCGTGGTCCATACTTTATATTCAAGGACTTGGTAAATCATATGTCTTGTTCTATTCTGTGGTGCTGTGTACCCCCTTTCTTACTGAGCTCATAAGCTTACCCCCCTACAGTTTCTGGTTGTGCATTTAAGATTTGATCGGGATTTGGATAGCAGCTGTGTGCTTGAGGTTTATCGGAGCGCTCGGTTTTGATAATAAACATTTATGTATTTTATTTGGCCTTTATCAGAAATTATAATAAAGATACAATTTTTGTATCTAATATTGATATTTTTGAGAAATATTATTTATTTGCCTCTTCCACTCCGAGTTATGTGTTTTGATTTGGAATTATTTTAGGATTGAATTTGTGGAACACCCGACGGACACAAACCTCATTTGGTCTCAGGATCGGGGTAGTCACATTACCACCCCACTTGAAATATGCATTTTCTTGGGGAAGGGGAAACTTTACCCGTTATTATTACTACTAATTTAACGGAAGAACAAGAAAATAGTTTGTTGAAAGTCTTGTGGACACATAGAGAAGCCATAGGATGGACCTTAGCAGATTTAAAAGGGATAAGTCCTACTATGTGTATGCATAAAATTCATTTGGAAGAAGGTGCTAAACTTTCTAGAGAACACCAAAGGAGACTTAACACCCATATGGAAGAAACTATTAGGAAAGAAGTCCTCAAACTTCTTGATGCGGGTATAATCTACTCAATTTTGATAGCAAATGGGTAAGACTAGTCCAGGTAGTTCCTAAGAAATCAGGAATTAACAGTTGTTAAGAATGAGAAAAATGAGTTAGTTCCAACGAGAACTATAACAGGCTATAGGATGTGCATTGACTTAAGGAAATTAAATGCGGCCACAAGGAATGATCACTTTCCTTTATCCTTCATTGATCAAATTCTAGAAAGATTAGCTGGCCATGATTACTATTGTTTTTGATGGTTTTTCGGGTTACAATCAAATTCTCCTTACACTAGAAGATCAAGAAAATACTACCTTTACATGTCCTTTTGAAACTTTTGCATATAAAAGGCCCTTTGGACTATGTAATGCCCCCTGCCACCTTAGAAATGTATGATCTCAATATTTTCTGACTTAGTGGAAAGGTGTGTAGAAGTGTTCATGAACGATATTTCGGTATTTGGAAAATCATTTGACAATTGCTTAGAAAATTTGATATCGGTTCTCAAAAGATGTTGTGAGACCAATTTGACCCTAAGTTGGAAGAAAAGTAATTTTATGGTTAAGCATGGAATTGTTTTAGGTCATGTTGTGTCAAACAAAGGCATTGAGGTGGACAAAGCAAAAATTTAAGTCATCTCAAAATTACCTCCTCCAACTATAGTCAAAGGTGTTAGAAGTTTTCTAGGTCACACAGGTTTTTATAGAAGATTCATAAAAGACTCTTCAAAAATCTGTAAACCTTTATGCAATCTTTTGGCAAAAGATACTGAATTTATTATTGATCAAGAATGCTTAAACGCATTTAATTTGTTGAAGGAACAATTAACAACAACCCTATTTTAACCAGCCCCGATTGGTTTCTCCCTTTTGAGATCATGTGTGACGCATCTGATTTTACGGTTGGGGCTGTGTTAGGACAAAGAATTGAGAATAAACCTCATGTAATACATTATGCAAGTAGGACATTAAATGATGCACAAATGAATTACACCACCACTGAAAAATATTTTTAGCAGTTGTGTTTGCACTAGAAAAATTTTGTCCTTACTTGTTAGGAGTTAAAGTTATTATATTTTCAGACCATGCAACCTTAAAATATCTTTTGAGCAAAAAGGAGGTTAAACCTAGCTCATTAGATGAATGATGTTATTGTAAGAATTTGACATTACAATTAAAGATAAAGAGGGGATAGAAAATGTTGATGCAGATCATATGTCCAGATTAGAATGTTTAACTTTACTTGAACGTCAATTGCTTGACAATAAGATACCCATGAATGAAGATTTCCCTGACGAACAACTTTTTGTAGTTAAAAATCATGAACCATGGTATGCTGATTTCGTAAATTTTCATGTTGCAAATATAATAAATATTGATTTTGACTATCATCAAAGGAAGAAATTTTTGGCAGATGCTAGACATTATTTTTGGGAAGATCCCTATTTGTTCAAAATGTGTTCAGATTCTCTAATTAGAAGATGTGTCCCAGACTATGAACAATAAAGTATTTTGGCATTTTGTCATGAATACTCTTGTGGTGGACACTTTAGTAGTACTAAGATTGCTAGGAAAATTCTACAATCTGGTTTATAGTGGCCTTCTATTTTTAAAGATGCTGAAATATTTTGTAAAACGTGTGATAAGTGTCAAATGACTGGAGGAATCATTAAAAGGAAAGAGATGCCCTTGCATTACAATCAGATAATTGAAATTTTTAATGTTTGGGGTATTGACTTTATGAGCCCTTTTCCAGTCTCACATGGTTTTGAATATATCTTAGTTGCAGTGGATTATATATCCAAATGGATAGAAGCTATCCCTACTCGAACCAATGATGGCCAAGTGATTGTTAAGTTTTTGAGTGATGAAATATTCAGTAGGTATGGAATACCAAAGGCAATTATTAGTGATCAAGAAACGCATTTCACCAATCGATTGATGAATGCATGCCTTAGGAAACATGGTGTGACTCACAATTTGGCTACTACATATCATCCTCAGACTTCTGGCCAAGTTGAGGTTAGCAATCGACAAATCAATGGAGTCCTTGAAAAGACTATTAGACAAAATAGGAAAGATTGGGCATTGAAGCTTAATGATGCTCTTTGGGCATACAGAACAGCCTATAAGAATCCGATCGGAGTGAGTCCTTATAGGATGGTCTATGGCAAAGCATGTCATCTTCTTGTGGAAATCGAACATAGAGCCTTTGGGCTATTAAATCTCTTAATTTAGATTTAACTTTGGTTGGGGAGGAACGTCTGTTCCAGCTAAACGAGCTAGAAGAACAAAGGCTCAATTCGTACGAAAATGATAAAACTTGTAAGGAAAAGACCAAAAGATATCATGATATGGGAATTAATCAAAAGATATTGCGTCCAGGGTTGAAGGTTCTCCTTTTCAATTCTAGACTGAGATTACTTCCAGGAAAGCTAAAATCAAAATGGTCCGGTCCATTTATAATTGTGCGAATTTATCTACATGGAGCAATTGACGTAAGGAACCCCAAAAATGATGAAATATTTAAGGTGAATGGTCACCGTCTCAAACCTTATTTTGAACCCATGTCAGTTGAGAAGACAATTGACCTCATTCGTATCTCTGACACTGAACATTCGATAGAGTAGGTTTGAAGTTAGGTCGAGCCAAAGACGTTAAACAAGTGCGCTAGGTGGGAGGCAACCCACTTTGATTAATTTTAATTGCTTTCGTAGTGTAATTTTAAATATGTTTTTCTCCATCTTACTTGATTATGAGCATTTAAATTAAATGTTTTCCAGTCATGGCATAATTTAAGTTTGGGGGGTGAAAAGCATAGTGGTGTTGTATTTATTTGTCATCTAATATTTTAGTTTTAGCTTAGTTTTAGCTTTGTTTTGTAGAATTTTTATAGTGCAGGAAAGAAATGGCCCTAACGGAATATAGAGGAAGGACGAAAATGAAGATAATGCAGAAATAAATAAAAGCCTCTCAAGGAATACATATTATGTGAACCTTGCGGTCGCAAGACTACCATGCCTTGACCAAGGCCTCACGTACAAGAGACTTTTCGGTACTCATGCGGCTGCAAGGCTATGCACCTTGCCCCCGTAAGCCTACCTCAGCATCTGTGCACAATAACTGTGAGCCTTGCGACCACAAGCCTTAAGGACCTTGCGGCCGCAAGGTACCCCGATATAAAGTTGTTACTGCTGAACCAAGGACTGCACCGAAATCCAAAAATTCATAACTCTTCATCTCTCCGGTGATCTGCTTCCTCTCTCTCTCAATTTCGGCAACAACTTCAACCATTCCGGCCAAGATCTCTCAAGTGCGGTCATCGTTCTCCAAGCCTTCCCAACCTCTTTCATCTCCATCTCACTCTTTGCATCCTTGGAAACTTGAAGAATTTTTGTCAACCAATCAATTGCCGACGTGAAGCTTCCACAAATTCGGCCAAATCCAACATTGCGGATTTAATTGTGCACTACCAAGTATCTTCTATCCCTTATACTTTTGAAAATTTTGATTTGCAAATTTTTTCATGTAAGTGATAGCTACCTAATTAATTTCTATAAATTCATGCTTTTTCTATTTTGTTGGGTTTTCTAAATTTTTGTGAGAGAATATTTTTGTAAGCCTTCCCCCATGCTCCCAAGCGTAGAAACACCGGTGCATCCACTTCCTGCTCCACAGAGGAGCTTGACTATGATACCTTTAGGTTTGACTCCGTTGAGGCTGCGGAGAGCTACTCTAGGAAGCTCTCTAAGAGTAATCCCCTAGAGGGGATTCAAGCATACAAACTTTAACCTCCATGACCACTTTGCCCAACGGAGATGGGCAAATCTCTGCGCGACCCCGAAGGTGGCCATCGTGGCCATTGTACCACGAGTTCTACAACAACGGGTATGTCTCCTCGACCGGTAGGGTGTCCAATTCCAGTAATGTCAAAAATCAGAGTGTTAATTTTTCTCCCTTTAGTATTAATCATTATTTTGGCACTCCCAATTTCAAGGGCACTAATGACTTCAATGCCCACATTACCCGACCAATCTCTGTTCAGGAGATTAGTGCGTTGATCGCAACTCCTGACACGGTTTGGACCTTTCATCAAAGCCCCTGCACCATGGACGAAGCCTGATTGACGAACGTGGCTAAGGTCGTGTTCGAATTTATTTTTGCACGCCTTATGCCATCGTGTCACCAACACACGGTGTCGTGGCATAAGGCTATTTTGATCTACACCATCATGTCCGGTGGTTCTGTTAATGTTGGGCACTTGATCAACGCCCATATTCATGGTCTCATCGTCGGTAGGATGAACTCGGGTTCCTTTTCCCGATTTTAATTACAAGTATGTGTAGGGGGGCAGGAGACATTTGGATTCCAGATTCAGAGAGGGTACGGGCAGTGCCTGACATTACTAGGGCGCTTCTTTTTTACCACCCGCACCGACCACGTGAGAGGGGACCACGTGAAGAGCCTCAAGAGGCTAACATTGAGGACGAGGGAGATCCTTTTGAGGTCCTCTCCAATAGAGTGGAGGAGCTTGGGATGGATCAACGGATGATCCAGCAACAGCTCGCGCAGATGCACGTTGACCAAAACTACTTTTACGAATGGTCAGGCCAATTGCAAAGAAATATAGCTGCCTTTCATGGCATGCCACCCGGTACTGTGCCCGAGTTCTTTCCTCCTTCGTTATTTCGTCTCGACTCACGAGGAGTCGAAGCACAAGTTTCTTCCTCTTTCGTTTGGTGAACCAGCTATGTCTTTTTGATATTTCTCCTCCCTCAATCCCCTTATAGGGTAACCCTTAATTTTGGGGGCAAAATAGAAATTAAGTTTGGGGGGGGGGAATTTTAAGTCCAGGGTATTTAAAAGACCCAGCCTAAAAAGAAGCGGAGTTGTGCTATATTATTTAGGGTGCGGGACAATTTTCGCTCCTCTATCGTCTCCTCCTCTCTCGATTTTTTGCTTTTTATTTTTTCTTATTTTCGGAGATGTTGCCTTGACCAGAATACACTAAGAAAGAATTGGTTCCTTTGGGAACCCATCATCAATTGGGTCATCAACTATCTCCAACTTTCTTATAAGAAAAATTTAAAAAATAAAAAAATCAAAATTTTTAATTCAAAATTTTTATTCTCGAGTCCTAGTGTGGGAACTTCATCGATGATGATTTAGTGCAATGAACCATATGACTTTTCCATAGATCACACTAGAATTCACTCGAGTCAACGAGTTTTTCGACATTTTCCAAACCCTTGTACACTTTCTACAGTCATGATTATTGAAAATTTTGAATATTTTTACTAAGTTTATAGTGCACATTTCATTCTAGCGAGAACGGTTTGGTGCACAAGAATATGATGAATAGCCATCCTGACATGATTGTTGCATTGAATTGTAAAGCATCGTCAATTACATGATAGTTAGATCCCCTGGATTTTTCTTACTAATATATCTCAAGCACACTTGTGAACCGTGGCTGCATGTTAACCTTGATTTTCCCTAGCACTTTTCTAGCCAGTGCTCATGTGAAATCTAATGATGCTAAATCTTCAATTCCTCAACTGTCATAATGGATGTGATATTTTATGTGTGTCTACTTTCTTTGAAACTGGCATGAGTAATTCTGACATTAGGATATGATTTAGACCATCTTTGGATCGTTTGAGCCTATAAATTTCCCGACCTTACTAAAAATATCTCTAGTGTCCCCTTTTGAGCTTAATTGAAGAATGGTGTATCTAAGCATACAACAACCCCGATTTGACTTCGTTTCTTTTACCCACATTAACTTAACCCTTAAAGCTTATATATTTTAGCCTACCCTTTGAGAGACTAGGATTTGGGTGGAGAAATGATCTTATGGGGCCGTTGTTATAAAAGATGATCTCCCTATGATTTCTTCTTCTTCGTCGTAATTTAAAAAAAAATGAAATGAAAATGAAAAAAATATTGGTACGACGAAGGATGATGAGAAGAAAAAGAGTGGAAGAAGATTCAAATGAATGCATAGCTTTCAAGAAAAATATAGATATATTAAAAGAAATAATCAGTGGAATGAGCATGAATAATCTATCTTGATACTGTTATTAGGACTCATGTGATTGAGTGCCCGTGTGTGTTGTACTCGTTATGAATAATCTCACTCTGGCCTAAGCTAATTAGTATACTGAATTGTCACTTGTGATCGGTTGATATTTGAATAACACTCAGTATCATTATTTGGGTTAATAATTCATGGTCCATACTTTATATTCATGGACTTGGTATTTGAATCATATGTCTTGTTCTATTATGTGGTGCTGTGTACCCCCTTTCTTGTTGGGATCACAAGCTCACCCCCTACAGTTTCTGGTTGTGCAATTAAGATTTGATCAGGATTTGGATAGCAGCTGTGTGCTCGAGGTTTATCGAGTGTTCGGTTTTGATAATAAAAATTTATGTATTTTATTTAGTCTTTATCACGAATTGTAATAAAGATATAATGTTTGTATCTAATATTGATTTTTTTGAGAAATATTACTTATTTGCTTCTTTTGCTGCGAGTTACGTGTTTTGATTTGGAATTATTTTAGGATTGAATTTGTGGAACACCCGACAGACACGGCTTCGTTTGGTCCCGAGATCGGGGTCTTCACATTACCACCCCACTTGAAATATACATTTTCTTAAGGAAGGGAAAACTTTACCCGTTATTATTACTGTTGATTTAACGGAAGAACAAGAAAATAGTTTGTTGAAAGTTTTGTGGACACATAGAGAAGCCATAGGATGGACCTTAGCAGATTTAAAAGGGATAAGTCCTACTATGTGTATGCATAAAATTCATTTGGAAGAAGGTGCTAAACCTTTTAGAGAACACCAAAGGAGAATTAACCCCCATATGGAAGAAGCTGTTAGGAAAGAAGTCCTCAAACTTCTTTATGTGGGTATAATTTACTCAATTTCTGATAGCAAATGGGTAAGTCTAGTCCACGTAGTTCCTAAGTAATCAGAAATTACAGTTGTGAAGAATGAGAAAAATGAGTTAGTTCCAACGAGAACTATAACAGGCTATAGGATGTGCATTGACTTAAGGAAGTTAAATGTGGCCACAAGGAAGGATCACTTTCCTTTATCATTCATTGATCAAATTCTAGAAAGATTAGCTGACCATGATTACTATTGTTTTCTTGATGGTTTTTCGGGTTACAATCAAATTCCCCTTGCACCAGAAGATCAAGAAAAGACTACCTTTACATGTCCTTTTGGAACTTTTGCATATAGAAGGATGCCCTTTGGACTATATAATGCCCCTGCCACCTTTTAGAAATGTATGATCTCAATATTTTTTGACTTAGTGGAAAGGTGTGTAGAAGTGTTCATGGACGATATTTCGGTATTTGGAAAATCATTTGACAATTGCTTAGAAAATTTGACATCGGTTCTCAAAAGATGTTGCGAGACCAATTTGACCCTAAGTAGGGAGAAAAGTCAATTTATGGTTAAGCATGGAATTGTTTTAGGTCATGTTGTGTCAAACAAAGGCATTGAGGTAGACAAAGCAAAAATTGAAGTCATCTCAAAATTACCTCCTCCAACAACAGTCAAAGGTGTTAGAAGTTTTCTAGGTCACACAGGTTTTTATAGAAGATTCATAAAAGACTCTTCAAAAATCTGTAAACTTTTATGCAATATGTTGGCAAAAGATACTGAATTTATTTTGATCAAGAATGTTTAAACACATTTAATTTGTTGAAGGAACAATTAACAACAGCCCCTATTTTAACCAGCCCCGATTGGTCTCTCCCTTTTGAGATCATGTGTGATGCATCTGATTTTTCGGTTGGGGCTGTGTTAGGACAAAGAATCGAGAAGAAACCTCATGTGATACATTATGCAAGTAGGACATTAAACGATGCACAACTAATTATACCACCAATGAAAAAGAATTTTTAACAGTTGTGTTTGCACTAGAAAAATTTCGTCCTTACTTGTTAGGAGCTAAAGTTATTATATTTTCATACCATGTAACAGCCTTAAAATATCTTTTGAGCAAAAAAGAGGCTAAACCTAGCTCATTAGATGAATGTTATTATTGCAAAGAATTTGACATTACAATTAAGGATAAAAAGGGGATGGAAAATGTTGTTGCTGATCATCTGTCCAAATTAGAATTTTTACCTTTACTTGAACGTCAATTGCTTGACAATAAAATACCTATGAATGAAGACTTCCCTGACGAACAGCTTTTTGCTGTTAAAAATCATGAACCGTGGTATGTTGATTTCGTGAATTTTCATGTAGCAAATATCATAAATCCCGATTTTGATTATCATCAAAGGAAGAAATTTTTGACAGATGCTAAACATTATTTTTGGGACGACCCTTATTTGTTAAAAATTTGTTCAGACTCTCTAATTAGAAGATGTGTTCCAGATCATGAACAATAAAGTATTTTGGCATTTTGCCACAAATACTCTTGTGGTGGACATTTTAGTAGTAGTAAGACTGCTAGGAAGATTTTACAATCTGGTTTATACTGGCCTTTTATTTTTAGAGATGCTGAAATATTTTGTAAAACGTGTGATAAGTGTCAAAAGACTGGAGGAATCAGTAAAAGGAATGAGATGCCCTTACATTACAATCTTGTAATTGAATATTTGATGTTTGGGGCATTGGCTTTATGGGCCCTTTTCCAGTCTCACATGGTTTTGAATATATCTTAGTTACAGTGGACTATGTATCCAAATGGATAGAAGTTATCCCTACTCGAACCAATGATGGCCAAGTGGTTGTAAAATTTTTGAGTGATGAAATATTTATTAGGTATGGAATACCGAAGGCTATTATTAGTGATCACACCAATCGTTTGATGAATGCGTGCCTTAGGAAACATGGTGTGACTCTCAAGTTGGCTACTCCATATCATCTTCAAACTTCTGGCCAAGTTGAGGTTAGTAATCGACAAATCAAAGGAGTCCTTGAAAAGACTGTTAGACCAAACAGGAAAGATTAGGCATTGAAGCTTAATGATGCTCTTTGGGCATACAGAACAGCCTATAAGAATCCGATTGGAATGAGTCCTTATAGGATGGTCTATGGCAAAGCGTGTCATCTTCCTGTGGAAATCGAACATAGAGACTTTTGGGCCATTAAATCTCTTAATTTAGATTTAACTTTGGCTGGGGAGGAACATCTGTTCCAACTAAACGAGCTAGAAGAACATAGGCTCAATTCGTACGAGAATGCTAAAATGTATAAGCAAAAGACCAAAAGATATCATGATATGAGAATTAATCAAAAGATATTGCGTCCAAGTTTAAAGGTTCTCCTTTTCAATTCTAAACTGAGATTATTCCCAGGTAAGCTAAAATCAAAATGGTCCAGTCCATTTGTAATAGTACGAATTTATCCACATGGAGCAGTTGACGTAAGCAACCCTAAAACAGATGAAATATTTAAGGTGAATGGTCACTGTCTCAAACCTTATTTTCAACCCATGTTAGTTGAGAAGACAATTGAACTCATTCGTCTCTCTGACACTGAACCCCCGATAGAATAGGTTTGAAGTTAGGTCAAGCCAAAGACGTTAAACAAGTGCGTTAGGTGGGAGGCAACCCACTTGTTTTTCTTCATCTTATTTGATTATGAGCATTAAAATTAAATGTTTTTTAGTCATATTTAATTTTAGGGGTGAAAAGCATCGTAGTAATGTATTTATTTGTCATCTAATATTTTGGTTTAGTTTAGTTTAGTTTTGTATAATATTTAGAGTACAGGAAAGAAGTGCCTTAACAGAATATAACGAAAGGACAAAAACGAAGACAATGTAGAAATGAGTAACAGCCTCTCAAGGAACACAAATTATGTGGCCCTTGCGGCCACAAGGCTAACATGCCTTGCCCCTGTAAGGCCTCACGTACATCTGACTTTTGGTACTCATGCGACTGCAAGCCCTAACACCTTGCCCCCGCACAGCATCCGTGCTTATTTACTATGAGCTTTGCGACCGCAAGCCTCAAGGACCTTGCAGCCGCAAGGTAGCCCTATTTAAGATGATGCTACTACTTCATGAACACTGCACAAAAAGCAAAACTGTGAGACTCTTCAAGTGCTCCGGCGATCTGCTTCATTCCTCTCTCAATTCCGGCAAGAAACGCAACCACTCCGACCAAGATCAGGTTTGGTGAATTCTCCAAGTCTCCCCAACCCACTTCATCTTCATCTCACTTCTTGCATCCATGGAAATTTGAAGAATCCTTGCTCCACCATTGCCGATGTAAAGCTTCATCAATTCTGGCCAATTCCATCATTGCGGATTTAATTGTGCACTACCAAGTATCTTCTATCTCTTGTGAAAATTTTGATTTGCAAAATTTTGCATGTTAGGGTGATAGTTACGTAATTAATTTTTATATGTGCATGTTTATTCTGCTTTGTTGGGTTTTCTTATTTTTTGAGACGGTATATTTTTAAGCCTTCCCCCATGGCCTCGAAACGTAAAAACACCGGTGTGTCCACTTCCCGCTCCACAGTGGAGCTTGATTATGGCAACTTTAGGTTTGACTCCACTGAGGCTATGGAGAGCTACACTTGGAAGCTCTCCAAGAGTATAATCCCCGAGCGGGGATTTAAGTATCAAGACTTTAACCTCCCTGCCCACATTGCGCAGCGGAGATGGGAAAATCTCTGTGCTACCCTGGGAGTGGCCATTGTCTTCAAATTCTACACCAACAGGTGTGGCTCTTTGAGTGGTAGGGTGTCCAATACCAGTACTGTCCGAAATCGGAGTGTTAATTTTTCGCCCTTTAGTATTAATCACTATTTCAGCACAACAAATTTCGAGGGCACTGATGACTTCAATGCCCACATTACCCGTCTCATCTCTATTCAAGAGGTGAATGCGTTGATCGCAACTCCTGACACGATTTGGACCTTTCATCAAGGTCCACCGTTTGGCATCCGCATCATGGACGAAGCCCAATTGACAAATGCGGCTAAAGCCATGTTCAAATTTATCTGTGCACACCTTATACCCTCCAGTCACCAACACACGGTGTCATGGCATAAGGCTATTTTGATCTACACCATCATGTCCAGTGGTTCTATTAATGTTGGGCACTTGATCAATGCCCAGATTCACAGTCTCATCGTTGGTAGGACAAACTCGGGATTCTTTTTCTCGAGTTTAATTACAGGTTTGTGTGGAGGGACCAGAGTTGTTTGGACTCCAGATTATGAAAGGGTACGAGCAGTGCCTGACATTACTGCAGCGTTACTTTTTGATCACCCTCGCTAGCCACGTGAGAGAGGACCATGTGAAGAGCCTCAAGAGGCTAACATTGAGGACGAGGGCAATCCTTTGGAAGCCCTCTCCAATAGAGTGGAGGAGCTTGGGTCGGATCAATGGATGATCCAACAACAGGTCGCGGATACACACTGACCAGAACTACTACTTTGGCTGGTCAGGCCAAGTAGCAAGAAATATGGCTGCCTTCCATGGCATGCCACCCGGCACTGTGCCTGAGTTCCTTCCTCCTTCGCTATATCATCCCAACTCACCATGAGTCGAAGCACAAGTTTCTTCCTCATTCGTTAGGTGGACCAGCTATGTCCTTTCGGTATTTCTCCTCCATCAATCCTCTTATAGGATAACCCTCAATTTTGGGGGCAAAATAGAAATTAAGTTTTGGGGGGGATTGTAAGTCCAGGGTCTTTACAGGACCCAACCTAAGAAGGAATGGAGTTGTGCTATATTTTTTAGGGTGCGAGACAATTTTTGCTCCTCTATCATCTCCTCTCCTCTCTCGAATTTCTTGTTTTTTATTTTTGTTTATTTTCAGAGATGTTGCCTTGACTAGAATACACTAAGAATTGGTTCCTATGAGAATCCATAATCAATTGGGTCATCAACTATTTCCAACTAACTTAAAGAAAATCTTAAAAATTTAAAAACAAAAATTCAAAATTTTTAATTCAAAAATTTCAATCTCGAGTCTTAGTGTGGAAACTTCAGCCAATGATGATTTAGTGTAATGAACCACATGACTTTCCCATAGATCACTCTGGAATTCACTCGAGTATGCGAAGTTTTTCGACATTCTACAAACCCTTGTGCACTTTTCCCAATTATGATTATGGACAAATTTTAATATTTTTACTAAGTTTATAGTGTACATTTCATTCTAGCGAGATTGGTTTGGTGCACAAGAATATGATGAATAGCCATCACGACATGATTGTTGCATTGAATGGTAACTTAGGGCCAATTACATGATAGTTAGATCCCTTGGATTTTTCTTTCTAATATATCTCAAGCACACTTTTGAACCATGACTGCATGTTAGCCTTGATTGACCCTATCTCTTTTCTAGTGAATGATTATGTGAAATCCAGTGATATTAAATCTTCAATTCCACAACTGTCATAATGGATGTGATATTTTATGCATTTACTTTCTTAAAAACTAGCATGAGTAATTATGACATAGCTTTCATCCGACTCAAGTGACATCGAAGGGTTCTCATTCCTGGAATCGTATGTTAAAAGCTCGGAGCATTGCAGAACCAAACATATTCTGGATTATTGGCAAAGGTCTTTGTTCTCCTTGGTTCGACAAATGGATTTTTGGAAATTTGCTGGATAAACCTCCATCCTGTTCGAGTTCTACCGTTAAAGATCTTCTTGCCTCTCCTCACGGTGATATGCTCCATCTGCCTCCTGCCGCTAAAGATTTAATCCACTCTCAGCTCATCTCTATTAATGATTCAGATGACTGTCCTTATTGGTCCATCAATAGCTCGGGGAAATTTAATCTCTCTTCTGTCTTTCCGCTGATAAGATCTTCACATCCTAAAATGATCTCCTCCGACTTTATCTGGCATAAGGCGCTGCCATCTCACATTGGCGTTTTCATTTGGTGTCTCTTTGTCCAAAAGCTCCCCATTGATGAAGCCATTAGTCGGAAAGGTATATCTGTGGCTTCTAAATGTTCCTATTGTGAGCAAGGTCATGTTGAGACCTTTTTGCACGTTTTCCTTCAAAGTTCGACTACCTCATCTGTTTGGTTGCACTTTCATAATCTTTTTGATGTTCCGGCTCAAGATAGTTCCATTCAGCAAAAATGCTTTTCCTGGTGGCTTCATGGAAAAGCCATTTCCTTCATCCTGCTCCTTTCTATTATTTTATGGCACATTTGGAAATTTCGCAACATGGCTGTTTTTGAGGATCATCGTTTTCCATTGACCGTGATTATCAAAAACATTATGTTTGATTTTCAGAATATTCTTCAAGCAGCAGTTTTCCAAATGCCTGTTTTTTCTGGCAGTGCTAGAGTTAAGATTAGACGTCGGAAGTAGATCTTAATTCATTCTGTTTCTTGGATCAGCCCCTCTTATGGCCGGGTTAAGCTTAATTCTTATGGAGCTAGTCGGGGAAATCCGGGTTTAAGCGGGGGTGGAGGTATTATTCGTGACTCTATGGGCTGTTGTATATTTGTGTATTCCCAGTTTTATAATGTTTGTTCGAATATGGTTGCCGAGATAAAAGCTCTATATTTTGGTGTTCATTGGCTTTATGTTCATGGGTATCATGATGTGATTATCGAAACTAACTCGAAGGTTCTTTTTGACTGCTTCTCTAATGGTCATAATCTTCCCTGGATTCATTCTTATACTGCTAGAGCTATTCTCCGCTTCCAATCAAAAAGAATTTCACTTTTTCTCACTGCTTCAGAGAAGCTAACAAGGCAGTAGACAGTTTGGCCAATCTAGCCTGTGATTCTCACTCTGACATGGATTTCCTCAATTCGTTAGACATCCCCCGTCATATCAGAGGAATTATTTCTCTTGATTCTTGTAACACTCCTTATATTAGAGTTTCTTAATTTTGTATCTCTTTTCGAGGTTAGGCTCCTCTGTCCTCCCAGTTATAAGGGCAAGGCTGGTTGTCCCCCTCAAGTTTGTACCTTTATTTTATTTTAATAAATCTCGCAGGTGCCGCCCTGCTTCTCCAAAAAAAAATATATGACATTAGGATATGATTTAGGTCATCTATGGATTGTTTGAGCCTAAAAATTTCCCGACCTTACTAAGAATATCCCTAGTATCCCCTTTTGAGCTTAATTGAAGAATGGTGTATGCTATGCATACAACAACCCCTATTCGACATCGTTTCTTTTACCCACATTAACTTAACCCTTAAAGCTTATATACTTTAGCCTACCCTTAGAGAGAGTAGGATTTGGGTGGGGAAATGAGCTCATGGGACTGTTGTTATAAAGATGATTTCCTAATGAATTCTTCTTCTTCATCGTAGTCAATCAAAAAAAATGAAAAATGAAAAAAAAAAGGTCCGACCAAGGATGTTGAGAAAGAAAAAGAGCGCAATAAGATTCAAATGATAGCATAATTTTCAAGATATCGATATATTAGGAAAAGTCATCTAAAGAAAGGATCACTGGTTATTTTTAGCATATTATATTGAAAATGCAAGTTTGGGGGAAACTCCCCACTTCTGGTTTTTACAGGTCCTAGCCTAATGAGAAATACTTCTACATGTCGTAGAAGCAAATGGGGAAAAGGGCAGCCTTGCTCTCTCACTTTGTATTCTATTCCCTTTCCATCATATCCTCCAACGCCAAGGCCTTACATTACAAGTTTAATAAAGTCCTATTGATTCTTTTGCCAGTTGCTTGTGTTGGTTAATTCGATTGTAGCACATGTAAATTGATCCACACTTCATATATCCATACTTTTTGCCAAAGCTCACTGTGTTAGCATAATCTTAGTTATTGTAAGTAATTGGGATATGAAAGCATTGTATGTCATACATAGAAAGTGCATGGGATGGATGTGTAAGTATTTAAAATCCATTGTGTTCTCTCTTTCTATGATAGACCGGGTTCCGATGGTAGACTGCATACTCTGTGTTGCACATGATTTTATTGAAAATCTGATTTTAAAGAATGAATGTTGTGCTTAGCTTAATAAAACTATTTAAGTTGGAAAATTTTCATTTTTTGGTAAGCACGCACACACACACACACACACACGAAGATGTTAGCATTGGTCGCAGAATTGAGTATAAGTCATTATGATATTTGGGTGAGTCTGTCCACATGTGTTGAGTATCTTTTTGAGGTAAATATGAATTTCCATGCTATTGTGACTTGAGAATGATCCAAAAATATTTGATTTGTATTTATTACTTTAGAGTAATTTTAGTTATCTGTTTTTGTATTTAAAAGTTTTTGTATTTATCTGGATAGTCGAGTCACTCGATAGAGTCTCCTTGAGTTTGTGGGTTTATAAAGGAGTGCAAATAGTGTCACCCTCCAAAAAGATTTTCTTAGTTTTGTAATTTAATTGCTTTTGTATTTATTAGTCGTTGTTTACTTGTAGACGAGCAATGTCTAAGTTTAAGGGTATTTGATAGATGTGTTTTATACACATCTAGAGGGTACTGATACAACTTAGAAATAATAATTCCACGAGGCTTTTGGCTACTAATATGTGTTTTGTGTTTTGGAGCTTATTTGTGAGTTTCAGGGTTTTAGTTGGAATTATGAAATTCATAAGGCTTTAAGTGAAGAATTGAAGGAAGGGTGGAAAGTGCAAAAGGCTGAAAGAAGGACCAGAAAAAGAAAGGACCTTGCGGCCGCATTCCCTTCCAGCCATGCCCTCGCAAGGTCTCCAGTAAGGCTGCCCCAAAAGAACTGCCAGCCTTGCGGCCGCATGCTCTTGGCACCTTGTCCCCCGCAAGCCTCACCGACTCTCAAAGATGAGAATTTCACTCTAATTCTAATTCTTGCCCTGTAAACACTAGTATAAATACAAACCTTGTAGTTCTAAGTTCTAGGTCGGAAATAATCCGAATTTAGCTTGTAATTTAGAGTTTTTATTGATTGTAATCATAGTTTACGAAGATCGTTCATGTATTCTTTCATCCAATTGATCTATTCACCTTCAAGGATGAACTAACCGCTCATATCTAGGAATTTGAGGTAACTTGTATTGAATCTTTTGCTCTATATTAATTTTATATTCAATCAAATCTTGTTGATCACAGTGTTTATCAATCTCTTTGCAATTTGGCTTTTTCTTAATGAATGGTATTGCAATAGTTAAAAACCTAGAGGTGCGGATAACTGCACGGTCATATGCATATGTCGTACACTGGCTCACCACTGTGATAAATTAAACCTATCGATGCACGAGAGTGATAAGTTAGGATTAGGTTCATATGTTCTTGTTCTTAAGGGTATAGACTCGGATGAATTATTTAGGATAGAGACTGAATTATAATTTGACGAGCTATACCAATATTTCGTGATAAGTTAGGATTGATACATTAGGTGCTTATTTTGTGGAGCGTTTTAACCAAAACGCTGGTAAAAAAACGCAGTGTTTTCTCTTTAAAAGTGTTTCAATGCAGCATTTTAAAACGTAGCGTTTTAAAAATGTGCAGCGTTTTAAAACGCTCTAATTTTAAGTGTTTTAAAAATGTGTTGCGTTTACAACTATTTTGTTTATAAAAACAGTATTTTGAAATAGTTTTCCAAACATGTTTACAAGAAAAAAATTACGTTTTGAAAATGCTGCATTTTAAAAAAGCTACGTTTTCAAAACGTTGCGTTTAGAAAAAGCTACATTTTGAAAACGTTGCACCAGACGAGGCCTAAGTAAAAAAGCATTAGAGTAGATACACGTGAATTCGTATTCCTAGATTCTCCTCCATCCTTAGATCTTGACAAACTGTGTTTGCTGCTTTAATTAAACTATTAATAAGATTACTTTCTTTCAATTAGAAGTTTTTAATTAAATAAATCAAACAAAACCCCCCTTAGTTATAATTGTTACTTGTTTACTTGCTTTAGATACTTCTTGTTTATGTGGTTCGACCCTTGCTTTCCGTACACTAAACTTTATATTGATTCATACACTTGCGAGATAATAATTTAAGACATCAATTTCATCCCCTCCGCCTATAAATAGAGGCCCCCTTTCAGTGAAAAGAAAGAGAGAGAGAAGAGAGAGAGAGAGAGAGAGAGAGATCAGAAGAGAAATTTTACGGAGAGCTCTACGCATAAGTTTTACAGAGCGCTGTTAAGCTATAGAAGTTATTTCCCTCCTTAGGTTGAGGAATCCTCCCTAAACACTCCTAAACTACCGTCCAAATAGAAACCTAGTTAACCGATTAGATTCTCGCCCTAAACCCATCTCCAAAAAGCCGCTCACGCAGTCGTTACGTCGTCGAAATTCAGACACAACATACAACAAAATCAACAAAAACAATTAGTTACATTGCTCGAATTTAGACACGACAATCAACAAATAGAAGCATTCACGCCACCCAAATTTTGGCATGAAAAGGAACAAATACAAGCAGTTACTTTGCCCAAATTTCAACAACAAACAAAAAATTTCTCTCCCGAAGAGGACAGAGCGAACACTCCCAAAAGCCTGCCTAAGCAAAGTTGTCCCGGGTATAAACCCTCACATTTTAAGAGGTAGGTACCAAAATTATTTTTATTTCTGCCTAGTTATATTATAATTATATAAAATATAAAATAAGTCGTTATTATAGTCTAAATTTCATATGTTTTGCAACTTTAAAATGTAGTCGTTACAAGCTTTCCTTTATTTTCCATGTCGCACACACACACGCACACACACACACACACACACATATATATATATATATAAAATATTTTATTTAGATTAAATTTAGAAAAAGGACATATTTATCAAAAAAAATAACCGAAAGAGCGAGTTGGGTGCCTAACCCCTTCCTAACTCGTAAATTAGCCTTCGAACCCTTGCATTCTGGTATATTTGGTTTTTCTTTGTTTAATACATAAAATAGAGGTGGCGACTCTGTTAACATATTTTTTAGTCCATAACAAGACCGAGCGTATTCCACGCGCTGAAGTTTTGAAACTACTCACTTTTCAATAGCAATGACAGTTTGAAATGAGGCTCTCATAGTGACGACTCTGCGAGGGATGTTCGTTTTTTATTTATTTATTTTTAAAAGGAGGGTTAGACTTATTTGTTTTTTATATATATAAAAAGTTATTTTGGGTTTTTTTTGCTAAATGTGTTCTTATTTATTTATTTACAGTCTAAATATTTCATATATATATATATATATATATATATATATATATATATATATATATGTGTGTGTGTGTGTGTGTGTGTGTGTGTGTGTGATTTGGAAATCTTGCAGCAGCTTTATTTTGGTACCGGTGCAATCCGTAAAAGCAAAAAAGAAAGAGAAAGTGTGGAGAAATTTTATTTCATTTATTATTTTGTTAGTTGGAAATGTAATAAATATTTTTTCGTTCCGTCGTTTTTATTTTGTGGATTAGGATTAAATGTAACTAGTTTTTTACCCATGCGTTGAACGCACGGAGATGTATCTTTTGTAATTAAATCATATTCAAGCAAAATGAAAACAAATTAGAAACAAAATTAAAGGTTATATTCAAATGATTCTCAACTACCAAAATTGGATGGATTTAGGATGGACTTCACCATTTCTATTGTATGCATTATTCGGATTTCAAAATTAAATATTTGGATGTTTAATGCGACTTGCAATATAAGTGCAGCAAAAAATAAGATGTTTAAGTACTTCTATATGTTCAAATACATGTGTTGTATTGATTGCATCTTTTCACATTCCAACTAATTCCAAATTTTAAGGCGGAGACAACTTTTCATATTTAAAAAAATTGAGAGCATATTTTTAAAGCAGTGTCAACTATTTATTGTATAAAGATCTTGTCATATTTGGCAAGAGGATTTAGGTGGAAAATTGTTATATTGAGTTGTGTTAAAATCATATATGTCATTATATATATATATATATATATATATATATATATATATATATATATATAGATTGAAAGTTAGGATTCACAACATTAATTATCTCTTTCAACTTTCAAATAAAATAATCTTATTGGTTTTTTACTCTTTTTTTCTTACTTTTTGTTTCGGTCATTATAAACCAAAAATCTAAAATGTCAAACACACTTATGGACTTTAATTTTTGTTTTCTTATCTACTCTCTAATTTATTATTTAATTATTACGAAACAAAAACCTAATTTTCCACGTACGTCAGGTACACCAAGGAGAATGAAGCCTAAACCATGTTTTTAAGGGTATAGAGATTCTGAAGTTAGTTTTTGAGTTTTAAAATTATTATTTTGTAATAATAGAAGAAAAGATAAGAAAATAAGAGAGAAGTCAGAAGGTGGTGGGAAAAAAAAATAAACAAATAGGGGAGAGGTGACCGGTGAGTTGATGGAAATAGAAATGGTGTGGGGCTTCAAGTCTTTAACTGTACAATTGGCAGACACACTTCACATGCCTTGTTTATGTTCTCTATATTTCCTATATGTATATTAGTATATATTGGTTGTTGAACAATTAATGCATCAATTCTCTATGATTAACTAAAATATTATTTTCAGAAAATATCTCAAAACTCTATCTACAACTAAAAAGATTTTCATAAATAGAATCATCTATCTCTCCCCCAATTAGAGCTGTCAAAAACAGGCCCGACCCACCCGATATCATATTGGGCAGAGCTGGGTTTTTTTTTGACGTGGGCAAAAAGAAATAGATTAAAGGGATAAGTGTACCATTTGTCCCTGAACTTTGGCCAAGCACATCATTAGTCCCCAAACTTTCAAAAGTTTCACCACTGACCTAAGTAGACCTTTTTTTCTCATCTGAAGTCCCTAGCCCTAACGCCGTTTGTTTATTTCTGTTAAGTGAACATGTGTCACTCACATGCACAAAATAAGGGGGTTATGTGTAACATCATCAAAATAAGGGGGCAAAGTGAATATAAACCAATCCCAAGGTGGAACCATTTATTGCCATTGCCGGACTCATACCATGGTAAAGTTGTAATTAAGCGTATAAACCAAGGAAATTATTTCAAAGCTTATACATTTATATAAATACGCCTACACCAGAAAGTCTAAAATTATAGGGTTGGTTAGCTCAAAGAGAATGAGGCTGCAGAGAGGCGGGAGGTTTCTAAGGGTGGTTGCCCCTCTCTGGCCGAGCCGATGATTTCATTCAGCCTGAAAATTCAGCAGCCCTTGTTTATAGCATCGCCAATGCAAATCGTTGGGTTAATTGCACCTCAGTCTCTGTACTTTACCCTTAACATATGTGTGTGTGTGCGTTGAGCCGATTGTGGACATATATATCATGGGGCGTTGATGATAAGATCTAACGAGTGAATCGGATAGCGAGGTGATCCGACCTATATCTTAGCGGGGCAACCCGGACGGTATGTTTGTTATAGACATGCAACGATGGTTGCAGCTACGGCGGTGTCGGTCTCTTAGCCCGATGTAATCTTCATATAGATCTGAGCCTCACTTTTCATTCTCTTTCTCTTGCCCTTTTTTTAAAAATCATTTTTTAATGTTTTTGGGGCTTTCTGGAATTTTTCGATTTTGGAAGCCTTACAATTTAGATTGCCCGCTTCTAATTCAATTCAGATCTGAAGAACTTTGTTTTATAGATCTATTTATTTGTTCGAGGAAATTGTATGAATTGATGCAAGTGATGATCATTTCCCCAAAATTTTCTCTTATTTCGTGAAAATGAGAGTAATTCAAGCCAAAATTCTGATCCATTTTATGAGCATGTTCACTTTGCCCCCTTATTTTGATGATGTTGCACATAACCCCCTTATTTTGTGTATGTGAGTGGCACATGTTCACTTAATGGAAATAAATAAATGGCGTTAGGGCTAGGGACCTCCGATGAGCAAAAAAGGCTTACTTAGGTCAGTGGTGAAACTTTTGAAAGTTTGGGAACTGATGATGTGTTCAACCAAAGTTCAGGGACTAATGATACACTTATCCCTAGATTAAAATAGGTAAAATTGACCCAGTCATTTTCTTCTTTGAAACATTTTTTTATGGTACTATTTTTATTTCTGAGATACAAAATTAGATGGATCCAATTAATTTGATACTACTTGTGATAAATTGAGGTTTAGAAAAGAAAATTACATACACTTAGACACTTTCTAAAACTCGTGTATATTCAACGGGGGACTTCTAATTAAGTTTTGTATGTAGTCATGATAAGTTTTTCGCAACATTTTCTACGTGTATGTTAAACAACTGGAACTATTTTTTGATCTCTTTTCAAAATATTTAAATAAGAATTTTTCGTTTTTCAAAACTTATTCACAAATCATTTTTCAAAATTTATTTTCCTTCAAACAAATAGAACATTAAAATGAATATTTATTTGGAAAAATTACGGACCGGTCCCCTTTTTTAAGTTTATAATCCCTCCGGTCCTCCCTTCTTTTCACCAACCACTAAAGACCCTTTTTGAAATTTTGTTCCTCCAATGCCCAGATCATCTTCTTTCAGCTCTGTTAAGTTTGAAAATCACAATTGTGCGCAGCGAAACTGGGATTGATATTTTTGATTCATGAAATACGAAATTGTAATGGATTTGTGCTAAGTTGAAAGATTTTTTAGTTGTGACAAAGGCGGAGGAGGAGGAGGAGGAAGTAGACGGTTTACGATGGAGGAGATGGAAGAAGAAGGTGGAGAACATGGTCTATTTCATTACATTTTGTATCGCGGTGCAAAAATATCGGATTAAATTGATGAACTGCGGTGCAATTAGATTAGCAAATTAAACTATTGAACCGCGGTGTAAAAATTAATACAATAAAATTGATGAATCGTGGTGTAATTAGCCTAGGAAATTAAACTATTGAATAGTAGTGCAAAAATTAATATAATAAAATTGATGAATCGCGGTGCAATTAGACTAGGAAATTAAACTATTGAAATGTGATAGAAAAATTAATGAAATAAAATTGATGAATTGCAATGCAATCAGACTAGGAAATTAAATTATTGAATCGCGATGCAAATATTAATGCAATAAAATTTATGAATCGTGGTGCATTTAGACTAGATATGTTACTATTGAATCGCGATGCAAAAAAATTGATGTATTGCGGTTCACTTGTAAGTGACACCCGAGTGTTCTTTCGGTTCATTAAGAGTATCGTAGTTATTTTACCCCAAAAAGTAACTTTTTTTTGTTAAAAAAATATTAAACCGGAGAGGTTATAACTTATAAATTATAAAAAGTGGATAGGCCCAAATTTCACCATTTATATTTTGGGAGGCGGAAGGATGTGCCAAATTAATGGACTAAAATAACTATACAAAAATTCAGGTGTAGATCTAGAAGCCCAAACCCAAGTACTTTAGTTTACATACAAATACATACATACATAACTAAAATGTGGGTGTAATATATAGTGCAAAATTTGGCCCGGTCCACTTTGCTAAGTTTTTAACCGTTATCACATATATTTTTTTAACTAGAAAAGTAATTTTTGGTGACCAAAAAACTATGATACTCTTACTAAACCTGAGACGCGCTACGAATCACTAACTGCGTGCATCACGATGCATAAATTGGAATAGATAATTTATAATTTTATGCACCACGATGCATCCATTTATGCACCACGATGCATCAATTTATGCACCGCAATATATCAATTTAAATTATCTACTCCAATTTATGTCTCGCGCTGCATCAACTTTTATTACTTAATCCTATTGATGCACCGTGCTTCATCTACCTTTTTTCCAGTACACAATCAACAAATGATTCAAATTTATATGCATCTTTCCTGCATCTCAAATCCAAATCGATGCGTCACAATTCATAAATGATGCATTGCGATTCAAAATTGATGCATCCAAATTAAAAAAAAGATATCCAATAGCGAAAAAAAATATTCAGATATTTATCAAACAATTTACATGCATATAGCCAGTGTTCTAAAACTCCCCGCCTAGCTCCGCCTAGGCGCTAGGCCCCCTCACTACCACCGCGAATTTCTTAGTCGCTGCCTAATCAACCAAGTTGGCACCTACGCCAAACCTCTCCGACCTTAATTTATTTTTGTAGCTTTGATTTTGTGGCATGCGGTAACCGGAGAAGGAAGGGGAAGTGGTAATGGTGAGGTAGAGAGAGAGGTAGAAAGAAAAGGGGTTTGATTTTGTGGATATTCGGTGGGATGAAAGAGGGGATAGATTAAAGGGTTTGATCTAGGAGGAAAGAGATTGGAGGATAAAAAAATGACGATAGTCGGTCTACTGGAGAGAGAGAGAAAGAGAGAAGAAAAAAAAAGAAAGGAAGAAAAAAGGTTGCTGGTCTACCAGATAGATAGAAGAAAGAAGAAGAAAAAAAGATGAAGAAGAAGGGGGTTGTCTGGAGACTCAGAATTTCGAATGAGAAGGGATTAGAGATGATATATTAGACTGTGGGTTGTAAGGGCAGTAGATAGGTGTAGTAATAATTTTTTTTATTTTTAGTTCTAAACTTGGCTGGTTTATTGCTTTGGGGTTGTTGAGAATTGAGATTAATGGTAGGTTTGTGTATTTTTGATCATTTTACAAATATAGACAAATATTTGATAAAATGACAAACATAAAAAAATTAAATTAAATTTGTAGTCAATGTGTTTGATATTTGATGTAAATTATCAAAAAAATTGTAATTATGTCTTAATTCTAGGCCCCGCATAGGCCCCGATTACGCCCGAACTAGTCCCCTAGGCGCTAGGTGCTAGTGTGCCGCCTAGTGGCCGCCTAACGATTTTTAGAACCTTGCATATAGCAACAGAAAACACAAAAATAAATCTATTTTGAATCACACAAACACAATGATGAACAACAACAACAACATGACATGAATAAGTATAAGAGTGAGAAATTAGGGTGATGAGGAAACAGTTATGTAATAATCACCGTTCTTTTTCATCAGCCAACTCTTCACTATCTTTCCTCTTCATATTTTTGTTGTGTCTTCAGGCAGATAAATTCAGTGACGAAGGAGAAGAAGATGAAATTTACATCGTTCTCTAAAATTGAGTATTATTAGAACAATTTCACAAAAATGAACTTTAACAGTTAAAAAACGAGAATATAACGATTAAAAACTTGAGAAAGTGTACCATCTAGTAATTTTTTCTTAGTATATATTCTCGTAGTATATAATGATAAACAAATTTTAAAATAAAAATAATAAAAATCTTCCTCGCCCTCCCATATCGGTGTATTGATTCAAAACACACCCCTCCCCCTTTTTTTGTTGGCTTATCTATATATATATTAAAAGAAAAAAGTTTCCAGTTAAGGAAATTTCCCACCAAAAACAAGTCACCAAAAACAGAATGCAAATATTTTTGTTTTGTAAGGGTAATTTGGTAATAATGTTGAATTGGTCCACATATTTTAATCAAAACCTTGGGTTGTCCACCGTTTTGTTTGACGAGTCTCCCCTACAATCGACATCATTTATTCATCTCTCAAACTTCCTCCAATCAGTCCTCTCTTCCTCTCTCTAATTAATTCTATCCATTTTTCCCTATTTTCAGTCCTCATGGATACTAGGAGAAAGCCCTTTCTATCAGTTATGAATCCTGCACCTCATGCGACACTGATGCCTACCTGATTCTCACGAAATGAGCTAGAAAATTCTCTCCGTTTAGACACTGAGGACAACAACTTTCCATGTTTTCATCCTCCTCATGTGAATCGCTCATCTTCAACTTGATAAGGGTCAAGTCCACTTTTGGTCCTTCCCTAAACAACCACAAATCAGTCATCTATCTCTCTCTCTCTCTCCACAATTCTTCTCGTAGTAACACCACCATCCCCGACGACCTCAACGGAAATGGTTAACCATACACCAAAAGGTGAGCTCTTCATAATCTCTCTCTCTCTCTCTCTCACAAATTGGACTAAGCCAGGTAATCTTAACTCTTTGTTCCTATTTTCTTACAGATTTATAATCTACAATTCTCCGTTTGGATGGCCCTTTCTCTCTACAATTCTCGAAGATCAGATCTTCCATATTCTTTCTTTCTCTCTCCTTCTCTCTCTCTATTTCTATCTCTCTCAAATCGGCTTGATTCCGAAATTAGGGTAGTTGATTTAATTGCAAAATATGCAAATTTCTTGATTTTAATATGGAAGTGTGTACGTGTATTTGGTATTATAGGTATTTGATTTCAAGAATTTTTAACTTTAATCTGTTATATTTTACCTTTAATTTTTAAAATTTTTTTTTTAAAACTTTCTGGATTATTATGGATTATGATGCTACGGAAGATACAATTGGTTTCATTGGATGTTTTGTGTAATCCTTGCTATAATTTGGTTACCTTAAGACTAAAGTTTACCTAGATTAGTGTAGACACCCCAATTTCGTACCCCTGGTATGTGACATGACATAAAATATCAAGACCTGTTAAAACATTAACAAATGTCAAGTTACAGGGTCAAAAGTGCAAAAGGACAAAGCAGGATGCGCAAAAGGACAAATTGCAGGGACTAAAGTGTTCAAAATGACCAAGGTTTGAAAATTGGGCACAGCTACCATAGGAAATGGGCATGGCGCCCAAACATGGAAGGGGTGGCGCCCAAATTGCTTCCCCAGCCACTGTTCATCACAAATTTGCCGTAAAATGCAACCTTTCCAACGCGAGGTACAACCGTTTGCAGCACGAAGAAGGAAATGGGCGTGGCTACCCACAAAATTGGGCATGGCGCCCAAATTCCTATAGGATGGCGCCCAATTCTACTCCTCAGTGCACTGTTCATCAAAGATTTGCCGTAAAATGCAACAAACTCAATGCAAGGTGCAACCGGTTGATGCGCTTGAGAAAAATTCAAATGCCCGCGAGGTCCCTATTTTGTCCTATAAATAGCAGTGTCCGGCTCCTCATTTCGCACAGAAAATTTGCGTAAAGCTTCTCCGCGTTCTCGTTACGCTGGAGAATTAGAGAGCGGTGTGAGATAGTGAGAGATCACCTCAAAAAGCCTCGAAACCCTGCCAAACTTCCTCCAAACACAAAGCCAACCGATAGAAGTGTACCTTAGCCCCCCAGCTAGGTATCCACCCTTTTTCCCCGGTCCAAAAATCGTGGAAAGAGCAGTTGCTCTGCCCGATTTAAAAGGCCAAATCGATCGAAGTAGCCGTTACTCCGCCTCGATTTCTACTCCAAGCCGATCAAACAACCAAAACAAGCAGCTACCCCGCCCGATCCCGAGGCCGAAAAGTAACTTTCGAGGCGACGCCGCCCAAATTCACACAACACACAACACACAACTTCAAACAACAAAAAAAAGACTCTCTCTCCCCGAGGGACAGAGCGAGCACACCCCTACGCTGTCTGTAAGTTTTTATTGTTAAGTTTTTCATTTATATGTAATAGTATTATTTCCAATCCGGCCCAATGTAGTCATGTAAGCAGTTGTGCTGCCCGGATTTAATTAGGAAATAGTACTAAATGTAGCCGTTATTATGGCAAAATGTTTTTAGATAGATTTGTAATTATTTACTCTATTTATTCAATAAAGTCTCTATTTGTACATGTATTATTTCCTGTCCGGTTCAATATCAATATATAAGCAGTTATGCTGCCCGGATTTTGTTAGGAAATAATACTAAATGTAGCCGTTACTATGGCCAAATGTTTTCAAGTATATTTGTAATTGTTTGTAAAAGAGTCTGTTGCAAGTCTGTAAATAATATAGATGTAATGGATGTATTTGTAGGCAGTTAATGCTTTATTTATCTGTTTAATAAATATAACAAAAGCATACTTTAGCCAAAAACCGTTTTGAGACCGAAAGGGCGAGTTGGGTGCCTAGCACCTTCCCAACTCGTAACTTAGCCTCCGAACCCGTTTTCTTCATCTCTGGTTTTCTTTTTCTGGTTTTGCTTTATTTTTGCCTTAAAATAAAGATGACGACTCTAAAAACATTTTGGATCCAGTGGGGCCTTGCAACATCTTTCTTTGCACTTTCACGTTCTCCCCTAAAAAAGGGAGAATGAGAATGGAAAGGTGATGTATTCCTATGTCCTGGTATCCCCTAAACAAGGGATAACTTGACGTAGAAAACCCAAAGAACCCATAACGATCCGAAATAGGTCATAAGGCTATTTTCATAAAATCCATAGTGGGGGCGCTGCAACATTCCTTCCTTGCACTTTCACGTTTTCCCCTAAAAAAGGGAAAATGAGAATAGAAGGGTGATGCCTTCTCATATCCTGATATCCCCTAAAAAAGGGATAACTTGATGCGGGAAACCCATAGCTCCCATATTGGATCAAAATCCACTAAAGGCAACTGAGGCGCATTCCAACGCGCTATTCCGACAGTACTCCTCCCGTACTTTTGATTTCGTCCTCCCCTAAACAAGGGAGGGTGGAACGGGAGCAGTGGATGTCACCGCATCCGCACGTACGTGCACCCCTATCCAAGGGCGCGCGGGGCGCGGGAGCAATTTCCCGGGAACCCACAGTGGCGACTCTGCTGGGGAGATCGTTTTTATTTTAATAAATAAAAATGGAGGGCTAGACTCATTAACCAAAACTTTTTTTTCTTTTGTTTCTTGCTAAAGTATGCTTGTTATATTAATTTAAAACATTCTAATATTGCGTTCCTTTAAAATCCGTGTCTATATTTGTGGATATGATCCTCCATCTTGCAGCAGTTTCATTTCAAACACTGTTACGGATATACTTGAAAATATTCGTATTTTTCAAAAAAAAAATCAAAAAAATAAATAAATAATATATATTATATATATATATATATAATTTTTCTTGTTATTTCCGGGCAGCACAACAAAAGGGTCGGGGCTTTATTTTTAAAATCTTTTCATTTTCGGCCTTATATTATTTTATTCTGCTTTATTTTCATTCTGAAATATATATATATATATATATATATATATATATATATATATATATATATATATATATATATATATATATACATGCATTCATTCTGTCATTTTATTTTGGGGATTAGGACCCATTTTTTAGAAATAGATAGATTCCCCGCTTTTCTTTCTATTTCTTAATGGTATGCTTGCTTGCTCGCGCTTAAGCTAAAAAGCCGAGAAAATCCATACATAACAGCAAGACAGGCCATATCTGTTTTATTTTCTGCTTTCTATATCTAAGAAAAAAAAAACTTTTTTTGCTTTTTAGATACCTCACACATGCGCACATGCATATAAATATATTCCGAACTGCTACCCTACACCATGACCAGCCTACCCCCTGCATAAGCCAACGTTAGACTGCATATAGATTCTCAGGACACTTCAAAGACCGACCGGTTTTTGCATTTTAAATTGTGAGTCAGCCCCATTCAAAAAAAAAATGCGCAAGTCAAAAAAAAAATGTGTGCGCAAGTCAAAAAAACATATGCGCAAGTCGAAAAAAAAAAAAGAAGCCAAAAAAAATCGGCGCAAGTCAAAAAAAAATGCACTGGGGCTGACCTATTATTTTCAAATGCTCGACCTAGATCATTTCGAATGGTGGATCCCGGAAAGAGTATAGGCCCTTCGCCTGGGATCATCCGATCTCGGGAGTCGAAGGCGTGTGGAATACGTTGGTCCTATACTCTGGAGAAAGAATCCACTGTTCTAGGAAAAGTCCTGAGACTGTCAAAATTAAGCGAGTGCTTATCCGGTCTTTTTTGTAGGAAAAATAATAAATAATAAAATATACTAATAAAGGCACGCCTGTCCAAGCCCGAAGCCTTCCTTCGATACCAAACCCATTTTCCCCGTAAACCCGCTCGAATTTGGAAAGGCGAGACAGCGATCGGCCGATTGATACTGACTCAAGTACGTAAATCGATCGAGAGTATCGTAAATGATCGACGACGTAAACGCCCGCAGGGTACAGTATCCGCACAAGATGGCGAGAAAGTGAACAAGCTCGCCATGGGTACAGATCTGAGGGGCTCCGTGGTATGCTCGACTCAGCAATGCGGCGGTGGCTAGACCGAATTTGGGTGCACAGCCGATCGAATAATGAGCCAAATGGCTAATCAGGTACAAAGCTTGAATCCAAATCGGTGGTGAGGTAATTTCTTCCCCTACAGTCCCACAAGAAGCATCAACCTCACATACACTCCCAAACCCAAACCCAAACCCTCAGCCAAACACTAACCCACCAAACACTACCGTCACTCTAAATCCTAACCCTCCACCAACTACCTACTACCCAAATGTCAACCCTTACCCATCATACCCTCCATATCCTATCCCAAACACCAACATTCCCCAGAGTCCAAGTGACCTCCCTTTTACCATAAACAACCCACTCCAAAACAGCCCACATATGGATCCCCAAAGCTATAACCCGTCAGGCCAAGTTACTACCTACTTACCTCCTGATGATCTTGGCCATCCAGCCGAAACCATCCAAAATCCACCAGCCTACGCTACCCAAAATCCATATCCTGCCAATAACCCACCAGCTCAAAACATGTACCTTTCCAACAATCCACCAGCTCAAAATCCACCAACCCAAAATCTCTATCAAGCCCAGAATCCCTATACAGCCCAAAACCCATATCCAACCCAGAATCCCTATCCAACTCAAAATCCCTATCCAGCCCAAAATCCATCATCTTACATGGCCCAAAATCCATATCCAGCTCAGAATCCATACCCAGCTCAAAATCCGACTCAGAATCCATACCCAACCCAAAATCCCTACCAAACACCACAGCCAGAAATCAACCCGGCTTTTCCTAATCCTGCCAGCATATACCTAAAACCAACTCCCCCAGCCACCAAAATGGAGGCCGACATGGAAAACATGAAAACCATGATGCTCAAACTTCTCAACAAAGGGGAATTTTCTACGCGGGCTTTGGCATTACAACCTTGCCAGCGATCGCCTTCAAAGTTCAAAATGCCCGACATAGAAAAGTTTGATGGGACTGGATGCCCTATATCCCATCTAAAATCCTACTCCACTGGTATGCAGTCAAGGGGAGCTAGCTTTGAAGCTATGGCTTCCAATTTTCATCTCACCTTAGTAGGGGCTGCCAAGCAATGGCTGATGTTATCAGACAGTGGCACTCTAAATACCTGGGACCGGATAGCCGAAGAATTCCTTGAAAGGTATAAAGACAACACTAGCCCAGAAAACAAAAGAGACCTCGAGTCGTGCACCCAAAGGGAAAAACATGTCTTTGAATTTGCGGTCGGTGGAAAGCGAAAGTTGGCCCGGCTTTTCACGGACTGATCCGGCCGAGTCATGCTGGGATGTTCATCAAAAACCTCCGACCCGTATACCGAGCACATGCGGTATCTCCCCTACAACGACTTTAAAGAAGTAGTGGAGATAGGAGTTCGTATTGATGAAGATATACGGACCCGGCAACTAAAGTCAATACACCTTCCGGTTCTTTCAGATACTCTAAAGGAAAACCCGCATGCCAAAGACCAAATCGACATGGTAGGAGATGCATCTTCCACTTTCCCTACCCAAAGTTATAGTGCTACTCCATGGTCTTATGGGCCGCAGGGCTAGTGCATCGCTTCGATCGGAGGAATAATGGCCCCAACGAAACTCGGAAGGTCGAAACGAGGGGTCAGCCTGCTTTGATAGATTGCAGCTCCCTCGTGATCACGGTAATGGCTCGGGGAGTGTTGAAGCCTTTGGAAAACTACTGGGCCACCAAACCACTATGCCTAACACATGGAACCATGCCCAAGATCGTGAGTACCATCGCCGCAAGGGTCACCTCACCGACAGATGCTACACACTCAAACATGCTATCCAGATTTGATAGATGACAAGGTGATTGAAAACCTCCTCCCGACCAAATACAATAATAACCTCTACCTCAAATCAACATGATTGAGGTTGATGAAAAAGTCACTGTGCCCAAGTTCGAAAAAATTAGCCACCCATTACCATATATCCTCATTCCCTTCTCTCCATCTACATCCATAAAAGAGCCTAGCTGCAATA
>CM028382.1:13275284-13425249 GCA_013146195.2 Codonopsis lanceolata
TCTTCTTGCATGAAAGACCAGTGAGGATTCTTGTTACTAATAACAAACATTGGAACTAAGCGAATTCCGTTAGTAAGTCTTGTGAAAGAATTATGATATGGACGAAACCACGCGGGAGACCGAGCTTGATATGCGAGAGAAATACCCTTTCCTATTCGATGACTCCTCGTAAGAATTTAGTGGACTAAATTCCTTTAAGTGGGGAGGATGTGAGACCCCAAAACCTATTACTTGCATTATTTGTTCTGCACCTTGATAACTTGTGTATATTAAGTCTTAACATGATTAGATATCTCTCTTTAGTCCATGCCTCGACTAGTATTAGCATTATTGCATTCCTTGTCACTGATTCCTTCCTATGCTTAAGATATACCTTCCCGTGATGCCCTCGTGTTGCCCAGCCCTGATTTGCACTCAACCGAGACTCGTTAGGGTTCTATTGTCTTTCCTAGATGACTTAGAACGCCGCCTTGATCATAGTAAGCTTGTCGAAGTTTAGAAACCTTCTTGCCTTGTTTTGCCCTTAGCGATTTCACCCTTCTCCCGCTTTGCTGCCAGATTTCACGTGTGAATTGTTCCTTGAGTTCCTGACTTGTATTCAAGTCATAACCATGATTTAACAAGCCTATTCCATGCCCAAGTTACCCTAGTTTAATTGACGTTTGATCCGGGTTTGATTCGTCAACCAATTGTCGCTTGACTCGAGCCTTGTCCTACCTTGTTCCGGTGATGTCCGGTGTGTTTCTACATGTTTTGAGTTGTGTTAGACCCTAGAATGGTTACCCATGAGCTTGGGACCATTTAGGACTTGTTTAGGTCTAGTTTTGAGGCCCCGTGGTTCAGCGCCGCATGGCCGAGGCGCGCATCAAGTACCGAGAGCAAAGGAAGAAAATGGCACCCTTCTGATGTGAGGCGACGCCAGATGGCCTAGGTGGCGCCTCGCCTCGCTGCTGTTCAGCTTTACGGATTTTTAAGCCTTTAATCTTTTGTGATGTCATTAGCCACTTAAACCCCGCAGCTTATGACCTAATCCAACCTATTAAACCTTAATCAACCTAGATTAGCCCCAACCTCAAGCCCCCTCCATTGACATGTGTAATTCCACCCAATCCATGCAACATATTTAAGCCTCCTTTGTTGACTTTGCCTAAATCCTCCCATAATCGATTTTCTTCTCCCCCGCCATGGTTGTGTGTGTGGAGATGTGGTGAGATGGTGTGTGTGATTGCCATAGATGGAGCTCCCGACTCGCTGCTTCGTTTAGCCGAGACCACCGGTGTGAAGGCTGAGCGAGGAGATCAATTCTACCCGATTTCTTTGTGCTTGACTTTCCTTTCCTTTTCCTTTGGTATAGGTAAGCTATTGATTTCCCCTCCTTAGGTTGCATGTTAGACTTGCCATGAATCCCCCTTGTCCATTTCTCCTTATGCTTTTACATGTCCATGCCATGATCTAGGTTGGAATTGTCTCTTGAGATTTTGGTTAGTAAGTCCATCTCGTTGCTTGAGGCCTACACCTAGAATGAATTATGTTCTATGCTTCTTTAGGAGCAATTAATGTTGTTGAACTAATATGTTTTTGATGACTCTTGGGAATTTTGAATTCTAGGGTTTCACATGCCTTGTCTTGATTTTCTTATTGAATGGGACCCTAGACCTAGAACAAATTGTGTTCCATATTTCCCCATGAATAAATAATGTTCTTGGACCCTTGCACTTTAATAACCTTGAATGAATGAGTCTAAGGCCCTCGAATTCGAATTATCGATAATACTTAACTACGGTTGATTAATGGATTAATGACCCAAATTCTGGCCATCTACGAGAACTTAGCAAAGTATTTTGGATGCATCTAGCATCTTAACCCTTTGAATGAATTGGTAGAGACAACTCAACGAGTCAAACCTAGGTGAGCCATTGAACAATACCGGCTCAATGATAAATCCCTACGACGCACTAAACACGTTCCTCTAAGAATAATGATTCTAGACTGTTGAAACTTGAATTGGTTACCTGGCTTGATTCTTGATGTCATATAACAGAATGTATATTCGACATATTGAGTTCGCCCTTGTCGAACTCATTCCTGCTTGATTATTGATGAAAATTCTTAACTACGGTTGTTTAATAGATTAATGACCTAGCCGATCATATGCGACCTTAGAAAAGGTTCATGATGCATTTAGCGTCTTATCTATCTTGGATGAATTGCTATAGATGACTCAGCGAGTCAAGCTTAACGAGCCATTGAACAATAGGCTCACATCAGACCAAATCCTCCGACGTTAAACGCTTCCTAAGAATATTAATTCTTGACTCTTGAACTTGAACTGATTACCTTGCTTGATACTTGATGTTATATAATAGAATGCCTATTTGACTTGTTGAGTTCGCTCTTGTCGAACTCAACCCTACTTGATTATCGATGAGAATATTTACTTGTCTTGAACGAGATCGCTCTTGTCGACCTCGTTCCCTACCTGTTAATTTGTTAAGTAAACATTACTTGGCATTTGCATTTGTGAGTCCAGCTGGCATACCTGTCTTTGTTCACACACGCCTCCCTTGTGGCCACAGGTGGGAAGTAACTCCTTGTTGTAATCATTAAGAGCACCATTGGACTATCCCTGGGCATCTCCTGGAAGATCGATGTACTACACACATTCGATACCCGCACTTTCCAGATAACGCTTGTATGCAGGAACTACGTAGCGGCCCGGCTCCCGATATATCCTGATCCTATGTGATTTAATTTCGAGCACCTATGTGAATCAACGTGCATCTTGAATACATAACCTCTATGATATCTTGCCTGAATATGATATCTTGCTTGAATAGAATATCCTGCCTGAAATTGATACCTTGCCTGGAAATGATATCTTGCCTTGAATGATGCATACTGCCATGACATGCATGATTGATAGCTTACAAGTCTTTATGACTTACCCTTTCCCCTTTACTGCTTTAGATTCTAGCAAGACAGGTCCTGCTCGATGAATCGCGGTGTTCGTGCTTTGTGCCCTTTTTGGTGCGCCGATGATTTGAAGAAGCGGTTTAGATGCCCTCTTTCTCTTGTTTTATATCTTTTTGTAAGGACGACGGGTTAAGCAAGTCAACTAGACTATGCTTGGGTATTTGTGTAGAACCTTGTAAATCTTGTTAGCGCTAGTAGTTTAATACTTGTAGTACTTGTAACTTTTGTGCTTGCATTGTGTTAGCCGAGCTTTGATTTACTTGTTGTTATTCCTCCACGTTTTAGTCTTCCGCTGAGCATGCTATTAGCTTTTCTTTAATCCTTGTCCATAACTGTTAGCTTGGGTTCCGGCATGTAGTGTCGCCGAAGACTTGGTTATATTGTTTGACTGTTTATCAGGTTTAAAAGTTTTAAAAATATCCGGCCGTTTGGTGCCGAGGCGTGATGCGACTCCAATGTTGCGTCACGTCGTTTTTGTGAATTAAGTACTTGTGTTTAATTGCCTACTTGTTTCCCTCCTTATTTGGGCGGTCCGACCCTCGGTCCCATCTCGGGCCCGGGCCGGGTCGTCACATCGCATAACTATAAATAAAGGAGCAAGGATACGGGTTGTTGGCAGAGCTTGAGCGTGAGAAAAAAGCCATTAAAAGTCGCGGAGCGATAACAAGTTTTCGTGTTTCCGCTTTCTCGAAGAGAAGTCTGGTGAAGTTGTTGATGTTATAACATTGTGTAACACCCCGCTCCTTCGTTAGCTCGGCTTGCGTGCTATACTTGCACTTCTTCCTTTGTTGATTGTATGTTTGGTCTGCGAGAGGGTCTAGATGTGTATGAGAGACCACGTTAAGACCAAAACATTATTAAGAGACTCCATATAGTTGTTGACTTGCTAAAGTCACAAGCCGTGACTCGACGATAGTCGGAATGCGACGCGATTGAGAGTTTGCTTGTGTTTTGTGTTCGGGACCTCGGTTTGGTCCTAGACCTTTACTAGATGGTTTATTAACATGTTTAGATGTATTATACTTCAAGTTGGAGGTGTTCCTTAAGTCTATCGATGATTTGGAAGCTTTGGAGATAGTGTTCGTCTCTATCGCGTAGTTCGGGGATTGAGTCGTGTAATCGTCTCTCCTTTGGAATTCTTATTTCCCTAGTTGTTATTCAACTTCCTAGAAGTATTTAAGCTTCTTCATTAGCCCTTAGACTTGCCTTAAAAGTCTCCTTTCATTGCTCGTTCGATTGCAAGTTCATTCGTCGTTCCGGTTGCACGTTGTTGCACCCCTTCCCGGTTTCTCTCGAGTTGTTTCGGGAGTTGTTCGGTGTGTTTCCGACTTGTTTTGAGTTGGGTTAGACCTTAGAATGGTTTCCCATAAGTTGGGACCATTTAGGACATGTTTAGACCAAGTTTGAGGACATAAAGAAGGTCCGAAGCCAGGGCCGCATCTTGTGAGGCGCCCGCCTCACCGAGAGTAGTTCGATTCAGCCCAAGCCTCGTAAGATGGCGCCCGCTGAGAATGTTGAGGCGCCCGCCTCAACATCAGATACACACTTACGGGATTTTTCCCCTGTTTTGCTGTTGAACGATTTTTATACCCAAACCCCTATCCAAACCTTTTCTAAACCTCACTTAAACCTCCCTAACCCTCCTTACTTATACCCTAACATCTCTAACAAGTTTTATGGGTGGATTAGTGAGTGATTGAGTGGATTAATTAAGCCCAAATCAGATTTTTAAGACACCACATTGTGGTGACACTTGTCCCACTCAATTTTAACCCCCTTTTAAGCCACAATCTGAGAGTTTGACTCTCATTTCTCTCCTCCCTTCTCCAAAAACGGGATTAGCTTCCTCCATGGTTCCTCCTTGAGTTCTTGAAGGTTTCTTCTTGGTTCCCATAGCTCCTTTCCTCCATTGTTGAAGCCAAGCCATAGGATTGAAGAGCTTGTTGAGAGGAGCATTTTCAACCGATTAGTTTTCTTCTTTGCTTTCTTGGGTGTAGTATACAAGTAAGTTACCTCTTCTCCCTTTGATTTTGTACTCATTGATCCTAAGGAAAACAAACTCTATGCTATTTGAGGTCAATGAGTACACATACTTGCTTTGTGTGATTTTTAACTTGTGATTTGAGCATGTGAACTTGTTTAGAGCATGTGTAGGATGACTTCTATGATTATTGAAGTATATTGTTACTCTTCATCTTGGGTTTCTAGGATTGTGAGCATGCTAGAAATAATGTTTACATTTTATTTGGGTTTATTATGAAAGTATACATAAGTTTGGGAATTTTGGATGTGTGATCTCACTAGATAATATGAGTATGGCCATTTAATTGAGATTGTGTGAATTATAAGATGGGTATATGATTATGTTGAGTTTCATGAATTTTAGGGCTTGATAATCAAGCCCGAATTATTGGAGGAATTGTTGTTAAATAAAGTGGGTATTAATGTGTAGGATGATTTGGATGATGTTGTATGTTGGGAGGAATGGGTTACCCCGTTAAGGATTTTATGAATTTTGGGGTTTGGGAATCAAGCCCGAATTATTTTGGAATTTGTCATAAATTGAAGAGGATGATAATGTTGGGATTTATGGAATGTGTAAATAATGAAACTTAATAGTAAGACTCAACGGAGTCATTTTAAGTTCAATAACATACTAATAACCGTTGGGATGAATTCCTACGATGTTCGGGTTTTGGTTGGTTATGGTGGTGAGCACCCGAGCATCTCGATTTGTGTCCGATTGAGACACCTACGTTATAGAGATTTATTAGGGGAATTATTTAGAGCGTGCTCGGGAGAGCACGGTACATTGAAGACCAACCGATGGTCTCGAGTATGGTTGAAAGATAATTATTGAGTTAGTTCTCACTTTTGGGAAATGATCGGTTGTGCATGAACGTATTTGTGGGTTATGACTACGGAGTAGTCTTTGGTTGATTTCAATTAGAGGTCCATTATAGACCTCATAATATGATTCTCGGCGGGTTTATACTATTCTTGATTTAATTGGTGACTTGAGATCTTTTAAGATTAATTGGTTGTGAGCAATGTATTTGCCTTGACTTGATTTATGGTAGAGAATAATAACCTATTTGGTCGGATGAGTTCGCTCTTGTCGAATTCATTCCTTATTTGTTTATATTGAGTAAATACATACTTGAGCATTTGGTCGGACGGGTTCGCTCTTGTCGAATCTGATCCTTATTTGGTCTTTACGAGTAAACATCTACTTGTGCATTGCATTAAGTCCAGCTGGCACTATTTGGTTTGATTTTTATGTCAGGGTGGGACGATACATCGCCTATACGAATCGTCAGATTTGTATTCGCTATGGATCGCCGTACCTGGGACCTCACACACCCCTCCATTGTAGGCTGCAATGGGGAAGTAGCCCTTTCCGTAACAATACGTGCGACACAAAGTGCCGCTATCGGCGGAGTTCGGTATATCGATGCGAAGACACGAGCATCGTAGTCACAAACCCGTATAATGTTTTTCTTGCAGGAGCTACGTAGCGGGCCCATAACATATCCTATTGTGATGTTTAATACTCGCACTTATGTGAATAACGTGCTAAGTGCAAATTTGTGATCATTTGAGGGCTAGGCCCAGATCTTGGTTTTACGTGCTTATGTATAAGCACTTGTATGAAAGATAACGTGCTATGTGGTTTATTATTGGTATGCTATTAAGATACCATGATTTTATATACGCTTGTGCATTATGCCATGCCACGTCATGCTATGCCATACATTTGCATTTGGTAACTTACTGGGTCATTATGACTCACTCCGTGTGTTTGTTTTCCTTAGTTTTTGCAGTAAGCTCGTTAGTGCACGTTGCAGCTTCGGGTGCTTGTCGGTTAGCAGGTGGTCTTCCGGGCAATAGCTTGGAGTTATTATTATTGATATTATTGTATTTAATATCTTGTGAGACACGGATGTAAAGTTATGTAAACTTTACTTGGGTAGTTATGTTAGCATTTTCTTATCGTATTATTTTGGGAGCCGACTTGTTTGGTTGAGCTATTGTATTTATTTAGAGGTTATTCTGTTGTCTTTCCGAGCAAGGTTTTAGCTCGCAAGTTCTAGTATTATGTTATTGTTATTCCTGTCTCCGACAACTTTAGTCGAGAGACATTGGTTTAGTTGTTAGTATTTAATATCTTATTCATTTAGTTGATTTGTCCCTCCGGCATGTTGTAGCCGTTGAGTGGTTGTTTATCAGGTTGGTATTCTGTTGATTCGCCGGCCTTAGGTTGCCGATGGTTTGTTGTACGTGCGCAATGTTGCGTCACGCGAGTCGTAGATTTGTCGAGAGATAGTCGTCTCTCAGCCTTGTATTCCTTAGTTTATAATTATAAGTTTGGGTTCCACTTATGATTTGCTTCCGCAGATTTTAGTTTTTGGTTATTCGGTTTTGCCGTTATGGCTTTACATTCCTGTTTAGAGTTTGTTGGTTCAACTCTTGACTCGCACCACTACGCTTAGCGGGTGCTTGTCCGTCTTTTAGCTTGTCTTGACGGCACGACCTTGGGATTTCGCATTGGAGTCCGGGTCGGGCTGTCACACATTGGGAGTAACATCAAAGTTCTGAAAATTGTTTTGTCTTCATTTCAGTCTTAGGAAGCTGATTTTATTTCTTCCCACGTTTTGTTTAATCTGTTTATGTGGGGTTTTTGTTCTCCAAGACTCATTGTCTTGTGAGAATATTTTGTGAGTGATTTTCACAATTGTTTTTTGTAAAACGATTATTATTTTTAGTGAAATCTTTGTGGCCTTGATGCTAAGTCTACAAGTATTATCTTGTAGATTGATGTTGGTAAACGTTTGCATTCAGTTTTCTGTGTTGTTATTTATTCTTCCGCTGCTATAATCTTCTTTGACCATTGTGATTCCCATTGTAGCTACATTCACAGCTACATTGGAAATTACTTTGGTTTTTATTGAGAATCCTAGCTATTGTGTTCTTTCAGTCCTGTTTTGGGAAAACTTCGGGAAAATTCTGGTACCAATCTACTAAAGTGATTGAGATTCCCTTTGGGTGTGTTTTACCTACATATGTTAGGATACTCCTTGTAAAATTTGGTAATTTTCCAAGGTGTCTAAGTACCTCAATTAGGTCTTCACTTACGGCTGTGCCAGAATTCTGTTTTCAGGAAATCAACTTTTGTACTTGATTTTGTAGTAACCTTATTTTGATGAATATAAGTCCAAATTGAGTAATTTAAAATGCTAAAAATATAGTTTAATGAGTCTAGTTTCAAAAAAATCAATAATCACCTCATTTTGAGGTCTGAGCTATTTATGGTTGATTTTACAAGATTGACTATACAGTAACTTTGCAAATGAAAATTCTGTTTTCCAGATTTCGGGATTTTCTAACTTTCTGAATTTGTGACCTATTTAACCCATTGATCCCCCATCCTTAGTGACCCTAATCCCTCATATTAGACCCTAACTAAGTTTGCTTAAGCCTAATCCCATTCATCCTCCATTAGACATGTGGATTTCCACTCATCCTCCATGTGACATGTGGACTTCCACCCACATTTGCATGTCATATATAAGCCTCCCACCTTAGTGATCAGCCATTAAACCCTCCATTTCAGTAAATTTCTTCTCTCTCTTCCCAAGCTCTTGTGTGTGAATGGTGAGGGGAGATTAGTGTGTGTTTCCTCCATAACTTGAGCTCCCAAACTCCAATTGCCAATCCGAGACCACCAAATTGAAGCTATCCAGGAGGAGCACGATTCTATCTGATTAGATTTTGTTTATTTCATATTTTTCCTTGGTGTAAGGTAAGCTATTGATTCCCCTTATGATGTATGCTAGAAATGCCATGTTATCCCTTTTTTTCTTATGATTCTCATGCTCCAACCATGTCTATACCATGTTTGATGATGATTTGAGTTTATAAGATTTTTGAATGATGAGTTCATCTTGTTGTTTTGGTCTTAAGCCTAGAATTAAAAGTGTTCTATGCCTCATTTGGAATAACTATTGTTCTTGGACCATTGACTTTTGACAGCCTTTAAAGATTATGATTCTAGGGTTCCATAAACTATGAATTGTTCATTTTGTTGTTTTGGTCCTAAGCCTAGAGTAAAATGTGTTCTATGCTTCATTTGGAATAACTATTGTTCTTGGACCATTGACTTTTGACAACCTTTAAAGATTATGATGTTAGGGTTCCATAAACTATGAATTGTTCATCTTGTTGTTTTGGTCCTAAGCCTAGAGTAAAATGTGTGCTATGCTTCATTTGGTTAACTATTGTTCTTGGACCATTGACTTTTGACAACCTTTAGAGATTATGATTATAAGGTTCCATAAACTATGAATTGTTCATCTTGTTGTTTTGGTCCTAAGCCTAGAGTAAAATGAGTTATATGCTTCATTTGGAATAACTATTGTTCTTAGACCATTGACTTTTGACAACCTTTAGAGATTATGATTATAAGGTTCCATAAACTATGAATTGTTCGTCTTGTTGTTTTGGTCCTAAGCCTAGAGTAAATTGTGTTCTATGCTTCATTTGGGCTAACTATTGTTCTTGGACTCTTGACTTTTAATAACTTCTAGAAATTATGATTCTAAGGTCCCATAAATTATGAATTGATGATAATTCTTGACTATGATTATTATTTGGATTAATGGCCTAGTCTATTCTATACGAGAACTTAGAAAAGTGTTTAGAATGCATTTATCGTTTAAACTCTATTGGTTGATTTTATAAAGATGACTCAACAGAGTCTATTTTAGTAAGCCATTGAACAATACCGGCTCAATGATCAATCCCTACGACATTCTAAATACGTTTCACTAAAAATATTAATTCTAGACTCTTGAATTGGATTGATTACCATGCTTGATTTAGATGTCATATAGTAGAATGCCTATTTGACATGTTGAGTTCGCTTTTGTCGAACTCAATCCTACTTGATGATTGATGAGAATAATTACTTGTCATGAACGCGATCGCTCTTGTCGACCTCGTTCTCTACTTGAGAATTTGTTAAGTAAACACTACTTGGCATTTGCTTGAGTCCAGTTGGCATACATGTCCTTGTACACACACGCCTCCACTGTGGCCACAGTGGGGAAGTAGCCCCTTTGTTGTAACCATTAGAGTGCATTGGTTTGTCTATCCCGGGCATCTCCTCGGAAGGTCGATGTACTTACAAACATCTGACACCTCACATTCCAGATAACGCTTGTATGCAGGAACTACATAGCGGTACCGACTCTCCATATATCCTTATCCTATGTGATTTAATTACGAGCACCTATGTGAAACAATGTGCATCTTAGATATATGATATATATGGTTATGTGATGATATCTTGCCTTGTATGTTGCATATTGCCATGACATGCATGATTGATAGCTTACAAGTCTTTATGACTTACCCATTCCCCTTTACTGCTTTAGATCCTAACAAAGCAGGTCCTTCTCGCTGAGGCTTGAAGTGTTTGTGATTCCCTTATTTCTCTTTTGGTCTGATGTTGCAGTTGAAGAGGTGGTTTAGATGTCCTCTTCCTTTCTTTTGTAATTTGCAAGGACGACGGGTTTTAAAACAAGTCATTTAGACTATGCTTGGGAATGTGTTTAGAACTTGTGCTTGTTTCCTTTATTTAACTACTTGTAGTGTTATCACTTGTAGTACTTGTAATCCTTTTGATGCCGGCAATGTGTAAGCCGAGCTTTGGTTATCATGTTGATTAGTTCACTATGTATAAGTCTTCAGTTGAGCATCCTATTAGCTCTTATTTAATTCTTGTCCATTAACTGCTAGCTTGGGTTCTAGCATGTAATGTCGCCGATGACTTGGTTTAAATTGTTTAACTGTTATATCAGGAAATGTTTTTAAAATTCCGGCCTTTTGGAGCCGAGGCGTGTTACGTCTCCAATGTTGCGTCACGTCGTTTTCTTAAATTGAGTCCTTGCATGTTTATGTGTTTACTTGTTTTGTCCCTATTTGGGTGGTCTGACCCTCGGTTCCACCTCGGGCCCGGGGCGGGTCGCCACATGTATGTCATTATTAATTTACTTGTCTGTGAATTATGACAATATTACTTTACTTACAGTTATACATTATTACTTTACTTATTAGTGGTGCATTATTACTTTTTGATGATGTTCTATAATGTTTGAATTAACAGTAATAATAACACATCAAGAAACCAAAATCAAAGTTCCATACTGTTCGGCCAAGGGTGATACAACATTTTGCAAATGTTCGGCCAATCGAGCATTACTTAAATGTTTGGTCACTATTAGCAAAACATTTTTAAAATGTTCATTCTACCCTGTCCGAATATTTTCAAAATGTTCCTTCTGACCTGATTGAATGTTGTGCATCGAGGACTCCCATTATTTTTTTTAAAATGATGGTGTAGCCCATTTTTAAGCATAGAGTTAATGTTGTCTGACTTCTTTTTGCTCCATAATTGATTTTCACACTAATGTAGAAGTGTGGAGATTTTGGGAAGGAAGGTTATTGGAACCAGACTAAGGTTTGTTGCCCCTTTCAACAAAGTGTCTCGATATGCCTCCTTTCAACACTCGTTCGACATTTGGTCTGGTGGAGCTGCAACTAGTTCTCAATTGGGAGCTCTTCAGTTGGGGATTTTTTGTTTGGTCTGTTGGGAAATTTGGAAATTCCGATGTGGGGCAATCTTTGATGGCAATGTTGGTCTTCACAGTGGGCTGCTCACAAAGGTGTTTAGTGGTCTTCATGATTTGATACTTAATTTTTAGCCTAGATGTGCTGTCAACTCTAAACGGGTGGTTCTTGGCTTCGTTGGGAGTGTCCTGCGGCAGGTATGTTCAAATTAAACACCGATGGCTCAGCTATATAGTTTAAGTGTACTAATGATGGCATGATTCGTGACAACGCTGGGAACATGGTTTGGGACTTTTTCTCATTTCTATGGGAATGGGATCAATATGATGGCTGAAATTTTAGCTCATCATGATAGGTTGCAGCTATGCAGGCTGTTGCATTTGGAGCATGTAGTGGTTGAAACCGATTCAAAGGTTGCTGCTTTGGGTATAAAAGGGGTTAACAAATTACCTTGGACATATATTTATGTGTTGAGAGCTTGTCAAAAGTTGATCAAAGATTACTCTTTGGTACATGTTTTCCGGGAGAAGAACTGATTGGCTGCATTTGGTCATAATCATAGGAAATCCAGGTGTTTAGTAGGCTAAGTGATCTTCCTAGTTCGATTCGACTGGCTGTTAGACATGATGCTTTAGGTATGTATAATTACCGTAGGTGATCTACTTTTTTCCTATTATTTTAGAGGTAATGCTCTTTTGTCCCCCTAATTTGGTTGCGGCTGGGTATCCCCCCCCCCCCTTGTATTTTTGCCCCGATTTTTTATAAATTGCGCAGGTGCCGCCCCTGCTTCGTTGAAAAAAAAAAGTAGTGTAGGGCATAAAGTGTGGTATATTTGTTGGGGGGGGGGGTGTATCGGGAATTTCTTCATAAGCATAAAGGGTAACAACGTCTTTTTCTTATTTGAGGGTATTAATAAAATTAAAAAGAAATTAAAAAATAGGGGTATATATTAGATGTCGGGTGCAGTGCAAATAGCGCCTTTTGTCTATTTTGGGGTATTAACTGAGGCGTGAACAGAAAAAGCATTTCACGGCAGGCATGGCATAGTCCGTGATACTCTCTCTCACTCTCGCTCGGGATCGTTTACAGTAGTGAGCTTCCATCGCAGTTTGTCGTCGTCATCACAGCTCGTTCTAACCTCTAGGTAACTTTGATTTGTAGAGTTTAATCCACTGTTTTGTCTTGTAATTTTTTTTAAATTTAATTTTCTGTTTTTGGGGGGAAACGTTCGTTGATTCGTAATTTTCGAATTTATTCATAGTTCGTGATTAATTTAGGTTATTTCTCATGAAATCCCTCACTCTACACTAGTCAAACAGCTCAACCTGACAGAAAATCGAAACTAAGTTGACCGGAGGACTTAATCGACCCTAACAACATTAATTGGGGATTACATTTTGATTTAATATACCAGTAGCGAGTAACGAAAGCAGATTATTTACTTTTTTTTGGACCTAGTAACTGTTCAATTATTAATACTCTCAGTCCACAAAAAATAGTCTTTTTTTTTCACTTTCTTTATTCAAATTCATTAAACATTGACCAAAATCTTTTAAAAAATTACTAATTCTTATAAAATTCTAAAAGATTGTGCTAATGATTGAAATTTGGTACTTAAGACATAAGATGTACGATACATAGTGATTTGAAGATGTCTGACTTTTACGAAGGAAATGAAACTATTCCATTTTGGGAGATTCCACCTAAAGATTTCATTTTAAAAAATGCTTATAATCTTCATAGACCTTTCAACTTTATTCTCGACATATATACTATAAACGTGTTAGCTAGCTCAAATATTTTTGTAATTATGTTTAACTCCAATAATATATATCCCTTAATTATTAAACTTTTCAAACATGGACATTTTGGGTGGAACTGAGGGAGTATTTTTTTCTTGGCTGTAGGGAGTAAGATATTATTATTACACTTGCGGTTCCCTACCATGCCGTGTCGGAATTCGTAGAAATTTTTTCATGTCGTGTCATGAAAGAGTGTATCGTGCTTGTGCTTTGTAGATGGTGAGGGGGATTAATTTTCTCGTCTGTAATCCAGAGTAATGTTGTTTCTTTAACCTCTATTTTATTTTGTGCAGGTTAGGACAGCCTTGGAATTTTGAAAATGTACATAAAGCAGGTAATGAAATTTGGCTCATAGTTCTATACTTCAGTTTTGTTACTTCATTTTTGTTAATTAACTTTTGTATATGTGGTTTTGGGTGAAGGTTATTATTGAAGGGTTTAAAAGCTACCGAGAACAAGTTGCAACAGAAGCTTTCAGTCCAAAAGTTAATTGCGTTGGTAATTCCTTTTCTTATTTATTTAGTTTTTCTTTACCTACTTAATTGGATGGTGCTTTTGCTTTATCTACTAATATATAGCTTTGAACGTACATTGGATTGCTTTGGTATTGAGGACCAAGCATTTATTTATGCTTATAAACGTTTGGGACTTGAAAATTCTTGCTAGTAGTTCAATAAAAACGGAGAATTAAAAAGAAAAATCATAATTCGAATGCCATAAGAATCAAGTGGCATTAGCATAGCAAGCACCGGATATACTTTTATGATTTGTAGACTCAGACACAAGTGTGTGACTATCAACATGGACTCTACAATCTCAAGGCACAGGATACTTCCATATGCTCACAAATATACGTGAAATGTATGCACATTTGTATGTTTAGCTGTAGCGAATTATTTCTCGTGGTTTTCATGGTATTTGTATTACAAATTTCGTTCTACATGTTATATTTTAAGTAAAAATAGTACTCCTTTCGTTTTCAAAATATTGTCTGGGTTGACCCGGCACACCGTTTAAGAAAAACGAATTGACTGGATTATAAATATTGGTGAAATGCGTGGTTTCCTTTAATGCCCTTGAGTATATGGCCATAATTGAAGTATGTATAAAAAGTAAAGGTAAAGTGGTAAAAGTGTTTTCCTAAAAGGGAAAGTTTTGAAAGAGGACAATTATTCAAGAACGGACGAAAAAGGAAAGGTAGACGAGTGTTTAACAGTTGGACCTGGAAAAATATTTCCGGTCATATATGATTTTATCACAAGCCGAGTGTTTCCAACATTTCTTCCCTGATGAATGGGACACAACCTGAACTGTCCAAATGTATATATTATGTCACAAGTGCAGATCATGGTCAATATACAGTAGGGAAGTTTGCAATCATTTATGAAATTGCATGTTTCTTGAGGTTCCTAAACTCTTATTGCTTCATTTGTGATATTTAGGGACATTATCTGCCTGCAGTTTAAGATAACTGCCCTAAGATATGACTTAAGAGATTACATATCAGCGAGGATGCTGCATATTGGTGGCAGTGTAACTTTTGGTTGATTTCATTCTCATAAGGGTGATCTTTTGGACTTCAGTTTCATAATTTATTGGTTTGATGAGCCACTGTGTGACCTTTACCTAACGCTGAAATATTAGCAAATTGTTTGCATAACTTCATGCTCTGGTTCTACTCTCTCTCTCTCACCAATTTATTTGTTATTCAATTCCATTTTGAATAGGGATTTACAGTTTTATTGTTTTAGGCGTCTTTGTGGTAAAATAATCATTCATATTCGTTTTGTTTGTTTTTATCTGTTTCCAATTGAATTATTTTTATAGCTCCTCCCTCTCCTCTCTCATGATTCTGTAAGGAATTTTATGGGGAAAGTAAATGGTCCAAAAGCTGGAACTTAATAAGCTGAATATATATCATCCTTGAAAGAAAAACCAGAGATCTAGTGACCTTATAAAAATATAAACTATTGGGGTGCTATTTCGGCGTGTGTTTAGTGGACCATTTGGAAAGAGAGGAATAGAAGAATCTTCGATAATATTGAGGTTTCGCTGGATCAATTGAGAGACTGTCTTTTGCGTACGCTGTTTTTGTGGTGTTTGATCAATCTCTCGGTCATTCTTTTGTGGATTTTGTGAATAGTATTGAGTAGTATGTATACTCCTAGTGTACAAAGGACGCGTCACCTGTTTTGACGCTCATATTTATACATATTTTTACCCATAAAAAAAAAACTAGTATCTAAACTGCTTCTGCAGAGTTTAAAGAGTTTCTGGAATGACTTATGAAATCTTTATGTTAGCAATAACAATTTTTTTTATAGGTAAAAATACTATAAAATCCATCGCCAAAAGAGGTGGCGAGTCCTTTGTATACATGGAATATACTACTACAAAAGAACTATGCAATCGATAACCTGTCCACTATATCAACAAAAAAATTTCTTGAAATTGGAAAAGACTTTGAACACCGGTAACGGAGAGTCCAAACAACATCGACCATAATCTGATCAATATCTAACTCGACATTCTCAAAATCTCTTCGATTCCTCTCCTTCTAGATATTCCGGCAAATAGCCAAATAGCCAAAGGTGCTGAGTCCCAAAAGGCATTCCTCCTCCTTCTCTTATAGAGGGACCAACTCCAGAACACCTCTCCTCATCCTTTCTACAATAACAGTTTGAAGTGGATTTTTTCGGGGGGGGGGAGGGGTTATGGGCCTTGTGTGGATGCAGATCACAGAGGTTTGTGGGCAGAACTAAAAGCAGTACTTGACAGATGGAATTCTCCCTGGTGTGTTGGGGGGATTTCAACGCAATCAGATTCCCGCACCAATGTACTATGGCCAGATTTTTTTCTCCTGCCATGGTAGAATTTAATGACTTCATAAATGAGATGGAGTTAGTTGATTTACCTCTTGTAGGGGGAACCTTCACGTGGTCTAGAAACAGCGAGATGAAACAATGCTCGAGGATTGACAGATTTCTTGTGTCAATAGGTTGGGTCGAGGCTTTCGGGGGGAGTTCTCAAGTCTGCTTACCAAGGATAGTCTCAGATCATGTCCCTCTTGTTTTGAACTGTGAGGGGGTGCTTAAAGGGAAGTTTCCTTTTCGTCTTGAAATTATGTGGTTTGAAGAGCCTGGGTTTCTAGATTGGGTGAAGTTGAAATGGCAATCCTATTCGGTAGGAGGAGACCCCTGCTTCAGGTTGGCGAGGAAACTGAAGTGTTTGAAAGAGGACCTAGACGTTTGGTAATATCAGGGGAAAGGTTGGATAAAGCTCGAGTCTAGTGGCTGCGTGAAGGTGATAATAACACGAGGTTTTTTCATCGAATGTCAAGTATTCACAAACAAGGTAATCAGATTCGGAAGGTATGTATTAATGGGGTTTCACTGGTAGAGGAGGATGAAATTAAGGAGGGCATAGCAGGGTTCTACGAAGATTTGTATACGGAAGAAGAGGATTCATTTATTAATCTGGAGGGGTCCCTTTTCCAGCTCTCACCCTGGATGATCAGAGGGGGTTAGAAGCTCCTTTTTCTGAAGAAGTGTTCGCTGCAGTCCATGGTATGAGAGGAGATAAGGCTCGAGGACCCGATGGCTTCCCAATGGCCTTCTTCCAGCAGTGTTGGGAGTTGTTAAAGGATGATCTGATGGGGGGTTTTCAATTTTTTCCACACTCATAGGAGATTTGAGAGGAGCTTCAATGCCTCCTTTATTGTGCTTATTCCAAAAAAGGCAGGTTTGGAGGATATAAAAGATTATAGGCTTATCAGTCTCATTGGGGGGGGGGGGGTGTATAAAATTATTGCTAAAGTTCTCTCTATCCGATTAAAAAGGGTGCTAGGGACGGTGATTTTTGATTCTCAACATTCATTTGTGGGAGGTCGCCAAATCACTGATGCAGTTCTCATTGCTAATGAGGCTGTAGACTCGAGGATTCACAGCGGGGAGGCAGGTCTTATTTGTAAGTTGGATATTGAAAAGGCGTATGATCATGTGAGTTGAGGATTCCTGTATTACTTGTTGTCCAGGATGGTGTTCAGAAGATGCTGGATGGAGTGGATCCGTTTCTGTATTTCGACGGTTAGATTCTCAGTCTTGGTTAATGGGGAGCTGGCAGGGTTTTTTTTTGCAGCTCGAGGGAGCTTCGCCAGGGTGATCCCCCCTCTCTCTGTCGCTATTCATTATTGTGATGGAAGCCCTGAGTAGGATTATGGATGTTTCCATTTCAAGAGGTTTCATTAGCGGATTTAAAGTTAGTAGGGAAAGAGAATCTGCGTTATTGGTCTCTCATCTGCTTTTTTGCAGATGACACGTTGTTGTTTTGTGGTGCAGAAGATAGACAATTGGGTTATCTACGGATGGTTCTGTTATTCTTCCAAGCTGCATCAGGCTTGAAGATCAACATCCTTAAGAGTGAGATAGTTGGGACGGTGGATTCTGTTGATGGCGAACCTTTTTGGTTGCAAGGTTGGTTCCCTCCCGACCTCTTACCTTGGGTTACCTCTTGGGGCACATTCTACAAATAAAGACATATGGAATCCGGTCATTGAAAGATTCGAGCGATATTAGCGGGTTGGAAAAAGCAATACTTGTGAAAGGGTGGCAGATTGACCCTAGTCAAGATTACGTTATCTAGTTTGCCTACTTACTTCATGTCTATATTTGATATTCCGGTTTCAGTGGCCAAGAGATTGGAGAAACTGGAAGGAGATTTCTTGTGGGAGGGCCAAATGGAAGAAAGAAAGTATCATCTGGTGAAGTGAGAGCTAGTCTGCTCTAATCTGAAGTATGGAGGTTTGGGAGTTAAAAGTTTTTAATTCCGCTCTTTTGGGGAAATGGTTGTGGCGTTACTTGACTGAGAAGGGAGCTCTTTGGAAGAAAGTAGTGGTGGCTAAGTACGGAGTTGTGAACCATTTGTGGGATCCCAACGAGGTTCTGTATGGTGTAGGGGTGGGGGTTTGGAAAAACATTAGAAAAAGATGGGATATGGTAAAACGTTTCATCTCTTTCAAGGTGGGTAAAGGGGACTCGGTCAAATTCTGGCTTGATAAGTGGTGCGGGGATTTGGAGTTGCAGTGGCCTTCCCGTTTCTGTTCCAGCTAGCTGTTGATAAGGAGGAGTTTGTTTGCTCTGTTGTGTTAGTTGACGGTGGATCCGTTACTTGGAATCCTACTTTCAGGAGGAACATGCAGGACTGTGAGGTTGATACTCTTGGGGCCTTCCTTGAGTTACTGTATAAGCAAAAGTTAAACAAGAATTCTATAGATTCCGTCTTGTGGAATGGTAAGAAAGATAAGTCCTTTTCCTGATAGGCTCTTTCCGTGGAAGAGTGTGTGGAAGACAAGGGCACCTTCTAGAGTGGTTTTTTATGTGGGAAGCTGCTATTGAAGCCATCTTAACTCGAGATAATCTGAGGAGGCGGAAGATCTATACTAACTGGTGTTATATGTGCAAGAGGGATGAAGAAAGTGTGAATCACCTACTGCCTTTTCGCGAGGTAGATTTGGAGCTATGTGTAGTCTTTTTCAGGTTACTTGGGTGATCCCAAACTCGATTAAGGAGCTTCTTTTGTGCTGGACCCTGTATAAACGAAGAAGAAAAAATAGTTTTTGGGATGCTGCCCCACTGGCAGTTTGTTGGTCCATTTGGATAGAAAGAAATCGTAGACCCTTCGAGAACAAGGAGAAGAACTTGGAAGAGATCAAAGATCAGATTATCAGATGCCGTTCTTTTGGTGTGCAGAGATGATATCACATTGGCCTAACCCCTTTGTTGATTTTGTGGATAATATTTTTGGTAGTTAGTAAAGGGCTGGATGTATATTCCCTGTACATAGGACGCTTCACCTTCTTTGAAGCCGTAATTTATAAATCTAACTTTACTGATTAAAAAAAAGAGTATGTGACACTGCAACTGTAAGGAGTACCAATTTTTAATACACATGCTTAGTTACAGACTAATAGACTATAGTGTAACCAAGCTATATACCAAGCTTATTTAACCAAGCTATATACTAAATTACCAAGCTACTGCAAAAATTGAAATAGTTGATTTTAAAACTAAAACGACTACTTTAGTGAATAGCCTAGCCTAAGTCCCTAACCCCAAGGTCGGTCCCTAAGTCCCAATTCCCAAATGGCTGTGTGCCAGTCGCTTGCTTCATCGCTTGACAAATGATAGAAGACGGATCCTTGCTGGGCCCGTCTGTCAGCCCGAAAAGGGTGTTTTGATTCGAGCCCGGATGATCCATGGGCCTATAATATGTGAAGTCCGACCCGGCAAAAAAATTGGATGGGCTGGGCCGGCCGTGGAGGGCCTTGGGCTTTTTTTGCCGGCTCTAGGTGCGCCTTAGTACACTAGGAGTATACCCATCAATTAAAGTAAAGTAAATCTATACAAGAACTCTACAAAAGAAATGGAAGAGCTCGCGCTGCCCTCCACCTGGCCAGCTTTGAGGAGCACCAAAAAGATAGAGTGCGAAGCAAAGACTCCTTCGAAAAATAAGCATTGACATTTCCACATTCTCAAAGACCCTCCTATTTCTCTCCTGCCAAATCGTCCAGCAAACGCCTAGCAAAGCCGTGTTCCATGTGCTTATACAAAGACCAGCTCCGAAAGAGCTCTTTGACCGAGCATAGCGTCACCCATGAGATTCCAAACAAATTGAGGATCAAATCCCAGCTCGGACGCAACAGGACAATGGATCAGCAAATGGTTTACGTTCTCATCGCTTCTTTTTAACATATAGCACCAATTCACATAAATTTTATGATGCTTTCTCAGATTGTCCCCCGTCAAAATATCTTCGTGCACTGCCTCCCAAGCAAAAAAGGCTACTCTCATGGGGGCACTTGATCTCCAGATTTGCTTCCACGGGAATGTAATTCTGCGCCTATCACTCAGCTTGAGATAATACGAACGAACATAAAAATTCTTGCTCTTTGCCCCATTCCAAACCACCTTATCAACCTACTGTCCCACCCTTATGGGAATACAACTGCTCGCTGAATAACAAAAAGGATTCCACCTCCCAGTCTTGAAGGTTCCTGCGAAAGACCGGACACCACGAGACTCTACCTTCCCCAAAATTCAGAACTGAACTTATCACACAATCCTTCTCTGTAGCTATAGCAAACAGATCTGGGAAGGAGCGAGACAACTCCTCATTGTCGCACCATCTGTCCTTCCAGAACTTGATTTCATCACCTGTGCCAATGTCAAAGGAAATAAATCTCTGAAAAGATACCCAACCCTTTCTAATAGTCCTCCAAACACCAGATCCATAAGGTGAAGAAATGTCGTTTGGGAACCATAAATGATCCCCTTCACCATATTTCCATAAAGTCTCCCTCTCCTTCATATATTGAAGACTGCTGATATCAAAGACCCAAAGTCCAGCTCATGGTCTGACGTGAATAGGCACGTGGATCCTTATTGGATTATCAGTAACTCACCCATCGTAAGTTGACTTCGAAACACAGCTCTATGAACTCACATGGGTGAATTAAATGTGTTTTACTCTTCAGTGGAACGGCTGAACTTTGCCATTTTGAGCAAAGACAGCTCTATCATCCTTTCTGGTCACTGCACCACCCTTTTGTCTGCAATAACTGTATCAGTAGTCGCATGAAGATTTGTTTCGGTCTGCACAGCTTTTGGAATTTGAGTTCAACAGCTATATGCATTTACTGCATTCAAAATGAAATTGATCCCACAGTTGAATCTCTCCAACGGCTACCTAGATCTCATCGAGTATAAATGCTTTCACCTGGATCCTTACGGAATATCTCGTGCTACTTAAAATTTTTTATAACTCTTTAACAACCCTTCTGTGCATTCAAGAGATGTTCGACTGAACCAAGCATTCAAAGAAACATCGAAGAAGCTGCAATTATTTGACTCCTAGTTTTTAACTGCTCTTCATTGTTTCAATTTATTCTTTATGTTCAAGCCTACATCAAGAGTATATACATTTGCTTGTCAAATTATTTCTCTCACCATAAACACTCGGTCAAAATCATTTTGTACATGATCCATTACTGATTATTGTAATAGATCTTAGAGGAGAAAGTAGTGCACATTTTAAAATCCAATGTTGACCACTTTTGTAGTGGACGTAGCACTCTTTATAGTGTAAACCACTTCAAATCTCTGAACACTTTATTTTCTGTTTGTACTGATTTCATGCCATTCATTTAACCCTTGATCATCTTCTTTGAAACATCATTAGTTGTTAGCTAGCAGATAGAGGTTTCTCGATATCAGCAGCCCTCTGTTGCAACTATCTTTCAAAGTACTTCCGCTGCCCCCAACTTAGTTAATAAGTTGGTTATCATTCTAACTTTGGAAAGAAAACCATGTTAAAATTTTAATTTGGTACTAGGCTTCTAGCCTAGTTGTGCGACTCAAGCAGCTGGGCGTGTACGCCTTTGGCGCCTTTTTTTGAGGCGAGAGGCGCCAAAAAGTCGACTAAGGCACTCATTTGTTTTTTTTATACTTTTTAAATGGGAAACGACTTAGGTTCGCATGAAATCAGGTCAAGTGTGGCCCAATTAAAGCAGACATTGAATTCAAGAAATAAACAAAAGGTAGCACAATGTGGTCCGACATTCGTGTCCGCATGTGCGGGCACACGAGGAAGCCAGCCCAAGGCAAATTGTATCTTGATTCGCACCTCCCCCACTGCGGGCGTGGGAGGAATAGTTCTTTCTATACAAACTTACCCAACACAAGGGAGCCTTTGTATATAAACCATTCAAACATTTCATATTTTTCCAATGTGGGATAATCCACTTCCAATACTTCCAATGTCATACTTTAACCCTCTATAACTTATTCATCCGAAATCCGAATTGGACAAATAAATATAGCATTCTTATGTATTCATAGAGAATAACATAATTCCACAATTATCTTGGTCATTACATAAATGACTCAAATAAATTAGTGTCTCAAAGCCCCAATTTACTTCACTTAAGAACACTAGTTTTCCAACACTTAGTTTCATGTATTATACCCACTTATAACATGTTTTGTTGATATTAATTAAGTTATATACTTATATGTTTTTTTCCTTAGTATTTTTTCCGTGAGTGCCTTTTTGGCGCCTCGCCTCTCGCCTCAAATTATGACCTATGGCCTTTTTGGCGCCACTCGACTTTGACAACTATGGAGCCAACCATTTCGTCTTGATTCACCACAATACTCTAGAGGTTAGGGAACTTTTCCTCAGCTCTGTGTCGCCACACCAAGTGTCCTTTCAAAACTTGACATCTTCTCCTCTCCCTATCTCAAAGGAAATGAAATGCTTGAATGACTGCCCTCACCCTATTTACATGCCACCGCCTTTCACCACAAAGCTTGTCTATCAACCAAGTATCGCAATAACAATTTTTACCTGAATGCAAATCTTTTCAGAAGTTATTGGAGCAGCAGGAATATGTCATCCTTCTACATTGCAAGGCTTTATTGAAGTACCAGGATACAGTCAATATAGTTATAGTCAACAGACCCCCTCATTTCTTTTGTGACAAGAGATTGCCAAGCCACAAGTTTAACTATGTTAGCAATGGAATAACTAAGTTAATTTCAATTTTTCTCATGTTGTTTGCAATCTTTTTCAACCTTCATTCAGTCAAGTTCTGTTATAAGATCTGTATTGGTAAAATATGTCAACACTTCTTTGTATTTTCTGCACGATAAGAACTGACGCGCAACATTTACACTGCAGTTGGTGCTAATGGATCTGGCAAGTCAAACTTTTTCCACGGTATGCGTAAACAGACTTTTGTCACTTTTGATTATTACTGATAGTCTCTATGGGGATTGACTTGTCTGCTTCATCTTATTTACAGCAATCCGATTTGTGATAAGCGACCTCTTCCATAACCTTCGCAATGAAGATAGGCATGCCTTCCTGCACGTATGTTATTTAATATATGGGTGTTCTTGTTATCATTCTTTTTAACTAGTTATAGATGTTATTCCACTAATCTTTATTGGTACACTGCTCAGGAAGGTGCAGGTCACCAGGTGTTATCTGCTTTTGTGGAGATCGTGTTTGATAACTTGGATAATCGTATTCCGGTAATCTAAGTACTTATTTTGCTAATTTTCTTAGATATGTGTTTGAGTTAATATGTAACAATCAAAGAATATCTTTTTTGCTTCAAAAAGATCTTTGGCACTAATAGTCATGGATAAAAAACTAGCTGAATAAAATTCCTTACAACCTAACTAATGTATGACATCCTTGTAAGCAATGCAGATGTTTAATTATTTGCTTAGACTGCCCTTCAATGCATCAAGTCAGTGATGAGGACAAGCAAAATTATAAAAGAAACTCGAGCTATATGTGCGTTTGCTTTGTTATGTCATCTGGTAGTTGTTGGTGAGCCATAAATCAAATTCTTAGTCCTTAGCCATCCAGGTAGTCTGGTTAATACTTTATAGCTTGTTGCGGTTATGAAGTTGACAGTTTTTATTCACATGGCTGAGAGTAGTTTTTGTTTGCATGGATAGATTTAGTTTGAGGATGAGATGCAAGAACCATTATAAACATTTTCCAAAGCTGAATCAGTCAAATGGTACCTTTTTTTATGATAGAAAAGATGATATCATAGATACAAGAGTACACATATGCTGATAATATATTCCCCATTATAAACAAGTAGAAAAAAGACCAGGATCAAAACAAGAGATGAGACTAACATCTAAGAGCTGCCTTTCAATCTCTTGCTAGAGCCATGAAACCCAACCCCAACCTTGGTCCAAAGATGCCAAAACATAAAAATAAAAAAATCAGAGGCACCCAAGGCCAGGTTAAGAATTAGCTTCCTGATCCCAAAGGTTCTAGGATTTCAATCCTGACACACCACAGGATAGTAAAGAGAGCAAAATTCCAATGAGCACGCCTCTCTTTTTCTTTTTCCAAAACTCTTCCATTTCTGAACCAACATATCCTTCAAAATATGAGGGTTGATTCACCACCTACTGTAAACAATCGGCTCCTTTAAACCCAACCCACTCACAATGAAGAAAAAGGTGCTGACGTGTCTCACTAGCCTGCATGCAAAAATCTGGACTCAACACTATTTTATGATAGCTCCTTTGCCTACAATTATTAGGATTGAGCTTGCCATGGATCAAAGACCAAACAAAACTCTATCTTTCAGAGGGATCTTTACCTTCCAAATGAAGTTGGAAAGAGGGAAAGATAGAGAAACATTAGAGCGTCATAAGAAAGCACAAATGGACTGACTACTGTAACTACCCAGTGAATTAAGACTCCAGATGTGCCTATCAGCAGTATCCTCAGAAAGGGCACATTCCCAAGAGCGTGATGAGAGATTAGAGTTCATCAAACCCTGTCTCTCATAGAATTCCCGAAAAAGTAAAAAAAAATTAAAGAGAGATTATTAACGGTAGGAGCCCCATGTAATTAAGATAACTGAAAAATATGAGGAAAGCCTCTAGCAGGGGTCCTCCCCCAACCCAAGAATCCTCCCAGATGCCTTTTATGAACCATAAGTCTTACTAATAAACCATTTTACTTTTATTTCCATGAATTCTCTACATTAGAAAATTCAACTTCAAACTGCCATTCACAAGAAGCTCCATGGTCCACACACTTCATTACTCTAACTGCTATTTCTCACCCGCTTAAAGCAAATTTGTGCCTCTTCCCCCTCAAACCCATTCAATCCTTGACTTTTGTCTTAGACTGGATGAAACCATGGACTTCGCTACCAAAATCATTTGCAAACAGCGTCTAGACAGTCTGTCTGATATCAAGTGTCAGGTGGAAAGATTTTCTCTCTTCTAGAGGTGAATTCCTATATTCTTGTCTATATCTGATAGCTAGAGGTAAACTTTGTTCTCTTTTTCTTTCCTTCCTATAGTTACTGTCTTCTCCTCCGACTTGCCCTATGTTAGAGGATATCTTTGATGGCTAATACTTGGTGTTTGATTCCACTGAAACTTGGGAGGTCATTGGCGAGGTCAGGGGTTTGAAGAGGGGTGGCTGGGGGTTTGGGTGGATGTGGATGTCTGGTTTGGATCTGGCTTTAGATCTGGTTATTCTTCCCGTTGTTCCTGATCAATATGGTGTGGGTTTGTTCTTGGTTGCTGTGGCATATCAGCAGTGTGCTCAGTGGTATTTCTGGCTGGGGTCCAGTTGGCATGGTTTAACATTGTCACCTGTTCTTTGACTCTCTTGTTGGCCTCTTTATTGGATTTCACTTTGTGTGGCCTGAAATTTTACTTCTCTTGTTTCTCGGCAGTTTTGCTAGAAATCCTAAAGATGTGGTAGTTGGGTTTTGGGTTTTATGTTGTTTGGATTAGACTGCATGTCAACTATGGCATTCAAGTGAATTTTCAGCATTGTGCTTTTCCCAGAGATCTCAAAGTCAGAAGTGAGATTGGTGCAAGTGTGGATTTGGTGTAGGGGTACATGTACATTTGCTTGTATTTGTGTTTGGGTGTGTTTGCATTTGCGTATCTGTCTGGTTGAGAGTTTGGGTGTTTTAGTGGATGTTGTTGAGCAGCCACATTTGAGGGTGTCTTGGGACTATGCACCTCGGATGGCAATCCGGTCTATTGACTTTTCCTCTACTCGCAAAGAATCATTTTTAGGCACTACAGCGAAAGCTTTAAGAGAAATTTCCTGTGATTCCTGGACTTGACCGGATTTAGGCGGATTATTCCTCCCATTACATTTCAATTTTAGAAAAATCTGTTGTTCTTTGACATTTGGAGTAGGAGAAGTGAAAAAAACGAGTCAAGACCCGAATGACTTCATAGTTGGCAAACTTTTGACAAGAATATGATTAGTAAAGGCCCTATTTCCCCGGAAGCAAATCTCTGCGGCATGTTGGTTATCACTTCTCACCTGGAATACACCATGGTGTAATTACACTTTTCTGTAAGTTAGAAGGCCATTCAACCTTCAATATATTCATAAATTGCCCTATTTTTCTAATTTAACAAAAATAGAATGGGTCCTATCTCGGCTTGATTAGAAGTGAACATGCTATTATGTAATGTCTTTTTCAGTTATTGCAGGTTTCCACAAATATTCATCCTTGTTTTCTTACCCTTTTGTGCACTAATGACGTATGAGTTTTCCTTGGTCCCCTTGCTATGTCCAGTAGTTTTTGACATTCTTTTATACTTCTGACAGGTTGATAAGGAGGAAGTGCGGTTGAGAAGAACAATTGGTCTCAAAAAGGATGAATACTTCTTGGATGGAAAGCATATAACGTTAGTACTACTACACCTGAAACAAACAGCATGCATACATACATACATACCTCCTCGCTTCTTCCTCTGTTGGTTTAGTAGTATACTTGAAAAACATCTCTACAACCTTGCAGGAAAACTGAAGTTATGAATTTATTGGAAAGTGCTGGGTTCTCTCGCTCCAATCCTTACTATGTCGTGCAGCAGGGGAAAGTATGGTGCTTCTGCATGTATAAATTTTGATTGTATAATAGTGAACTACGACAGTACTTATGGACTGTTTTGTAGATAGCATCGTTGACATTGATGAAAGATTCAGAGCGACTTGACCTACTAAAGGAAATTGGTGGGACACGAGTTTATGAAGAGCGACGTCGTGAAAGTTTGAAAATTATGCAAGAAACCGGCAAGTCACTCTTTTGGCTTTCTTGCTTCTTGCTTATAGTGAATGCTTTTTCATTCTATCCTCCCCTCTTAAATTAGGTAATAAGAGAAATCAGATAATTCAAGTTGTGCAATACTTGGACGAGAGATTAAGAGAGCTGGACGAAGAGAAAGCAGAGCTCAAGAAATATCAACAGCTTGACAAACAGAGAAAATCTCTAGAGTACACCGTTTACGACAAAGAGCTTCATGATGCGCGGCAGAAATTAGGAGAGGTTGGTTGTACCAGAAACTTGTTACCTGTTTTCTTACTTATTTCTTTTTTACTGTATTTGTTTTTAGTGGACATCAGCCTTAATGTTCGAGAGTCTAATGAATGACAGCCTTCACCTTGATCTTAATGAGTGATATACAATATGCATCACTATAACGTCATTGGTTGCTCACTTGATTTCTTACTCCCAAACAGTCAACCATAGCCTCTCTCAAGTATTCTTCCAGCTCAGAGGTGGATGATTTTCCCTCCTATCTAACCTTTGCATAATTTTTTATAAATTGGATAGTTTTGCCTGAAATTTGATATGATTAGTTTTGCCTGAAATTTGATCTGAGTAGTCAAGCCAATATGCATAGTATGTGACTATGTATTACTGCTTCTAGTTAATTCTGTTCTAGGCTTATTTGTTTAATCTTAAATTTGCGGCTTTTTGTGTGGATTTTGAGAATCTTGAGAGGAAAATCAAAATGAACAAAGAAACATTTTCTTTTCTTTATTTTTGTATGTTGTACACAGATAGAAGTTAGGTGATGCTGGATAGTGGAATTACATAAACTTATGTCAACAACAATCCCCACCCGTTTGCTGGATCATCTGGAAAGAAAGAAATGGTAGAGTTTTTGATTATGAAGAAAGGAGCGTTGAAAGGCTTAAAGACTCGATTCTCCAAACTCTGTTTTTTTGTTGTAATGAGTTGGAATCTGAGAGGGTTGATCCTTTTGTAGATTTTGTGGATAGCATTGCTACTAGGTAACTTGGCTGTTTGGTATTAGTTGAAAAAAGCGGAAGGCGAGAGGCGGGGCGGCGCAAAAGGGCACTCACAGAACAAATATTAAGGTCAAATTAATAAATATATATATAACTTAATAAATCTCCATAAAACATGTCATGAGTGATGAAAGTAAGTTAACAACATAATATTAATAACACAAATTTCATCATTCATAGTTGAAATTCCAAAGCATTAGATGAACTTAACTTAAATTCCAAACAAGAAAATAAATAGTCATTAAAGCAAATGAAAATAAAGACATGCAAAAGAGAACTAAAGTCATGAAATGTAATAATTAACAACTAACAACAACAACAAGCTAAAAATCCACAGAATCGATCTTGTCATCATCTCCATAATCTTTATCATCCTCATTCACAGGCATAGGCGCACATAAAAAGGCGCAAAATGGCACAAAAAAGGCGCAAAAAGCGCTCGTCGCCTGGCCTCATTCTTTCCAGGCGACAACCCCTCGCCTCCTCCCGCCTCTCGTCTTAGGCGCAAAAGCCGCTCGCCCCTTTTAAACTATGTTTGGTATACTCCCTATGTACATAGGTTGCGTCTCCCTTTTGGCACTTATTTATATATAATATTCTAACTTTACTTATCAAAAAAAAAAATCCCCACCCCACCTCCAAAAAAAGAAAAAAAGAAAAAGAAAACAGAAAAAAAGGTAGAAGAAAAGAAAAGAGAGCCTGATTTCATATAACTAAATAAAGAAAAAGGTAAACATGATAAGATCTTGCTATCCAGGGTTTCGTGTATTTTACTTCACTAGACTTCCAACTTGTTTCTTTTCTCTATCCTTTTTTTTAGGTTGGGAGGCTCTTTGGTTTGATTTGTGAATATATTGGGATTGGCAATACTTCCTTCTCTAGTTCTATCGGAGTTAATGGCTTTTGATTCTTCATGTTGCCACCATTTCCCATTTCATTGTTTTGGAGGGAGTACTTCCTTTTAGTATTTTCATTTTTCTGCAAAATTGTTTTGATCAAAAAAGGGGAGTTAGCTGCCTTGTTGAGTTCTACTTCAAGGCTTCATCCATCTCAAACTTCTGATAATATTGGGATTGACAATGCTTCCTTCTCTAGTTCTGTCGGAGCTATTGGCTTTTGATTCTTCATGTTGCCACCATTTCCCATTTCATTGTTTTGGAGGGAGTACTTTCTTTTAGTATTTTCATTTTTCTGCAAAATTGTTTTGATAAAAAAGGGAAGTTAGCTGCCTTGTTGAGTTCTACTTCAATGCTTCATCCATCTCAAATTTCTGATAAGAAGATTTGGGTCTTTGGGTTGTTATGGCTGTTCTCTTCTTGAGCATGTGTTACTTATTTCTTTCATTTTATTGCTCCTTCATAGTTAAGAGGCTGATCTCATAGAAACCAAAATTCCATTCAAGTTCAAGACTCTTGTCTGGGCGCTTGCATCATTATAAATACTCGCATTATTATTATTGTTGTTGTTATTATTATTATTATTATTATTTTGATATGAAATGGAAAATCCAACAGACAGGCATGGTTCTTTGGTTGAAGCAACTTCATCATTTTCGTGTTCGGCTTGGACAGGAGCCCTTTTGGTTCCTAAGGGACGGATACACTCTGTAGATGTAGATTGACTGAACACAGAAACCTTCCTCTGGCAGGCGTACGTGTTTTTTGCAGGATTTATCTTTACTCATGTCTATAGTCTATTTTCCTGACTAAAGTAATCGTTGTACGTACAACATACCTTGGGGCTTTCCTTTCCAGGATCCGTCTTTCTCGAGCTTCTTTTCTTTCCTAAGCCGATTTTTTGCTTTAAACAAGTTCAGTAGTTACTAGAGGATCTCAACTCCCTCCTTGTTCTATTTCCTTTGAATTAAGTGTTGATTCTCGTCTTTGATTCATTTATATGATAGCAAATTAACAATTGACCCCAAGGGGTGGGAGAGATGGCAAGGGCACTCAGGCAAAGATCTTGAGGTCCTTGGTTCCAATCCCCATACCAAGAAAGTGCCACACTTTCCTATCAAAAAATTAAATATGATAGCAGTTAATTGATCTTTAATGTCTCACTTGACTCGTTCTCCCCCCAACTTGATGCTTTTCCCCCTTTATTCTTATATCAAGAAAGCTTTGGCTCATCTCAAGGTCAGGGATTCTGGGTTTCGTTTGGACCCTGGATCCTTTTTTTTTTTTGATAAAGGACCTTGGTTCCTAAGAGGCTTAATACAAATGATATCAGAACAGCTCGTAGGCCTTATAACAGGATTTCTCCCGACTAGTGGGTTATGTGTAGGCTTGCTTCCGAGTCATCTTTTTCACTATGGTGGATTTGGAATATCTTTGGAGTGGTCGGTGAATCTTGGGTTTGTCCGGAGTCCACGTTTTCTTCTTTACATCAGTTTGTGAGGATTTGTTAGGGAGAAGGATGCTAATATTTTGTGGGAGTGAGTTTCTTATTATTTTTCAGTTGTGTCCCTTCTCTTTTGATGAACCTCTCATTCATCTTTTGTATCTTTCGTATCTTTAATAATATATTCTTCTTTTCTTATCAAAAAAAAAAAAATTAGGGTGTGAGAATTAGAAGCTTTAATGACAAGAGGGGTTACCTTTTGTTCATCTGTTGCTTTCATTTTTCATCCTTCTTTAATAAAGTGCTAATTCTACCAGCCGTACTTGTGCTTTGACTTTTTTTTCCATGAATCGTCTCCTGAAACATACATAGCGTGTTTTTGGTACAAAGTAGGTAAATTCAATTTGCACTTGATGTGCTCAAGATGGATGACAATAATATCCGATGGGATCCGTGATCATTGCCTTGCACTTGATGATTTTGAAGGTTTAAATACGTAAAGAAAATTTGGAACCTAGTTATTGAGAGGCTTGAATGTAGATTGGCATGGTGGAAGAAACAGTACCTGTCAAATGGGGGTAGGATGACTCTCATTAAAAGTACCCTGTCCAGCTTGCCTACATATTTTATGTCTATGAGTCTATCTTTGGCTAGCTGGTTGCAGTGGCAAAAAAACTAGAAAAACTGGAAAGAGATTTTTTGTGTGAGGGTCAATCGGAATAGAGAAAATTCCATCTGATCAAGTGGGAGACAGTACGTTCGAGTTTGAGGTATAGAGGGCTTGGGGTCAAGAATCTTAGGGTCTTTAACACAACTCTCACGGGGAAATGGCTTTGGCGATACTTTGGTGAGAAAGAGTCTCTTTGGAGGAAGGCAGTGGTAGGAAAATTTGGGGACGACAGCCATAGGTGGTTCCCAAATGAGGTTCACTCTTCCTATGGTGTGGGAGTGGAAAGGCATTAGGAAACGGTGGGAAGTGCTGAAGAGATTTATTTCCTTTGACATCGGTAAGGGGGACTCAGTCAGCTTTTGGAATGATAAGTGGTGTGGCGAGAGAGAACTGTAGAGAGTTTTCCCTACCTGTACAGCATAGCAGTTGATAAAGAAGAGACTGTCAGCTCTTTTAGAAGTAATGCACTGTGGCATGGACTCCCTCTTTTAGAAGGAATGCACAAGATTGGGAAGTTGACATTTTGGGGCAATTTTTTGATCTGCTGTATAAGCAAAAGGTGAACAGGAATGTTGAAGATTCTGTGGCTTGGGCAGGAGAAAAGTGTAGAAAATTCTCTATCAAGTCCTTCTACAAGTCGTTCTACCGCAGTTTGTTGACAGGGCAGGACTACACTTTCCTTGGGGTAGTGTTTGGAAGACTAAAGCTCCTTTTAGGGTTGGTTTTTTTTGGGGGAAGCCGCAAATGAAGCCATTCTTATGGGAGACAATTTGAGGAGGAGCAGGATGATCTATGTCAATAGGTGTTTCATGTGCAAAAGGGAGGAAGAAAGTGTTAATCACCTTCTGTTACACTGCCCAATGGCTAAGGAAATTTGGAATTTCGTTCTCTGTTTATTCCAGGTGACATGGGTGAATCCTCTCTCTGTCAAAGAGATGTTGATGAGCTGGGCCTTCTTAAACCAAAGAAGAATCCTTGCAGTTTTTGAATGGCTGCGCCGGCAGCAATTTACTGGACTATTTGGAGAGAACGTAATTCCAGGGCATTTGAGAATACAGAGAGGAGCTGCGAGAATCTTAGAGAGAAAACAACCCAGCTTTTGTACATTTGGTGCCACGATGTGATCTCGCAAGGACTAAGCCCTGCTTTAGAGCTTGTGGATAACATATATGTAGGGTTGTAGGAATTCATGGCTTTTTCCTACTTCTGTAAATTGGACGCGTCACCTTTTTTGGCGCCTTATATGTATATATGTATATATATAGTCTTTACTTATATAAAAAAAAGAGGTTTAAAATGTATATACAATGTAAAAGTTGTTGAATTATCTAATATAGGGTGCTATAGGTCACTTTAATTGAGTCTCAAGGGCCATCTTTTACCTAAGACCCTCATCAATCAATCCCCATCCCACAACAGACATTGTAGTTGTCCTCCCCTTGTGTGCACCACCACCGCCTGGATTACCACCAACCACCACCATTACCCTTTCCATTACCACATAACGTGACCACTATGACCCTTCTCCTCAACTCATCCCCTCCACTGCTGCCAACATCACCCCTCTCCTCAGTCTATCTCATCTCTCTCTCCCTCTTAGTATTTGTTGACCCAAGCCATTGTTGAGTCTAGATCTGGGCACCACCACCGCCTGTATTACCACCAACCACCACCATTGCCCTTTCCATTACCACATAACGTGACCACTGTGACCCTTCTCCTCAACTCGTCCCCTCCACTGCTGCCAACATCACCCCTCTCCTCAGTCTATCTCATGTCTCTCTCTCCCTCTCAGTATTTGTTGGCCCAAGCCATTGTTGAGTCTAGATCTGGGTTAAGCGCTATCTTCTTTCACACACATACCCGGCTTAACTCGTGGCAGTTAGTCTAGATTGAGCAATCTGCGGAAAATGCAGTGTTGATGATGAGATGCAATGTTGAGTGTGGTTAATTTAAGAAAGAGATGAGGCAAGTAAGGGCTTTTGAGAGAGAGAGAGAGAGAGTTCAATTGAAGGGTGGTTTGTTTTTGTATATTTTCGCAAGGGAAGAAGATGATAAATATTTTTTGTTGTTATCTAGTATTTGCCCCTCAAAATAGATCATGTGAGAGGCATGTGATCACTTAACATGTTGTATATTAATGACATCCAACATATGGACCAACTGCATAAGTATTGTTCCTACGTTGTATTTTTTTACGAGGGACAATTTGTGGAAAGAGTCAAAGTGAATGTTCTACTGGTGTAATTAGCCTTATAATTAATGATATGGAGTTAGTAGATCTTCCTCTAGAAGGGGGAGAGTTTACGTGGTCCAGAAATAGTGAGGGGTTCCAATGTTCAAGAATAGACAAATTCTTAGTGACTCCAAGTTGGGTGGAGAAATTTGGGAGGGTATTGCGATTAGAATGTGGAGGGTTACATAAAGGGAAGTCCCCATTTCAATTTGAAATCATGTGGTTAGATGAGTCGGGTTTATGGAATGGTTCAAGGGGAAATGGTTATCAGAATTGTGTCTTGGAATGTGTGGGGCCTTAATGATGTAAATAAAAGAACTATGATAAAAGGATTGAGCAGGAGATGGAAACCGACTATTGTTTGTCTGCAGGAAACGAAGATGGAAAAGATTGATGTTAGAATCATTGATAGTATTTGGAGTGCTAGAGGGGTGGATTGGGTTCATTTAGATTCTGTTGGAGCAGCTGGGGGGGTTCTAGTTATGTGGGATAGAAGTGTTCTAGCGGAAGTTGATTCTGTGCTGGGAGAATTCTCAGTCTCCTGTCTTTTGAAGACATTGGATGATAATAGAGAGTGGCTCTTTACAGGGGTTTATGGGCCTTGTAGCAATGCTGTTAGGGAGAGATTTTGGGTGGAACTTCAGAATACAAAAGCTAGATGGAATGTGCCTTGGTGTGTAGGGGGTGACTTTAATGCGGTTAGATTCCCTCACGAACGTTCTGGTTCTCGAATCTACTCTAGAGAAATGATGAAGTTCAATGATTTTGTTAATGAAATGGAATTGGTGGATCTTGCTTTGGTAGGGGGTGACTTCACGTGGTTTAGAAACGGGGAGCGTCATCAATTTTCGAGAATTGATAGATTCTTAATTTCAGGAGACTGGGAGTGCTGCTTTGGTAGTTCTGTTCAGTCCTGTCTTCCGAGGCTTTCTTCATATCATGTGCCTTTACTTCTTGAGTGTGATGGTAGTTCAAAAGGGAGAACTCCTTTTCGGTTTGAGAATATGTGGCTAAAAGAACCTGGGTTTCTGGATTGGGTGAAGGCTAGATGGGTCTCTTATTCGGTGGTAGGTGATCCAAGTTTCCGATTAGCTAGAAAACTGAAATTGCTCAAGGAGGATTTAAAAGTTTGGAATAGAGAGATCTTCGGCAAGGTGGAGTTTAAAATCAAATCCATTTCGGATGAGATTTGCTGACTGGATGAGAAAGCAGGGGCTGGTATATTGGATGATACAGAAGAATCCCTTAGGGTGCAGTTAAATCAGTAATTGAAGAGTCTTCTTATCCGCGAAGAGATTTGTTGGCGACAAAAGTCGCAGGTTCAGTGGTTAAAGGAGGGGGATAATAACACCAAGTTCTTTCACAGAATGGCAAAGATGCGTGGAGCAGCAAAAAAAATTAGGTCTGTCCAGATCGAAGGTGTGCAGTTAGAGGATGAGGCAGAGATTAGGGTTGGCATCATGAATTTTTTTAGGCGTCAGTTTGAAGAGAGTGGGGGTTGGAGACCAAATTTGGATGGTGTGGCCTTTGACAGTATCAGTGCTGATGATTCAGCAGCCTTGGAGTGCCCCTTTTCGATTGAGGAAGTGGCAGCAGTGCTTCGTAAGATGGAGGGAGATAAAGCCCCAGGTCCTGATGGGTTTTCTATGGCTTTTTTTCAGCATTGCTGGGAGGTGATTAAAGGGGATATTATGGAGGTGTTTCAGTTCTTTCACTCCAGCATGAGATTTGAGAAAAGCCTTAATGCTGCTTTCATAGCCTTGATTCCGAAAAAGAGTGGTGCTAATGATTTGAAAGACTTTCGACCGATTAGCTTAGTTGGTGGCATCTACAAGCTGATTTCCAAAGTGCTAGCCCAAAGAATGAAGAGGGTTATGGATAGAATAATCTCGGTGTCGCAGCATGCTTTTGTGAAGGATAGACAGATTTTGGATGCGTCTTTTATTGCCAATGAAGTGGTGGATGACAGGTTGAAAAGCGGAGTCCCAGGGTTGTTGTGTAAGTTGGATATAGAGAAAGCTTATGATAATGTGAACTGGGACTTTTTGTTATATATGTTGGAAAGGATGGGTTTTGGTATCAAGTGGATTCAATGGATTAGATTCTGTATTTCTACGGTCCGCTTCTCTGTTTTGGTGAATGGGGAACCATCGGGATTTTTCTCTAGCTCGAGGGGTCTGCGTCAAGGTGACCCTTTGTCCCCGTTTCTGTTTATCGTAGTTATGGAGGCTCTTAGCAGGATGATAAAGAGGGCAGTGCTGGAAGGTTTTATTAGTGGCTTTCAGGTGGGGAGGAGAGGGGAGAGGGTGGTGTCGGTATCCCATCTTCTTTTCGCAGATGACACCTTAGTTTTTTGTGGTGCAGATAAGGCTCAGTTGGGGTATCTTCGATTGGTTTTATTATTCTTTCAAGCAGTTTCAAGCCTACGCATTAACATCTCTAAGAGTGAAATTATTCCTGTAGGGGTAGTGGAAAATGTTGGGGATCTTGCTGCATTCTTTGGTTGTAAGTCTGCTTTTCTTCCCGCCTATTACCTTGGTCTTCCCATAGGTGCACGATCAAAGCGAGGCGTTGTGGAATCCGGTGGTCGTGCGTTTGAGCGAGATTGGCGGGGTGGAAGCGTCAACTTCTTTCCAAGGGGAGATTAGTCTTAATCAAGAACACTCTTGCTAATTTACCGACCTATTTCTTATCGCTCTTCGTGATTCCCGCCACAATAAGGCAAAGATTAGAAAAGTTGGAAAGGGATTTTTTGTGGGAAGGCGCAGATGAGCACAAGTTTCATTTAGTGAATTGGGAAAAGGTGTGTTCTAGGGTCCAAGAGGGAGGTCTGAATATCAGAAGACTAAAATTACTTAATGAGGCTTTGTTGGGAAAATGGTTGTGGAGGTATCTCACAGACAAGGAGGCATTTTGGAGACAAGTGGTGGTTTGCAAGTATGGAGAAGGGATTCATTGTTGGTTCCCTAATGAGGTCAATTCTCCTTATGGGGTGGGAGTCTGGCGTGGTATAAGGAAAGGGTGGAACTCTTTTGAAAGATTCATTGCATTTGAGGTTGGTAATGGGGCCTCGGTAAGATTTTGGGAAGATAGGTGGTGTGGGGATACTTGTTTGAAGGAAGCATTCCAGAACTTATTCGAGCTCTCCATGGATAAGGATTGTAGAGTTAGTTCTATCTTATCTTCGGTAGAGGGCAAACCTATCTGGAATCCCACATTCAGAAGGAATTTTCATGATTGGGAAATTGAGTCGGTTGTGCAGCTTTTGGGGAGGCTTCAAGAGCAGAACACAGACAGGTTGGAGGATAAGGTGGTTTGGAAAGGTATAGGGGGCCCTCTTTTTTCAGTAAACTCGTATTATCTCAAGCTTCTCAACTGTGGTAGAACCTCATTCCCTTGGAGAGCGGTTTGCCCTAAGAGAGTGGCTTTTTTCATGTGGGAAGCGACTCTCGAAGCTATCCTAACCGGGGACAATTTGCGGAAACGTAACATGGTTCTTGTCAATAGGTGTTATTTGTGTAAGGATAGTGAGGAGAGTGTAAATCATTTGCTTCTGCACTGTCAAGTGGCTTTAGAGCTTTGGAATTTTGTGCTGGGATTGTTCAGGATGTCTTGGGTCATGCCGAGATCGATGATTGATCACGTCAGAAGCTGGTCTACGGGGTATAGGAAGAGGAGAAGTCGTATTTGGGGGACAGCTCTTTTGGGTGTGTGTTGGATTCTATGGAAGGAAAGAAATCATAGGGCTTTCGATAATGTGGAAATGTCAGTCCCGGAATTGATGAATTTGTTGATTCGCACCCTTCATTTCTGGTGTTCCGAGACTGATCACTCTTTTTCTAGGTCCAACACTGTAATTGTAGATTTTGTATATAGCATAGACATTGGTTAATGTTTGGTTTGGTATACTTCTAGTGTACAAAGGATGCATCACCTCTTTTGATGCTTTTTATATATTATTTACTTATCAAAAAAAAAAAATCCGTGTTTCCGTTTTGCAAAAAAGTTGAAGATGTTAAAAGAAGACCTGAAGAAGTGGAACAGGGAGGTTGTTGGTAACATCAAACCAAGGTTAGATAGCTTGATGGAGGAGGTAAAGGCGTTGGATGGTAAAGAAGGCTCGGGTGACTGGAAGACAGAAGATTTGGCCAAACGGAAGCTCCTTCAAGCCGAAATTCAGATATTGCTTCGGAGTGTGGAAATCTGCTGGAGACAAAAAGCACGTATCCAATGGTTGAAGGAGGGTGATAGTAACACAAGGTTCTTTCATCGGATGGCTAATGCCCACAAACAGGCCAATCAAATTTCTAAGGTTTGGACTAACGGAGTAATGTTGGAAAATAATCTGATATAAAAGAGGGAATTGCTGATTTTTACAAAGATTTATTCTTGGACAATAACAACTGGAATCCAAAGCTGGAAGGTATTCACTTCGGTCATCTTAATCCAGCAGATAGAGAGAATCTTGAAATTCCATTCACTGGAGAAGAGGTCAGTTCAGCGGTTCATAATTTGAAGGGAGATAAGGCTGTGGGACCGAATGGCTTTCCTTTGGTCTTCTTTCAGCACTTGGGGGAGATGATGGATGTTTTTCATTATTTTTTTGAGCACAAGAGATTCGAGACAAGCATTAACGCAATATTTATTGCTCTTATTCCTAAGCCTGTGGGGGCGTAGGACATAAAAGATTATAAGACCGATTAGTCAGTCTGATTGGGGGGTTGTACAAAATCTTAGCATAGGTGCTTGCTGGTTGATTAAAAAGGGTTATAGATAAGGTTATTTTAGCGTCCCAACATGCCTTTATGGGAGGCATAATGAGTTAGTGGGCCGGAAAATTCGCAGTAGGGAGGCTGGTTGCTCTGTAAATTGGACATTGAAAAGGTGTATGACCACGTTAATTGGAACTTTTTGACCGTCTTGCACAAGATGGTGTTTGGGGGGCGATGGAGGGACTGGATTATGTTTTATATCTGTTCAGCGGAATTCTCATCTTGGTCAATGGTGAGTCGATGGGTTTTTTTGGCACTTCGACAGGCTTGTGTCGAGCTTTCCTATTTATCATTGTTATGGAAGCGTTAAGCAGGATTATAGAATCTTCTATGTCTAACGGCTATATCCGAGGATTTCTAGTGGGGAGGGATGGAGGTGAGGGTTTCTCATTTATTTTTTGCGGACGACACACAGTTTTCTGCGAGGCAAAGGCAGCTCAGTTGGGCTACTTACGGATGATTCTTCTTTTCTTCCAAGCAGCATGAAGTTTGAAGGTTAATATTATCAAGAGGGAGCTGGTTGCCGTGGTGAGGTGAAGGATGTGGATGACTTGGCAGCGTTTTTTGGGTGCAAGGTTGGGGTTCTTCCAACGTCATATCCTGGTCTCTCGCTAGGGGCAAAGTCCAGGAATAAGGAGATTTGGAGTCCGGTTATGACAAGGTTTGAACGCATGTTAGTGGGGTGGAAAAAGAAGTGGTAGATTGTCCCTTATTAAGAGTACCCTTTCCAATTTACCTTCATATTTTATATCTTCGTTTGGTATGCCAGTTTTAGTGGTGCAGAGAATCGAAAAATTGAAGAGGGGCTTTTTGTGGGAAGGGCAAGCAGTGGATCAAAAGTATCATTTGATTAGATGGGAGGTGGTGTGCTCAAGTGTTCGAAGTGGTGGACTAGGGATCAAAAAGCTCAAGTTGTTCAATGTGGCATTGATGGGGAAATGGCTATGAAGATATTTGTGAGAATCAGACACTCTTTGGAAAAAGGTTGTGGTGAGCAAATTCAGTGCCGGAGATCGTCGATGGGAACCTATAGAGATTCATTCCTCTCACGGAATGGGGTTGTGGAAAGGCATTAATAATGAGGTGGGCTTCTATGAAAAGATTTTTATCTCTGGATGTGGGTAATGGTAACACAGTTAGATTCTGGAGTGATTATTGATGTTTTGCAATTCTTGGGCGATACTGTAACATGGAACCTATCCCTCTTTTAGAAGGAACCCTCAGGATTTGGAATTGGATTCTCTTGTGCACTTCTTTGAGCAGATTTATAATCAGAAGGTGGACAGAAATAGAAAGGATTCAGTTGTGTGGGAGGGTGGGAAGCGCAAAGATTTTTTAGTTAAATCCTTCTATCAAAAGCTATTGGGTAGCAATGACACGTTTCGTTGGAAGAGTGTTTGGAAGTCAAAGGCTTCTACAAGGGTCTTTTTTACGTGCGGGTAATGACTCTTTGTGAGTTTCTTTATGTGGGAAGCTGCGAATGAAGCTTTATTAACGGGTGATAACCTTCAGCGCCAAGGGAAAATATATGTGAAGAGGTGCTGTATGTCCAAATGCGACGGGGAAAGTGTTGATCATTTATTGTTGCACTGCACAGTAGCTAGGGAGATATGGGACTTCGTATTTAATTTGTTCCATGTGATATGGGTAATGCCGAACTCAATTAAGGAGATGCTCAAATGTTGGTCTGTGTATAAACGGAGGAGGAGCCTTTGGGTCACTGCTCCGTTGGTGATTTGTTGGACTACATGGAGGGAAAGAAACGCTAGGATTTTTGACAAGGAGGAGAGAAGTTTAGAGAAGATTGAGGAGCTGATTCTGCCGACTCATTTTTTTTGGTGTCATGAGTTGATGGCTCTTGGTACAAACCCTTTTGTAGAGTTTGTGGATAGTATATCTACTGATTAGTTCTTAATTTGTATTCTCCTTGTGTGCATAGGACACGTCACCTGGTTCGATGCCTTTTTATTTTACTCTTATTAATTTCTTTTCTTTATAGCAACTTACTTTTTTTTGATGATCCCTTTATCCTCTTTCTACTTCTTCCACCTTCTACCATTAAAATGTCTTATTCTATAAGAAACACTCAGAAAAGCAGAAAGTACGACTTTCATTGCATTCCCAACTGAATATCATTGCTCCAAAATTGGCCCACGTCAACCAAGATGTCTTAAATCAGGGCTTGAATGTTGGGGGCAGACTTTTCTACTTCTCTTCCAGATTGAACTGGTTGCTGCCATCCAGTTGGGATACACTAACATAGAAAATGCAAGGTGAGACTGTAGTTCCAATTGAGTGGATCATCAGTGTCAAATCAGCCTTGAGTAAGCTGCAACTGAACTGATTGGTACCTCTAGAGGTGGTTTGGAGTATTGATGGGAATCCTGTTTATTAATTGGGTGTGGTCAGGTGAAGGCCAAAAGCAGGGAAACCCATGAAGCATGATGTTTCTCACTGATTTTCTTGGTGAGTGGAGCTATATGTCATGGTGTGATGTGCAAATGAAGCTTTGGTGTACGAGTTGGTTGATGGTGGGGGATATGTGACTAGGTTTCTTTACAGTGCTTTGGGTGCTATAAGTTTTATGGACCCTTGACTTTTTGATTAATTTATTCATATGAATTTGGTCTTATGAGAGGAACTTAAACTGTGCAAGTTGCCAAGTTTCTCCTTTCTGTATGCTTGCTTGGACATTTGTGCTATGCAGTTGCTGTTAGTTTACTTCGTAAATACTTTGAAGACTAATCAACCAATCTTAGGGTAAACAACCTCTAATTCCTATGTTTAAGTTAACGTAGGAAATGCAGTACATTGTTTGGGTCCTTGTCTCAGTGACAGTGACTTATCTATAAGTTTTATACTAATATTTAATGGAAAAAAAGCGATAGAATGTATGCAATTAAGAAAAAAAGGAGTCTACCTTGCATGATTAAAGTGAGAACAAGCATTCTTACACCATTCCTATTTGTGTTATGCCTACATGAAAATATGTCTCACTTGATGCAGGTGGAAGAGTCTCGAAACAAGGTTTCTGAAAAATCAACGAAGATGTATAACAGTGTACTGGATGCCCATGAAAAATCCAAGGAGTTAGACAAATCATTTAAAGATCTAAGCAAGGAGGTTCAAAGTTTAAACAGAGAGAAAGAAGCAATAGAGAAGCAGCGAACGGAAGCTATAAAAAAGCACACAGAGCTTGAGCTTGATGTCACAGACCTTCAAGAGAAAATCTTTGGGAATATCAAAGCCAAGGTACTGTTTCTTTGGATATCCAGTACAGAAGCGCCTTTTCCTTGTGCATGTGAGAGGACTAAGAAGCCAGATTTATTTGTTGAATTTCTAATTGTTATGGTGTAGGAGGATGCGATAAGACAGCTTGAGCTTTTACAGAGAGAGATCCAGGCATCCACGCTAGAGCTTAACAACATTAAGCTTTTGTATGATGATCAAGTGAAGTTGGAGGATGAGATTACCAGAGGGTAATTCTTTATTTAGTTGTTTTTGGTCTATTTGGTACATCTATACAATTTTGACAGGAAAGGCAAGTCAAGGACTATGAATTATCCCATGTGTCATATACTTCTGATAATGCTAGTATTTGTTAGTTTATTGTCATTATGAAAGTAGGTAACTGAATATTTGTCTTAAGCAAAATATTATGTCTCCAAATTGCTTCTAATCCTGTTACGCTCATTAGATATTAGGCCAAAATACAATTTCCACCACAAGGTTGCCACTAAATCCCAATTTGCCACCCATACTAAGGTTTGTGCCACTTTAGTACAAGGTTGCCATTTGTCCCATTTAACCACCTCCCGTCTATTGCCGTTTGAAGGTTGACGTTAAATCACACATGGTCTTCCACGTGCGGGTTATTTTCGTCTTTTTCCATCTGTGCTTAACTTGATTCATATGTATGCCAATTGTGGTTGCTTGCTTTGATTTCGCCGGAGGTCCATCAACCCAAAACCAGACTTGAGCTTCAAAATAAATCCAAGTAACACGAGAATGATCATCTATAAAGGTATCAAAATATCTATAACCTAACTTTGAGACAACATGACTAGGTTGTCAAATGTCGGAATGGACTACATCAAATGGGGCATGAGCCCATTTATTAACCCTAGGAATATACAATATGCGATTGTGCATTGAACAATGAATTTGAAACGGGGATAAAGAGACACTTGAACATGCAACTGGTGTAGATGGAGCTTCAAAAAAATAAATTCTCCTAGACTCTTGCCCTCTACCAATAATCCTTTTCTTCACACGATCCTGAAAGACATATTGAGTTTTCAAAAAATGAGACATCACAATTATGATCATGAGTGAACTTGCTAACGAACAATAGATTAAAGGGAGAACCAGGAATTTACATAACACATGGGATGAAAGAGAGGACGAGGGACATGTTTCACTTGGCCCTTAACGGAAGCAATAAACAAATTGACTAGAGTAACACTCGGTAATGCCGAGGAAGGAGTAAACAAAGAAAAGATACCGCTTTGCCACTCAGATCGTAAGCACCAGAGTCAATAACCTATCTACAATGAGAGGAAGAAACACATGCAATAGGTATCTGAACAAAAGTAGGTTGAGGATGTTTGGAGGGTGGAGAGGCGAACTTAGTGTTAGAGGCTACATGGGCATATCGATCCCCAGATGGTGTACCATGTAGCTTCCAACAATTATGAATCACATGATTCGTATCTCCCACAGTGATAACAACTACGAACCTCTCTACTCTCTCTACCTCTACCGCGGCCACTATGATTATCAACTCATCTAAAAACTTAAGCTTGTAGACACAGGCTCAATTATGTATATCAAGGTAACAATCCCCTCACGTGTTACCCATCCACACATGGAGAGATACACAAACATGCCTCACTAGGACATCACAAACCAAAGAGAGTGACAACATGTACTCACAATTTTCCGGGCAACAAATGCAAGTGAGATGACTCGAACTCATGACTTTGCCAGCTCTAATATGAGAACTTTCAAGATTTCTTTTGTTGTCTCCTTTTTTTTTTGGGGGGGGGAAGGTTTGGGTGGTTAATTGTGTGATAATTGACTGTGGGCCGAAGAGAGTGTAGTAGTAGACTAGTAATTTTTCTTAAGACAGTGGGGGCAACTGTGAGTTATACTCCCTCGTTCGGATCAAAGAGTCCATGTTTGAAATGTTTAATAATTAAAGTAAGTATTAGTATACTTGGAATTGGTTGAAAAGTTAAGCGTACATATATGCTTATATCACATGTGGAGGGTACGTATGGAGATTGAAGCCATAATTTTTGAAATACATGGAAAGGAGGGAGTATTATCCAAATTGAAAGACGGTATTGGCTAACCTATCCTAAGATATATTGATATGAGAAGATAGCATAAGAGTTTTCTGTTTGCATTCGTCCACCATTTGCATGATATCTTACATTCATCTTGTTAGACAATAAGGTTAGTTTGGTAATTGTGTTGGTAGGGTATATGTATATATATATATATTCTATATGCAGGAATAAGAGATTGACCCAAAAGTATAGAAATATCTTGCTGCTCTTTATCTTCTTCCCTCTCGTTCTCTTCTTCTTCTCTTTCTTTCTTCCTTTTTTTTTTTGATAAGAAATAATTGTATTAGAAAAAACGCCTAAAAGGAGGCGCAGCCATGTACAGAGGGAGTATACAAAACTGAAAAACTATACACTATCCGTAATATTAACCAAACGATCCCCTTCTACCGGGTCAATGTCTTCGTTCCAGAACTGTAAGGACTTAAGGACTGATTCATCTCCCTCTTAATCCGGGCTACATCAGTTTCTTCGTTTTCAAAAACTCTTCTATTCCTCTCTTTCCAAACATTCCACCAAATAGCCAAAGGAATAGATGTCCATTTGTTCTCTTTCCTTTTTATGTTGAAGGATTCCCACCCACTAAGAAGCTGATCAACTGATCTGTGCATAACCCACTGCAAACCTGCACGGAGGAAGAAGGAACTGCACAGCTCCCTAACAACTGAACAGTGAAGAAGCAAGTGATTGACAGTTTCCTCCTCTTTGCACTTGAAGCACCGGTTGACGTAAATCCATCCTCTAGCTTTCAAGTTATCCCCCATTAATATTGCTCCCCGAGCCACTTCCCAAGCAAAAAAAGCCACCCTTCAAGGAGCTTTTGTCCTCCAAATTGCCTTCCTAGGAAATAGACCTCTGTCCTCCTTCCTTAAGCAAGAGTAAAGAGACTTCACTGCGAAGGTCTTCGATCTAGATCCTTTCCACACCACTCTATCCTCACCCGAACCCCTTCTCTTTACCTTATAAAGCTTATCGAATAGCCTAGCAATGTCTCCAATCTCCCAGCAATGTCTCCACTCTTTCTTTCTTCCTTAAAGCTGCCGAGTATTTGGTACATGGTATCGTGACAGACAACAACTAGAAACCCTCGAGCAATCTCAGTGTTGGCTCCATGCATGGCTGACATTGAGTTTTGAAAAGTGCATGGTTTTGTTGATCAATCGAGAAAATTAGGGTGCTTGGATGCAATATACAAGTCCAGGGGTAGGCTTGGAATAGGCAGGCAACCTTGTCTATGCAAGTCACTGGCCAGAGCAAGTTACTTCCCGGCATCACACGCCGGCGAGTGGTGGCGTGTGTGGGTCAATTTCGGAACTCTAGCTCTCAGAAATCAGTTTGGGTGTGTCAGATTTGTGTTGTGACGAGTTTGGTGATATGAATTGATGATTCCAGTGAATGATTGGCATGATTTTGGTGGGGTAAATGTGTTAGACTTAAATATTTTGGAACACGGACCGGTTGTTGGTGATAGAGCACACGTCTTGTTTGTTTGGATACTCAGTTGACAAGTTACTCAACATAGGGGTCTGGTTTGACAGGTTGATATTCTGAAAGGTTTGCTTTGATAGTTTGATATTCTGGAGGGTCTGATTTGATGATTAGATATTTTAGAGGGTCTGTTTTGATAGATTGGTCAACTTGGAGGATCTGACCCGACAATTTGATATTTTTGAGGGCCTGTTGAATGTTAATACCTTTGAGCAACAATTATGACAATTGTTTCACACGGCAGTGTTTATAGCACGGGTAGAGATGGAGGTGGAGGTGGTTTTTGTGGTAGTAAAACTACCGAAGGTTGTGGAAGAACCCATACAGTCATATGAGTGATAAGGAGTTTGTCAACTTTACACAGTACTAGCTCCAGCAATCACAACAGCCTTCTTCCTCCTCCAAAGCAACTCTAGCCAAATCAAATAAATCCATAACATGTCTTTTGTCTTTGGCTAGGCAATGGGTGATTGACTTAGGGGTTACTAATCATAAGACAGGAGATTCGAGTTTGTTGGATACGTATGAGTCGTCAAATAGGTTTACAATTAGTACCCTGGGTGATGGACCCTCCTCCCAAATCTTGGGTAGTGGTACTGTTGCTTCATTCTCATTGACATCTATTTTGTACTTGCCCAGGTTTCCTTTTAATTTAATATTTGTGAGTAAAAATACGAAGGCTTTAGAAATTGTTGGCTCTTTCTTTCCCGCTATTGTCTTTTTCATGATTTTAGGACTTGGGAGATTATTGGCAAAGGAAGTAAATTTGATGGGATGCACCTCCTCGATGAAGTTGTTGCTACTCATCCGTCCACTTGCATGTCAAAGTACTTTGTCCCCTTTTCAACTACATTGTCGTTATGGTCATCTATCACTACCTGTCTTGGAGAAATCGTGTCCTAAATTGGGAACTATTTCTAGTTTATCGTGTAAGTCTTGTGAGTTTGCTAAGCATCATCGGGGGTCGTATCCTCCTAGAGTTAATATACGGGCTGTGTCTTTATTTATGTTAGTTCAGATCCTTGGGGTCCTTGTACTGTTCTATCAAAATCTCGATATTTTGTTACTTTCGTTGATGATTATTCCGTTATATTTAATGAAGTCCAGAGATGAATTGGTTGACATATTTTGTTCCTTTTGTGCCAAAATTAAAATTCATTTTAATTGTCCGGTAGTCTTTTAAGTGATAACTATGTTGCACGGATACGGATACGTGAACACAGATACGCGGACACGCGATACGGGATTCACGAGTTTTGAAAAATATAGGATGCAGGTATGGGGGTAATGAGTAAATATTCAAAACATAAGGACCAAAATATAAATATTCAAAATATAAGGACTAAATTATAAATGTTAAAACTGTAAGAACAATAATACTCACCTGATACCCTGATAGGGCTCGAAGGAAATAACGGTAGATTCGAAGGAAGAAGAAATCGAAGGAAGAAATCGAAGGAAGAAATTGAAGGAAAACTTACGTGGCAGACTCGACTTTGAAGGTAGAAGGGGCCGCAAAGGCGTAGAGCTGAGTTCGGCGGGATTGAGCTTCACTTCGGCACTCGACACTTCAAAAAGGGGGCTAGGGCTTGCAGCCTTCGAGGCTTTGACAGTTCGAAATCCAAGCGAAGGGGGCTAGGGCTTGGAGCCTTCAAGGCTTCGACAGTTCGAAATCCAAAAAAATAGTGTATATAATGTGTCCCATGTAAGTGATACGCATCCCGACCCCCCAATTCCTGTACCCGTGTCCATGTCGGAACCTTCAAAAAATTCAAATTCGGCTCCGAGATGTATTTTGAGCCATATCTCGCGTATCCAACCTGTATCTGTGTCGGATACGGAATATGGCTACTAACAGGCGTGTCCATGCAACATAGAGTGATAATACTAAGGAATATTTTTTTGGCATTTTTTCTTCTTATATGTCTTGAAATGGAGTCATTCATCAATCTTCATGTATTGTCACCTCTCAAGTGTTACTGAACGCAAAGATGGCCATCTATTCGAGGTTGCGAGGGCATTGATGTTTGAGATGAATGTTCCCAAGTCTTTTTGGGCTGATGCTGTACCCATTGCTGCGCATAGTTATTAAAGGCAGAGGGCGAGAGGTCCATTTTTGAGGCGAGAGGCGGGCGACCGAAAGACGAACAAGGCGATAAATTAAGAAAAATAGTATATATATAATATTGTAACAGAATCCAAAGTATGTATAAATGAAAAAAAAAAGTGTAAACACAACAACAAAACAAAACAAAACAAAGTTAACCCCCATCCTTTTTCATAATTACACAATGTTAGCGAATAAGGGATATTATAAAGGGTGTTATGTGTAACTTATTGTAAATATATATAAATACCCTAGCTTAACCTTTTTAGGGTTAAGGCTTCCAAATCATATTCTTCTTCTTCTCTTCTCCTCTTAATTTACATGGTATCAGAGCAGGTTTCTATGTAACAAACTTGGTTTGATACACCTCGCTTCTATTTTTTACTTTTTTTTTTTTTTTTCTTTCTACATGCAACGTTAAGGACGTTGCGTTCCTTACGGCATCGCCAGGCTGTGCGATGCTCTGAGTTGCCGGAGTGTGCAACCATTGATTGATAGTCCAACCCAGGTTGTGGTTTGCCAGTTGTGTTTGTGCCCGACGTTGTTTTTTGTTGTGCGCGCAAGGGTTCGCCGGTTAAGAGGCATCGTCAGTTTCCAGCACGATTGAGTGGGCGAAGTCTTTTGGCCATCACCTGGTTTGCTGTGCAACCCACGCACCACACAGACTAGTTCGCCGTCTCTAGGCGACGCCGGAGGACCAGTTCCTTTCGCCGGAAACCTTCACCTGGTCAAGTTTCGCCGAATTTTCATCTCGTCTGCTTCGCCTCGCTCGTAGTCCACCCGTGGGTTAGTTTTCTTGGTTGGCGTGTGTTGCAAACTCGCTGGCCGCTTGTTTGGTTTCTTGGTTGAAAGGATTCTTCCTGCTCGGCGAAGTTATGTCGACTTCGAGGTCGTTTCAAAGATGATCACCACTCCTAGCAAGCTTACAGATAAAAAGCTTGATGGTACCAACTACATGATGTGGCGTAAGGTGGTTAGTAAGAGTCTGATTGGTATGGAAAAGGGTGATCATCTCACTGGATATTAAACCGGTGACAGTCAAGGTTCGATTAGGGATGATGCATTACTCTTTGGCCGATGATGAATTCCATGATCGATATCGTTGCAGAGTTAGTTTCCCATACCGAAACAACCAAAGATCTGGGAGTATTTGGAGGTGTCAGATTCGGTCGTGATAATCAATCGCTTTGTATGACTTGTCCATCGACGTGTTTCGACAATCAAAGAGATCGCACCGTGACTCAAGATTTCTGCAGATTTTAAGAAACTGCCTCGTGAATGGTGCACTTTGCTTCCAATTACGGCCGATATTAAGGAGATGCAGTACAACGTGAACAACTCCTTGTCATGGGTTTTTAGCCGGCTTGCGACTGAGTTTGCTAGTTTGCTACGATCGCAGATTTTGTCCGTAATCGATATTTGCTCCTTGTCTCGAGGCTTTCTCGCGGTTTTACGCACATCTACTACGCCTGCTCCATGGGGATGCGGGTGAGTCTTCGCTTCGCATGTGCATTTCACGGGCATCGAGGTTCGATCATGGTGGTCGCAGGCGACGCAGAGGTGGTAGAGGAGGTGGGGTGGTCGTGGTGGTGATGATGCACATGGACGTGGTGGGAATCAGGGATGTCAAGGTCTGTTACTATCATGGGGACACGGCATCTCGCAACGCAATTGTTGGAAGTTACATGGGAAACCGACTAGTAACCGCTTTGCTAATGTTGCTACTCATCCCGACCCCGTTAGTCGGGCCTCCTCCTTTGACCGAATAGAAGATGGTTATGATGTCGATGAAGAGTATGCTAGGTATACCCGTGTCTCTCAACCGTCTTCATCTTCCTCTTCTCAGCCCACTCTTGTCCATTCACGCAAATGGGTCATTGATTCGGTGCTACCGATCATATGACCGTGATGCAGTATTTTATCTTCCTTTACCTCTTCTATATTGCCTAGTGTCACGTTAGCCAACGGGTCTGCATGTGTTCGTGGGAGCGGAATCGCCAGATCACTCCATCTCTATCGTTGTCTTCGTCCCTATACCTTCCTCGGTTTTCCGCTCAATTTACTATCCATCACTAAATTAACTCGTGATTACAACCGTAGTGTCTCATTCCTTTCTCGATTCTTGTGTCTTTCAGATCTTACGACGAAGAGGATTATTGGTAGAGGCTACGAATCAGAGGGCTTTACTTGTCGGATGATGTTGTCTCTCCAGCTTGCATGTTCCAAAGTTGTCACTTCCCTTACACCGCATCGATTCATTGTCGTTTGGGTCATCCTTGTCTCTCGAATTTGAAGATATCAGGTCCTAGTTTAGAGTCTTTGTCTACATTAAATTGTGAAGCGTGTCGATGCTAAACACCATCGTGTTTCATACTTTCCTAGAGTCTATAAAAGGGCTTGTGTCCCGCTTTGAGTTGGTTCATTCTCGATGTTCGGGGTCCGTCTCCAGAGTGTCGAAACTTGGTTATCGTTATTTTGTTACATTTGTTGATGATTTTTCCCTGTAACTTGGATTTACTTAATGAGAAATCGCTCGAAGTTATTCTCCATTTTTGTGGTTTTGTGCCGAAATTACTACTCGCTTTGGTGTGCCTATTAAAATTCTTCATAGTGACAATGCAAAAGAATATTTCTCCACCCCTTTCTCTACTTTTATGCATGACCATGGCATGACTCATGAATCCTCTTGCATTGATACACCTCAACAAAACGGGTGGCGGAGAGAAAGAATCGCCATCTAATGGAAAGTGCTAGGCTCTTAGCTTTCAAATGCACGTGCCTAAGCAATTTTGGTCTCGATGCGCTGATCGTCATCTTATTAATAGGATGCCATCCTCGGTTCTTGGGGAGATTCCATATCGTGTCTTATATCCTTCCCGCTCGTTGTTTTCCGTGTCATCGCAAACCTCGTGTTTGCTTTGTTCGCGATCATCGACCTCATATAACCAAGTTGGATCCTAAGTCCCTCAAATGTATCTTCCTTGGCTACTCTCGGTCCTCAAAAAGGGTATCGTTGTTTTTCTCCCGAGTTGAATCGTTATCTCGCTTTCTCTTGATGTCACATTTTTGAATCGAATCATTCTATCCTCTATCGTCTGCTGACCCATCTTCTTCGACTCAAATGATGATTTCCTTGTCTATCACGCCACCGAAATGCCTCGCCCCACCTCCCCTCTCTCTCGCCCCCCATTCAAGAAGTTTACTCTCGCCGCCCACGAGAGGGATCTCCTTCGCACCTCCCGATGTGGTCCCTACCGAGCCAGCCTCTTCTCAGATCCTAGCACTCCTAAGTGCCACCATTATCCGATCTAGATGTTCCGATTGCACTTCGAAAAGGTAAGCGTAGTTGTGCACAATATTCCATTGCCGACTATGTTAGTTACTCGGTTTGTCTTCTTCTACTTCTTCCTTAATTAATTCTCTTGAGTCTTACCCTATTCCTAAGTCTCTGCCCGAGAGCGTGGCTCACCCCGTTGGAGAAAAGCTATGGAAGAGGAGATGAAGGCTCTTGAGGAGAATCGCTTGGGATTTGATACCTTTCGCCGAATAATAAGAAGGCAATTGGTTGTAAGTGGGTTTTCACAAGGTGAAAGTGAATCCCAATGGTTCCCTTGCTTGGTCAAGGCACGCCCTGTCGGGGTTACGCCCAAACTTATGGTGTGGATTATTCGAAACTTTCTCTCCAGCGGTTGGCTTCTGCTCGTTGCTTGTTTCTCTTCCGCATCATACCACCGGCCGCTTCACCAACTAGATGTCAAAAATGCTTTTCTTCATGGTGACTCGCACGAAGAGGTTTATCTTGAACAACCTCCCGGTTTTGTTGTTCGTGGGGAGTCGAATGGTGTGCAAGTTAAAAAGTCGCCAGATGGTCTCAAACAATCTCCTCGAGCTTGGTTTGGTCGATTTAGTGAAGTTGTGTTAGAGTTTGGCCTTATGCGGTGCAGCAGTGATCATTCCGCCCTTTTATCGTCACCAAGCGTGGTGTATTCTCTTGGTTGTGTATGTTGATGATATTGTTATTATCGGGAGATAGTGTGGGAATTTGTGCTCTCAAGTCTTTCCTTCAAGAAAGATTTCAAACAAAAGATCTCGAACCTCAAGTATTTTTTGGGAATTGAAGTTGCCTGCTCAAGCAAGGCATTTTTCTTTCTCAACGGAAGTATGTATCGGACTTACTTACTAGCACCGGATGTCGGGGCAAACCACCGAGACTCCTATGGATGCTAATGTGAAGCTTAGAGATGATGATGGTGAAGAATTGAATCATCCTGAGAGGTATCGTGACGCTTGTAGGAAGTTGAACTATTTAGCCGCGACTAGACCGCATTGCATTTGCAAGTAAGTAAAGTCGGCCGCTTTATGTCGCTCCACGATCTACTCATTGGGAGGTCGTTGCATTTAATCCTCCGATATCTCAAAGGAGCTCCGTGCCGCTGGGTTACTTTATCGCGATCACGGGCACATAAGAGTTGAGGGTTTTGTGATGCCGATTGGGATGTCCTATTAGTAAGAAGTCAACCACGTGATATTGTATATTTGTTGGAGGCAACTTAGTGTCTTGGAAAAGCAAGAAGCAAGAGGTTGTGTCGATATCCAAATGAGGCGGAATATAGAGCCATGGCTCGCCGACTTGTGAGTTGATGTGGATTCGCCAAATACTGAGGAGATGGGGTTTGTTAGTTCAACACCTATGCAGCCTATGGTGTGACAATCAAGCACCATCCATATTGCATCGAATCCTCGTGTTTCATGAACGCACAAAACATATTGAGGTTGATGTCATTTCATTCGCGAGAAGCTACAACAAAAGATTATTGTCACAAGCTATGTCAAGTCCGGTGATCGCTTGCCGATGTTCGCCAAAGTCGGTGGTTGGAAATAGGTTGCATTATATAAGTAACAAGTCATACGCATGATATTTATGCTCCAGCTTGAGGGGAGTGTTAGCGAATAAGGGATATTATAAAGGGTGTTATGTGTAACTTATTGTAAATATATATAAATACCCTAGCTTAACCTTTTTAGGGTTAAGGCTTCCAAATCATATTCTTCTTCTTCTCTTCTCCTCTTAATTTACACACAACAAAAAAAAAAGACAATACAACAATAGGACCTTATAAATAGAGTAAACAAGAAAGAGAAAACAACATGCCTTGCCTAACCTGTGGCAAGGCGTTGACCCCTTCGCTCACCTTAGGCAAAGAGGCGAACACCTTTCATAACTATGCTACTGTGTTTCTTATAAATTGTCTTCCGTCTTCTGTTCTCAAACGGGAAATTCCTTATTCCGTTCTTCCTCCATCGCAATCATCGTTTCCAATTTCTTCTTAAGTGTTTGGTTGTACTTTTGTGTTACTCGATGATTTCCTCATTTACACATTACTGAGGTGTATACTTGATGTGCACATGTTTCGGTCCAAAAGAAAGCAATAGCATATTCTGCAAGAGAATCACTCGCGGGTAGATTTGTCAAATAGGGATAAAGCCCGCGGGCATGTCCGCCCGCCACCTAAAAGGGGCGGGTTGGGCTGATGTAATAGAGGACCATTTTGGATGCGGGCCTCAAGGGCTGCATGCTTTGGTGGATCAAGGCGGGGCGGGAACGGATAGCCCATTTTTCTAGACTCTGGCTTATAATTCTTAAAAGTTAAAACATTGCACATTTACGATTTTGCACCGAGCGGCCCAGCCTAGCCCATTTCCATCTAACTTAGGGTTAGGTCTCAATTGAGTCAATTTTCATACAGTATGAGTCATACTCTCAGTCTCTTCAAAATTGAAAATACTCTCAGTCTCTCTCACACATCCACGACTTCACGCGGCTTTCTTCCTCCAGCAATTGTGCCGCCTCCCGGCCTCCGGCTCACTAGTCAGTGCCCCACTCTCTCGCTCTCGCTGTTGCTTTTTGAGCAGTTAGTCTCAACTCTCATCTCATGCTCTCTCTCTCTTCCTGCTTTGGTGCTTCCAGAATCCAGATCTCGACTCCCAAGATCCGGCTTAGGCTACATAGCGGCTCCTCCAGGTGCTTTCAGAATGTGTTGTAGCCAGTAGGCTTGTTTAGGTCCAAAAGTCTAAAATCCAAATCTATCAAAAATTAAATAAATGATAATAAATAAAAATAATTAAATAAATTCATTTTTTTGTGGGCTTGCCCGTTTTTCTCGCAGCCCTATGTGGGTTGGGCTGGGCCATGAGTTTTAGGGACCATCATAGATGCGGGCTTTCCCGCCTAGGTCGGCGGGCAAACCCATTTTGACAGCTCTACTCGCTGTACCGGCTCCCACGCCATCGGTCTCTTGATTTTTCTATAGTGCTCCGAAAAGGTACACATAGTTGTGTACATCCTATCACCTCGTGTTTCATATGCTCACTTGTCAGATTCCTTTTACTCCTTTGTTGGTTGTCTTGATTCACTTGTCATTCCTAAAAATGTGTTTGAGGCTTTATCTCATAATGGTTGGAAGTCCACTATGGAAGAAGATGAAATGAAGGCTCTTGAGGCTAATGAGATGTGGGACTTGGTACCACTGTGTAAATTGGGAACTGTTGCTTCGTGAAAAGCTCGATTACTTGCTAAGGGGTATGCACAAGTTTATGGTGTTGATTATACTGAAACTTTTTCTCAAGTTGCTAACTTCCGATATTTTTAGTTGCCTCTAACAACTAGTTTTGTATCAGTTGGATGTCATGAATTGGATTTCATGAATGCATTCCTTCATGGTGATTTATAGGAAGAGGTTTACATGGAGTAACCTCCTGTGTTTGTTACTCAAGGAGAGAATGGAAATAAGATATGTAGGTTGCGAAAGTCGTTGTATGGGTTGCAACAGTCTCCGTGTGCTTGGTTCAGGCGATTTAGTGCTTTTATGTTGGAGTTTGGGTTACAAAGGAGTACATGTGATATTACCGTGTTCTTTCGGCACACTGATAGTGGTTGTATTGTTTTGGTTGTCTATGTAGATGATATAGTGATTACATGTAGTGATACACAAGGAATCGAAGCACTCAAGTTGTGTCTATAGACAAAATGTTAGACGAAGAAATTGGGTACTCTAAAGTACTTTCTTGGGATCGAAGTGATACGGTACAAGAAACGGATGTTTTGTTTTTGACGAAATATGTTCTTGATTTACTTCAGGAAGTTGGGATGCTTGGAGTGAAACCGCGCGTCACTCCAATGGATCCTAATGTAAGACTGATAGCTGGAGAAGGGGAGATGCTTGATGGCTATGCTTCACGAAGTGAAGAGACAAGATTCGAGAGAAGATAGAATGGCCTCGGAGGGGCTAAGGATAGAAAATTCTCAATCAAGTCTTTCTATTCCAAGTTGAATGAATTTCGTTCCCTTGGAAAGATATATGGAGAGTTAAGGTGCCCAGTAGTGTGAGTTTTTTGTGTGGGAGGCAGCCCGGGAAGCTATTTTGACGGGGGAGAATTTGAGAGCTCGTGGTAAGATTTACGTTAATTGGTGTTTCTTGTGTAAAAAGGAGGAGGAGAACGTGAATCATTTGCTCTTGCATTGCCCCTTAATGCAAGAAGTATGGGATTTGTTCGTCAATTTGGTTGGGGTTTCCTGGGTCATGCCTCGCGTGTTATTGAGCTTCTGCGTGGGTGGTCTCTTTACAAAAGAAGAAACATGAATACTTTCTGAAGAAACATGAATACTTTCTGGAACTCTGCTCTTTCAGCGATTTGGTGGATCATTTGGAAAGAAAGGAACCGAAGGATCTTTGAAAACGATGAGACTGATAGGAGGGATCAAGGAAGCTGTTCTCCAGACCCTTCGTTATTGGTGCTTAGAAGCTGATACTAGATTCGGGGATTCTTCTGTATATACAATGGATTGGTCTTTTTTTATATAATCTTTTGTGTTGTATACTACCTTTGTACAAGGTCACACAACCTTTTTTGGCACTTGATATATAATACTCTTTACTTAAATAAAAAAAGTGTAGTGAGTCCGTTCATGGCCGCTCAAAGTGAGTACTACTGTTACTCACTGGAATGCATTGATTCGAGTTGTGAAGCATTTGAAAGGAGCACGTGGTAGTGGTTTTTTGTATGCAAATTATGGGCATATGCGGGTGGAGGCATTTTCTAATGTTGATTGGGCAGTATCGCCTCCTTGTGTGTTTGTGGGTGGAAATTTATTGTCATGGAAGAGTGAGAAACAAAATGTGGTGGTGAGATCAGGCGCAAAGTCCGAGTATCGTGCGATGGCTGGGTCAACGTGTGAACTTATGTCGATTCAACAATTGATGGAAGAGATTTGGTTTTAGGGTTGCGTTGCCTTTTGAGATTATGGTGTGATAATCAGGCAACCAAGCATATTGCTTCCAATTCAGTTTTCCACGAGAGGACCAAACATATAGAGGTTGATTGTCATTTTGTTCAAGAAAGATCTAACAAAATCTTGTTTCTACTTCATATGTGCGTATGGGAGAACAACTTGCTAATATATTTACTAAGGGCCTTACATGGATAGGAGACCCGGGCATGATAAATATCTGTGCTCTAGCTTGAAGGGGAGTGTTAGACAATAAGGGTAGTTTGGTAATTGTGTTGGTAGGGTATATATGTGTGTGTGCGTGTGTGTGTGTGTGTGTATATATATATATATTCTATTTGCAGGAACAAGTGATTGACGCATAATTACAGAAAGTGCGAATTATCTTACTGCTCTTTCTCTTCTTCCCTCTCATTCTCTTCTTCTTCTCTTTCTTTCTTCCTTAAGGCTGGTGAGTATTTGTTAAACATATTTACTTTTTCTGCAGAGAGCAGCAGCATAATTCCTGCCCTCCTCTCTTCCATGGGAAGTGTGGAGTTTGAATTTTTTTAGTTGTGCATTTGCCTTACTAATGCTTCTACTTGGGTCCTTAATGGTATCTTTATTTCGTTTTAGAATAATGGAGCGGGAAAAGCAGCTTAGTATTCTTTATCAGAAACAAGGTCGTGCAACCCAGTTCGCTAGTAGAGCTGCACGTGACAAGTGGCTCCAAAAAGAAATTGATGATTTTGAACGAGTTCTGTCTTCAAATCTTATGCAGGTGGGTAAATAACTGCTGTATGGCATATGTATTTAAAGATTTCATATAAAGGTGTTTTTCTTAATTGATGGAATCTGGATATATGGATTTTGATTCATGGTCTTGCCGTCTTACTTTGTCTCATTTGTCAATCTTTTGAACCATTGAAAGGCACTTCCTGTTACTTGTGTCAAAACTCAAATCAAACAGTGGAGCACAGAGAGCGGAGCCTTCCATTAATCCTATTAATTCTTTTTTATAATTTGTGAATTGTTTTTATATCGATTAGGTTTTTTGTTTTCTTTTCTTGAGTATTCTTCTAGTGTACACAAGATACGTCACCTGATTTGATGCTTTTGGTTTGAAATATTCTTACTTATTTAATTTTTTTTGTCAAATCAACAAGTTTTTGATTACTTGTCATTTTCTACACTTCTTCTAGCTATTTGCCAGTACTTGTAGTTCCCCTTTATCTTATAATAATAGTACAATCTCACTCTGGTGGTAGATGTATTATAGTGCCTTAGTTATACAGAAGATATTTGAACTGTGAATGTTTCTTATTCATTCTATGTATAGGAGAAAAAGCTGAAGGATGAAATTGATCAACTTAACATAGATCTGAAAGAGAAAGATGAATACATCAAGTGTCAGGAAGGCAAGGCAGCAACTTTAGGATCACACATTTCAGGATTCCGTGAACGATTCAACCAGCACAAGGCAGAGAGAGACAAGCACCATGATGAGCGGAAGTACGGTGTTTTACATTATTCTGTTAGATTTAATTGCATGCAAACCCAATGTGCAATGAATTGACGCGTTTTTCTGTTCAGGTCCTTGTGGACGAAAGAGAGTGAACTCTCTGCTGAAATTGAACGTATGAAAACAGAAGTTGTAAAGGCTGAGAAAAGCCTAGATCATGCGACTCCTGGTGTGAGTAATTTTTTCTATTGTTAGATTCTAATCTACTCGTTCCATTTTCTCATGTATTCTTACTTTAATTTTCAACTTAAAGGTGTCTAGTTTTTAAGGTTGTACATTTTATGAGTTTCCAATTTACCCTTGTTATAAAAATTTGAAATCCGCAATGTGCTTCCTTTCAATGCTACGAATATGCTACCTTATTGAAAGTAGACAAAGGAAAATTGTATCCAGGCCTTAACCCCTCTATTGTGAGGCTTTGTATTACAACCCTATTTATGTACAAGAATCAAGTATGCATCTACCATAGCATGTATACATTTACAGAAATCTCCAATTCTTCTTCATAAGCATACTGCCAATATTTGAAGACGTTTAATCAATAAATTATGAGAGGCGTAACATGAAAGTGATGCCAATTAAAGAAAAAGAAGTTGTACATGGAGTTCACGTGAAATTCATCACATAAAATATCTATCTTTTTTGTTTTTGATTTAGGGGGGGTCATGTATATGGTCGGAACTGTCTTCGCATATTAAATGTTGATGGGACTTGGAAGGAAGTCATGCGCTGAGGTTAGATTTTGCTGAGCCTTATAGTGTGCTGAGGTGGATTGAAGATGTTGGTACATGTTGATGAATATAGGTTTGAGAGAGGGAGAGAGAGAAAGAGGGGGTTGGGGGTGGTTAGGGAGGGCTATTGGTGTATACTTTGATTTCTACTGTTTGATGGGAGAAGAGACTTACCGACCAGGGAAGTGCTGCTCTCTTTGACATCTTTCCCCCAATATCAATAGCGTCTAATTTAACATGAATACTAAAAAGGATGTTCTCATTAGGACCAGTTCATACATTTAGCATGAGTAAAGCAATTATAAGCTGGTAACTACCTATTATTTAAATGCATATATTAGCTGATAGACAATTAGATCATGTTATTGCAGCCTCGTATGATCAGTTTGATGTTTGCAGCAGCCCTTCTCGAAAGAACCTGGTTTCTTTACTTTGTCTATTGTCATGGTTACATCTTAAGGTTGAGTTATGTTCACAGGACATAAGGAGGGGAATAAATTCTGTTAAGAGGATTTGCAGAGAGTACCAAATTTCTGGAGTGCATGGGTCGATTATTGAGTTGCTTGACTGTGACGAGAAGTTTTTTACTGCTGTTGAAGTAACTGCTGGAAACAGGTTAGCAAGCTTTCTCTGGGCTTCATGCTTCAAAGCTTCATGTTATTAATTTATGATCAGACGGCTCAGCTACTAAGTTCGATTGTTTATACTAGATCTTCACTGTTGCTGAAGTATCCTGCTACTAATGCAAAACTCCCTTGCAGCTTATTCCACGTGGTGGTTAAAAATGATGAAATATCCACCCAGGTGATTCGACACCTGAATGCAGAGAAAGGTGGACGAGTTACATTCATACCTTTGAATAGAGTGAAGGCCCCACATGTTACTTATCCACAAAGTTCTGATGTGATTCCTCTTTTGAAGAAATTGAGATTCTCACGCGAATTCACTGCAGCATTTGGCCAGGTTAGCTATAAAATGAGGTCCTGTTGTTGAAATTTGTGTTGGTCTCTATGTACCATAACAGCCATCCATTTCCTTTGTCCGATCACTTTTCACTGATGCAATAGTAGTTAACTTTTTTTTGAAAAGAATCACTCGTAGTTAACTTGACTGATGAATCTACTTTTTGTAATTATTAAAGCAGTTCCAAAGTAATAGTTAGCTGCATGAATCGCTTGTGCTAAAGTATTAAAGCAGTTCCAAAGATATAGTTAGTTGCATGTATGTTTCCATAGTTTGTGCTATGTAATGTTAGCGAAGAAGTTCATAAAGGGGCACAATCTGATGTAATTGTATAAAAACTTGTAAGATTTCTAGACTTTACTTTTAGAAAGTGCTCCATAACTTTAGCTCAAGTTAGAATTGTTAAGTTACTAACTCATCTAAAAGCTTAAGCTGTTAGATAGGGACCTAACAATGTATATCAAGCTTAACATTCCCCCTCACGTGTGACCCATCCACACGTTGAGAGATACACATATATGCCTCACCAGGGGCATTGCAAACCAAACAGAGAGACAACATGTACTCTCAATATTCCTGGTAACAAATGCAAGTGGATGATTTGAGCCCACGACCTTGCCAAACTAGAGCTCTGATACCATTTTAAGTTGCCAATTCATCTAAAAGCTTAAGCGGTTAGATAGGGACCCAACAATGTATATCAAGCTTAACAAGAATCATGTCTTGACTATCTTAACTGTACCAGTAGCCTTGCTATATTGCTGGTTGAAGAGGCTTGTCCTGTTTGAATGATTGCATTGTGTGTCTGTTTTCTGTTGCAAGAGTTATGAGTAGAAGACATGTGGTTCCCTAAATATTTATTTAATCTATTCGTGATAAAGCTCAACCGCAGTTGTATGCTTACTATTATATTTTTTCATAGAAGAATATTTATTACATGTAAATTCTGGTGGTTTGATTAATTTGCTTGTATGGTTGTACCTTTTTCAAACATCAACTTTGGATTTTATAAGCCTAGGGAAACTGCATCTTAATTGAGTATAGAGAGTTTTTACCAAGTTGGGAGCTGTTAAGGGATCCCATTCGGTGTCTTGTCATTTTAAGAGGTTGGAGGATGATTTTCAATGGGTGTTCGCAGGAGTTTATGGTCCTTGTTCAGACATGTCCGGTTTGGTATTGTGGCAGGAGCTCAAATCTGTTGATCAGACATGGACTTTTCCTTGTTTATAAGTGGGGATTTCAACGTTATTCGTTTTGAGACCGTTCACTCAGGCGATGAAGGAGTTCAATGACTTAATTAATGTAGCGGCCCTAGTGGATTTGCCTTTAGCAGGGGGTTCTTTTACTTGGTTCAGAGGTGGAGAGGGGCGAGCAGTGTTCGAGGATTGATAGGTTCCTTGTTTCGTCGAATTGGGTTGAGCATTTCAGCGGTGGGGATCTTCAGAGTTGTCTCCCACGGGTGATTTCTGATCATGTCCCTTTAGTGTTAAATGTGGTGGATTTTGTTAAGCTTGATATACATTGTTGAGTCCCTATCTAAAAGCTTCAGCTTTTAGATGAGTTGGTAACTTAACATGGTATCAGAACTTTGGTTTGGCAAGGATAACAGATTTCATAAAGGGAAGACTCCGTTCAGATTTGAAAATATGTGGTTGAAGGAACGTGGGTTTATAGATTGGGTTAAAGTGAGGTGGAGCTTGTACGAGGAGGATGGGAGGCTGTGCTTTAGGCTCGCGAGGAAATTTATATTGCGTAAGGGGGATTTAATAGTGTGGAATAGGGAGAAGTTCAGGAAAATTGATAAGAGGATAGAACAAGCCTTGGATGAAGTGAGGAGGTGGGATGAGAAGGAGAATAGGGGCGAGCTTGCCAGTGATGACTTTATCCATCATGAAGTGGTGAAGGATGAAATTAACAGGCTTCTCATTAGCGAAGAAATTTGTTGGAGGCAAAAATCTTGGGTTCTGTGGCAAACAGGGGGACAAGAATACAAGGGTGGGAGAGATGGTTAAGGCACTCATGGTTGTTGCTTGGAAAGAGAGGCTAGCAAGGGTCACAGCTTTAAGGGACTTGAAGGAAGGGCTCGTGGAAAGGAGGGACTTGCATGTCCCGGCATGCATGGAGAGAGAAAGCAAGGCAGCTGTATGGCTTGGAAAGGGGGGCGGCCACCATAATCCTTGAGACTTAAGGATTAAGTTAATTTAGGAAATCTGCTACTAGATAGGATTTGTTTATCTGTTTAGGGTTTCTTTTAAGTTATTGAGTTGAATTAGGATTTACTTTTATGTTCTTAACTAGAATAGGATTTACTTTCTTGTAAAGCCTTTTTTTTTTTTTTTTTAAAAAGAGGATCATTAGTGGTTCCCCACTTACTCCTTGGGTGACTCGAACCCACGACCTATTAGGTATGGGTGAAGCGTCTTACCACTAAGCTGCACTTACTTGTCTTGTAAAGCCTTTATAAGGCCATAATCGAATTGAATAAAGAAGATTTTTAGTTTCAAAAAGAACCCAAGAACACGTTCGTTCTTCTTTCCGATTCTCCTATCTAGGCGAGTGAAACCTTAGGTGATTGAATCAACGGTTTTCTTTACGTTAAGCAAGTGAAGCTTAACCGGTGAGGCCGAGTGATGAGGTGCATCCAGACTTAGTCTTTTTTCAGCCTGTCCTTTTATTTTCCTTAGTCTTTTGATTTTCCTTAGTCTTTTTATTTTTCCTCTTCTCCACATGTTCATGTATCTTGTGTTTTCCTATGCCCAAGAACCCCCATTTACCAGCCTATATAAAGGGGAGTCTTTTAAGTGTTTAGGCAGCAACTTATGAAATAAAAAAAATATCTTCTTCTTCTTTAGAAAGCAGTCACTTAGTTGTTTTTTTCTTGTTATTTTCTCGTCCGATTGAACGAAATCAATCACCCGTCTGTTCGTACGTTAACGAACTTAACTTCGTCCTACCCCGTCCTACATCTGTTGGTATCAAAGCAGGTTGTTGCAATTTTTCTAAAGATTGCTGTCCTGTCACCCTCGCTGCTACTGCTGATCTATCAAACCCTTCGATCACCGCCTTCACTTCATTAATCTCTTTGGTTCAGCAGGTCAATGGCTGCAGAACTCAACACGGACCAGCATTTTGCAGCCCTAGACCAGCGAATTACAGCCCTGACAGATGAGACACGTGTTTCTATTCAGGAAGTTTCGGCTGCCCTTCGCCTTGTAGGACAGCCATGTGACAATGCAGATCCAACAGCTCGCGAACCCGTCCCAAACATCGTGCACCAGCGACCACCAGTCCATGCTGATGTTATCCAACCACTTCCAGGTCACTTTCCCCGCAGAGATGATTATGATGGATATCGCATCAAGGCTGAAATTCCAATTTTTAATGGTAGCTTGGAGATAGAATCGTTCCTTGATTGGTTTAATGAGGTTGAACGGTTCTCTGAGATTATGGAAGTTAGTGAAGAAAGAACGGTGTCTATTGTTACCTATAAATTACGGGGAGGTGCAGGAGCTTGGTGGCAGAATCTGCGAGAAGAACACTACCGCCTTCGCCAACCTCCAGTTCGAGATTGGCCTTAGATGAAAGAGTTATTGCAGCATATATTTCTTCCGCGTGATTATACTCAGAACCTGTACCTGTACCGCAGTTGCTCGATTGCTATCAAGGCAATCGTTCCATGGCCGATTATACAGATGAATTTCTTCGATTGACAGCTCGGTGCAATATTCAGGAAGATGACGATCAATAATTTGCTAGATACGTTGGGGAATCCCCTGAAATTCAGGAACGTATTGGTTTCCAGGCCATTATGTCCCTGATAGATGCTCGAGAAATGGCAGCCCGACCAGAGGCTCGATTATCTCAACCACCACCACCACAATTTACCTATCCTCGACGAACTCATTCAGATACTCAACAACCACACCCACTCATAGCTGCACAGCAGCGTCCACCTACATCTGCACCCATCCGACCATCTGTGTCATCCGGTACCGAGGTCAGACGTGGCCCATCTGTAACCCAGCAGACTCAAATGAATTCCCATCCTACCGGTAGACCAGTTAACCAGAATCTATACCAGCATCCACAACCGATTAAATGCTACTTATGTCATCAGCTAGGGCACAAGTCTAATGAGTGTCCTTTTTTTTTTTTTTAGGAAGCAGGGCGGCACCTGTGGGAATTTATTGAAATAAAAGAAAGGATACAAACTTGAGGGGGACAACCAGCCTGGCCCTTATAACTGGGAGGGCAAAGGAGCCTTACCTCGAAAACGGAGATACATAAAAATAGACGAAGAGGATAGAAATTAAGAGCTGTTACATTTAGGTCTATAAGAGAAGAAACCGTAAGAATCCAAAGCCAACAACTGTTTGATATCTCCAGGAACCTCCAGAACCGACGTAAAATTTTTTTCACTTCTATGTTGATGCGCCATACTAGCCAGCCGATCCGCCACTCGATTTTGTTCTCTAAAAACATGGGAAATGCTGAAATTTCTAGATAAATTAATGCACTTACGGAATTCGTACACATGTTGCCAAGGAACTTGATGATTATGCATAACGACATTAACCGCCACAAGGGAGTCCGTCTCTACCGCTACATTTACCAAACCCATCGAGCGACATAACCAAAGGCCGTCACAAAGGGCCCTAACTTCTGCTTTCATGTTGGTACCAGAACCGTAGTGATTGGAAAAAGCACTAATCAACGAGCCTTGATCATCACGAATAATCCCACCTCCCGTGCACACCCCATCTCTAGAGGAACCATCCGTATTTAACTTAAAAGTAGCTGGGCTAGGACGAGACCACTTCAACCATCTGCCTTTCTGAATGCTAGGATTTTTCACTTGAATATAAACCGAAGCCAAACACATGGAGGCGCGAAGACCACTAATGAGTGTCCTAGTCGCACGCCAGTTCACATGGTTGATACCACAGTTGAGGATGCACAAGGAGACCTAGGTGATGAAGAGCAGAACTATGAAGCTGATGATGTCTGTGGTGACGAGCATGAAGATTATGTGTTCGTTTTTCACACTTTTTGTTCGCCTAAACAAGAGGACCCAAGTCAGCGTTGACGAATTTTTCAAGCAAAATGTCGGGTAGGGAAAATGATTTGCAGCTTGATCATTGATAGTTGTTGCTGTGAGAACTTGATTGCTCACATATTGTTTGACCAGTTACAACTCCCAACTGAACCACACCCGACTCCGTATCATATTGGTTGGATCCAGAAAGGTCCAAAATTACAGGCAAATCATATTTGCAAAGTTCCATTGGCCATGGGTAAGTTATATTCAGACGATGTCTTCTGCGATGTTGATATGGATGCATGTCAGATTTTATTGGGCCGTCCTTGGCAGAATGATGTCAATGCGACTCACAAGGGTCAAGATAATGTTTACATGTTCCAGTGGCAAGGCAAGAAGATTGTAATTGCACCGTTAGGTAGTCCGAAGTTGCCTTCTAAAGTGGAAGGATAGACATTCCTCTCTCTCAGTTCTTTTATGGCAGATGTGAAAGAAAATGGTGGTACGTACGGTTTGGTTGTTAAACCAATCAGAGAGTCCTGAAGTTGCTCATCAGCTATTATCAGAATTTCCACAGTTCACTGCAAAACCTTCTCCGCTACCTCCTTTTCGTGATATTCAGCGTCACATTGACTTTATTCCTGGTGCCAGATTACCCAACCTACCCCATTATCATCTTAATCCTGAGGAGGCCAGAATTCTACAAGAAAAGGTGGAGGATTTATTACGTATTGGGCATGTACGTGAGAGTATGAGCTCGTGTGTAGTGTCTGCTTTGTTGGTGCCAAAGAAGGGTAACCAGTGGTGTATGTGTGTGGATAGCCGAGCTATCAACCGTATCACTGTAGAGTACAGATTTCCTATATGCTGGATCAGGCTCAATTGTCCTCACCAAAATTGATTTGACGAGCGGTTATCATCAGATTTGTATCTGCCGTGGAGATGGATGGAAGATTGCTTTCAAGACCAAGGAGGGGTTATATGAATGGCTTATGATGCCATTTGGCTTTTCTAATGAACCCAGCACATTCATGCGACTTATGAATCCGGTGCTTAAACCATTTCTCAACAAATTTGTTGTTGTCCACTTCAATGATATTCTTATAAACCTCGAAAGTATTGAGGAGCATGAGGGCCATCTTAGACAAGTTATGACTGATCTCTGAGACAATCAACTTTACATTAATTTGAAGAAGTGTCATTTCATGGTAGATCGTGTTTTATTTTTGGGGTATGTGATCAGAAAGGATGGCATTGAGGTTGATAAGCAGAAAATCCAGGCCATTGTTGAGTGGCCTACCCCCACCACCATCACTGAGGTACGTAGTTTTTATGGTTTGACAACATTTTATAGGCATTTTATTCAGAATTTCAGTAGCATTGTTGCACCTATCACGGACTGTCTAAAGCCGTCTCGTCCTTTCGCATGAATCCCGAGGCCACACAAGCTTTTGAGGAGATCAAACAAAAACTCACTTCAGCCCCTGTACTTGCATTACCTAATTTTGACAAGGTATTTGAGGTGGAATGTGACGCTTGTGGGACAGGTGTAGGAGTTCTATCACAGGAAGGCCGCTCCGTTGCCTTTTTCAGTGAGAAGTTCAATGAGTCACGCCAAAACTGGCCTACTTATGATCAGGAACTTTTTGCTCTTCTTTGTGCTTTTAAAAATTGGGAACATTATTTACTGCCTAAAGAGTTTGTGTTATATTCTGATCATCAGTCATTTGTGCATTTTCGGTTTCAGCGGGATCTTAAAAATAAAATGCATGTTTGATGGGCAGCTTACTTTGATCAGTTCAATTATGTGATTAAGCACAAGTCAGGCGTATCTAATAGAGTCGCCGATGCTTTGAGTCGGCGTGCAGCTCTTCTTGTCACTGTAAGCAATGAGGTTATTGGGTTTGACTTTCTCCCTGAACTTTATGTTGATGACCCAGATTTTGGAGGTATTTGGTCCAAGCATCTTCCCAAGCAACCTACAGAAGACTTCTTGATTCAGGATGGCTATCTGTTTAAAGTGTATTCCGTGGACTTCATTACGGGAAAAACTTATTCGTGAGCTTCATGCCGGAGGACTTAGTGCTCATTTGGGTCGGGACAAAACCATTGGCCGACTTGAGGAGAGGTATTTTTGGCCCCAATTCAAAAGGGATGCCGGGAGGATTGTGCAGAAGTGTTCTATATCTCAAACTGAAAAGGGACATAGCCCGAACACAAACACTGGAATGTATATGCCATTGCCTATTCCAGCCATGGGAGGATCTATCTATGGATTTTGTTCTAGGTTTGCCGCGTACATAAAGAGGCTTTGATTCTATATTCGTTGTGGTGGATCATTTTTCAAAAATGGGCCATTCCGATGATGAAGGTGCACGATTGGCAGCCTTGGAGTATCAACATTCCGATGATGGAGAATCAACATTCCAGATCATTCCAGGGTACTCTAGGACACACTAGAGGACTCCGGAAGACTCCATAATACACTGGAAAATTCTAGTGGGAGTCTTTCAACTCGCACACTAACTAAACCTCTTAAATAGGTGTGGGACGGGACATTATGATACGGATCCTTGGAAGGGTTATCAGAAGTTGGAAGTTGGATACTAAGCAAGAGGATAATGTCGGGTTTGATATCTCGTGGCTCATCGGGGCTATTTCAAAGCTAGATAAAATGCAAAGCAAATGTGCAATATAAGGGAGTTACATGCATGCAAGGGTAGCACATAAGTGGAGCACGAGTTGGGAGTATGTCACAAAGAAGGCAGTCGGGTTTTGGGCTGTTTGGTGGTTAACTTGGCATGGCTCAACAAGGGAGTTCAAGGCAGCTTGGGGCAAGCAAGGTGCGGCTACAAGGGGGGCACGGCCGTCAACATTAACCCCAAGGGGTTTGTCACACTTGGGTGCAAGGAATTAGGGTGGTGGCTGGGGGTTGCTTGCAACTCAAGACACAACAAGGAGAGAGAGTGGAAGCCGCTTAGACATCTAAAAGGGGCGGTCAAAGGAGTCTTCAAAGTTGGAGAATTCACTTAGATATTTAGATTATTTATTGTGTTGTAATAAAGTCCTTTAAGGACTAGAATTAGTTAATTAGTTTCCTCTTTTTATTATAATTGTAATCCCTTAAGGAAGTAGGATTTACTCTTATGTTTTCTCTAGGATTTAGGATTAGTTTGATAGTATAAATAGTCTTTACTTTCATTGTAATTTCAATTTATGTTTTTGAGAAAAGGTAACAGAAAAAAGCAATTGTTTAACTATTATGTTATTTTCTTAGCGGCTAGAAAGTAATTCACAAGGGCTTCTTTACGTTAGACGAGTGAAACCTAACCGGTGAACCCTCCATATCTACCCATCCCGCCAAACTATCATTTAAACTGTGTTATTCTCGGCTTTAAGGTTGATTCCGCCAACCTTGGGAGTTAGCTTGGAAAATCCGTATCACATTACCCTGCCTTATTGATTATTAAGCAGCCTTAAGTACTTTGCTTTGTTTACCTAGTGGAGAAGTCTCTCTTTACTGTGTATTCTGATTATTTTTTCATTTTGTTAGACATTTTATTTTATCTTATTTTTAATATAAGATTTGTGATTTTTTGTATACTTTTCTGTTTTTTTTTCTTTCTATTTACGGTGTCTTTTTTTCTCGTCTATTTTATTTGTTTTGTTCGATGTTTTAATTAGCTGTCGATTTTATCTATTTTATTTTACTGTCTATTTTGTCTGATTTAGAGTTTAAATTAACACGTTATTTCATCTTTTGTTACATGAACTTAACTTCATATATATTATTCTCATTTATACCTGCTGTGAAATTTGTTAATAATAAAATAAATAAATAAATACATATATATATATATACATATATATATATATATATATATATATATATATATATATTGTATATATATATATATATTGTATATATATATATATATTGTATATATATATATATTATTTTTCTTAATTTCTTGCATTTCAGTCACCCACCTCTCGCCTCGCCTCTCGCTCCAAAAATGGATTAGTGACGGAGGATATGGCTGTTGTTAAGGAGGGGATAGTAAAATTCGACGAAGAACTTTATACGGTTGGCAGGGAGATGCTTCCTGGGTTAGATGGGGTTCCCTTTAATTCCTTACCTCAACGGCAATGTTTTTTTGGAGCAGCCTTTTTTAGAAGTGGAGGTAGTTGTAGCCTTGCGCAGTCTGAATGGAGATAAGGCCTCTGGCCCCAATGGCTTCACTTTGGCCTTTTTTCAGCAGTGTTGGGAGGTGGTTAAGGATGATATCATGAGGGTATTTCATTCTTTTTTTGATAGTGAGGAATTTGAAAAAAGCCTTAATGCTTCTTTCATTGCCCTTATTCTGAAAATCACAGGTGCTGTGGAATTGAAATATTTCAGGCTGATTAGTCTTATGGGAGGTGTGTATAAAATTATTGCAAAGGTGTTATCGATTTGGTTGAAGAAGGTGATTGGTAAGGTCATTTCTGAGTCTCAACATGCATTTGTGGGGGAGTGTTAGATTTTAGATGTGGTTTTGATAGCTAATGCGAATGTGGAGGCTGGAGAGCGGTGTGGAGATCTAGGTTTGTTGTGCAAACTTGAGATAGAGAAGACTTATGATCATGTGGAATGCGACTTCTCATTTATATCAAGTGGATCTTATTCTGCATCTCTTTTGTGAAATTCTTGTTCTTGGTTAACGGGGAGCCAACTGGATTTTCTCTAGCTCAAGAGGTCTTCGGCAAGGGGACCCGCTTTCTCCTTTCCTTTTTATTGTGGTTATGGAGGCTTTGAGTGAGGTCCTTGACAAGTCTGTTATGGGTGGTTTCATTCAAGGTTTTAAGGGGGGTTTGGCCAACAAAGCAGAGTTGGTGTCCCACTTGTTTGTAGACGATACTTAGGTTTTCTATGGAGCGAATATAACTCAATTGGGGTATCTCCGTTTGGTGTTGTTATTCTTTCAAGCAGTCTCGGGGTTAAGGATTTAGAGCGAGATATTTCCTGTGGGGAATGTGGAGAAAATGGAGTCTTTGACGTCCTTCTTTGGTTGTAAGATGACTTTCCTTCCAACATGTTATTTGGGTCTTCCTCTTGGAGCCCCTTCAAAGAGCGCAGCCCTTTGGAATCCGGTGGTGGAAAGATTTGAAAGAAGTCTTATGGGGTGAAAAGACAGTTGTTGTCTTAAGGGTGGCCGGTTAATATTGATGAAAAGCACTTTAGCTAGTCTCCGCACTTACTTTATGTCTATCTTTCCGCTTGTGGCAATGAGAATTGTAAGTTGGAAAGGAATTTCTTATTGGAAGGATGAACGGAGAAGTGTAAGATTCATCTCGCCAATTGGGGTAAAGTTTTCTCTAATGTGTGGGAAGGTTGTCTAGTGGTATTTCTGGGTTTTTAATAGAGCATTTATGGGAAAATGATTATGGAGATATCTAATGGAGAGGAAGGCATTGTGGAGAAAAGTGGTGCTCAGGAATTTTTTTTTTTTTTTGGGGGGGGGGGTTCACCATTGGTTTCCTAAGGAGATTTCTGTTTCTTTTGGGTGTGGTGTGTGGAAAGGGATTATGAGAGGGTGGGATGAGTTCAAAGGATTTATCTCCTTTAAAATAGGTAGGGGAGATTCAATCAGATTTTGGGAGGATAAGTGGTATGATAGTGCAGTTTTGCGAGGACTATTTCCCAACCTTTATGATATTGCAGTGAATAAAGAAGAGTTGGGGAGTTCGTTTCTTGCTATTTTGGGAGACAAAGTCACTTGGAACCCTCAGTTTAGATGTGTTATACAAGATTGGGAAGTTGGCTCTTTGAAAAAGATTGTATGCTCAGAAGAAGGTGCATGGCTTTGGTGAAGATAGAGTCTTATGGGATGAATGCAATAGTAGGAGATTTTCAGTGAATTCTTATTATTTGAATTTGGCTCATAATCATAGGGGCTCTTTTCCTTGGAAGGCCATTTGGAGGTTGAAGGCTCCTAGTAGAGTGGCTTTCTTTGCAGGGGAGACCTTGCTGTAATCTATCCTTACAAGAGACATTTGAGAGACAGAAAGTGGATTTATGTTAATTGGTGCTTTCTGTGCAAAAGTGATGAAGAGAGCGTGCATCATGTGCTGCTGCACTTCCCTGTTGCTGTTGCTTGGGAGATATGGACTTTTGTACTGATTTTATTTAATGTTTCTTGGGTTATGGTAAGATCCGTTATAGAGCTCTTGCAAGGGTGGTCCTTGTATAAGCATATAAGGAGAAATGCTTTTTGGGATACCGCTCTTTTGGCAGTTTGCTGGAGCATTTGGAGCGAGAGGAATCGTAGGGTGTTTGAGAATATGGAGTTGGATATTGCGAGACTGAAGGAGGAGGTTTTAAGGTCCTTACGGTTCTGATGTACAGAGGAGCCTACAAGTAACTCAGATTCTTTTGTGGAAATTGCGGATGAGCTAACTAGTTTGTAATTCTTTTGCTAGAGTTGAACCCAAGGCGTGGGAGAGATGGCAAGGGCACTCAGGCAAGGACATTGAGGTTCTTGGTTCCAATCCTCATACCAACAAGGGGGTCACACTTACCTATCAATTTTTTTTTCCTTTTGCTAGAGTATACTCCATGTATACATAGGACATGGCACATGGTTTGAGGTTTGCTTATATATTTATCTTTACCTATTAAAAAAAAAAACCAAGTATAGCGACATAAATAAGAGGAAATTTGTGGCCTGATTTGTCTTAATATGGGTTTCATTTTAAGAGATGAGGAGCTGATTAGACTGCTTCATCATGGATCCTCTTAGAATTTCAGATGACATGGTTTGTTGTTCTTTAGTTATGGAAGTTTGTTTAATAATGGTTTGTGTGGGTGGATATAAGTTTCTTATTCTGTTTATTTGTGATTCCAACCATTATTATGGAATTTTTCCACCTTATAGTATGCCTAAAGCTTAAGTCTAATGCATGCCTTTGTCATAGGTGTTTGCAAGAACAGTAATTTGCCGAGATTTGGATGTGGCTACCAAGGTTGCTCGCACTGACGGCCTGGATTGCATAACGTTGGAAGGTTAGCTTCCATCTAACTAATAATGGCTACTTTGGTTTGTTCATTGTTGTTTTTGCGGGCTGATCCTTGTTCGTGTTACAGGAGATCAAGTTAGCAAAAAAGGTGGTATGACAGGAGGATTTTATGATTATAGGCGTTCAAAACTGAAGTTTATGAATATTGTTCGACAAAATATCACATCGATTAATGCAAAGGAAAAAGAACTGGCAGAAGTTAGACTTGCGCTTGAAGATATCCTTTACATATCTCTGAGATCTTTTCCATTTCTAGTTCTGCTCACACTTTTACTTTCTTTCCATGGGTAGTGATATCTGTTCTTCATCTAATGGGCCACTGCTACTATTAGACGAGAGTTAATTTCAATGAAACAGAACTATCACTTGTTTTATTCTTTTGGGGAGAGTTAAACGATGCCAATCAGGATGAGAAGCTTCATTCACAGCAAGCTAATGGAAAAGACACATATAAGAGTTCATCTGTTTGATTGATAAATCTTTTCCATGAGCTTGCTGTTAATGAAGTTTCTCATCCTGATTGGCATTGTTTAACCTAGGATTTGAGGAACACACAAAACTACACAAACCAGGTGTCTTGTGTGGACACTTGCCTAGTGCCTACTTGGACATGTGAGTTGACATGCCTATGACTGAAATTAGTGTTTTAGACTTTTAGTGTGACAGTAGGATATGCATCATGTAATTGAACAAATTTAGTTAATGTTTGGTTATTTATATCATCTATAACTTTTTTTTTTTTGATAAATAAAGTTTGTATTAATTATAATGCCAAAAAGGGAGGCAAAACCCTGTACACAGGAGGAAAACTAAACAAAATTACAATTGGATTGCACTATCCTCCATATCCACAAAAAGGTTCCATTCATGCAAAGAGGTCTCCGAGCACCAGAAACGGAAGAGCTGAAAGACATTCTTCTTAATCTTATCTGACCAGCTTCCACATTATCGAAAGCTCTATGGTTCCTCTCCTTCCAAATGCTCCACCAGATTGCCAACGGGGCTGTATCTGAGACCACATTCCTCCTTCTCCTCTTATACAGTGACCAAGATTGGCATTAAGTGTAAACAATATTACGAGTATACTAATTACACTACAAGGCATTAAAGTTAACTACCAAACCAATTTATTGAAATATACAATTTCTTAGTGGAAACTTTACATAACCGAAGGAGGAAAAAAAGAGAAGCACACCCATTGCATGGCCATATTGCTTATTTATGGAAATATACAATTTCCGGCCTAGATGGAGAATGGGTTCAATTCTTGGTCATGAGAACAAATGCCAGGTGAATTTTCAAAGTAGGGTAGCTGGCAGCTTTAGGTGGTGTTTAGTTCGCTCTGTGTTTGTTGTAGTCATCAACCTTCACCTGTACATGTCATTCTAAGTTGGGCAAACAGTTTGGGGACTGTTTAATATTGGTGCTGTTGTTATTTATATCTTTTGTTTCTGTTGTAGAAGTTTTATCATTGCAGACTTAAGCTGTATATTTTCACTTAACTTTCCTCACATATAGACAAGAAGATCAATGAAATTGTTGCTGAGCAGCAGAAAGATGACGCACTGTTGGCTCATGAGAAATCAGAAATGGAACAGCTTAAGCAGGACATTGCTAACGCTAACAAGCAGAAACTGTCCATTTCTAAAGCTCTAGACAAAAAGGTAGTCAGATGTTATTTACCAGATTTTCTTATATTTTACTGATTTGCAGTTCTAAACTTTTGAGTTTACAATAATTGTTTGTAGAGAAAATTGCTCAAAAATGTAGAGACTCAAATTGATCAGCTTGTATCAAGTATCGCGATGAAAAGAGATGAGATGGGGACAGAACTTGTTGATCATTTAAGCCCCGAGGAAAGAAATTCCTTGTCACGGTTGAACCCTGAGATAGCAAACTTGAAAGAGCAGCTTATGACCTGCAAGACCAATCGCATAGAGGTATGTTAGTAAATTCGAGGGGGTCCTCATGATTATTTGACTGAGAGCTCTTAATACTCAGTTTCTTATTTGTTTGTGTACGTCCTCACTGGATAGACGGAAGCAAAAAAAGCAGAGCTTGAGACCAATCTGTCAACAAATCTTGTGCGAAGGAAACAAGAACTCGAGGCAGTTAAGGCAGCTGCGGAGACTGACACTTTAAGCGGGGAAGCTGAATTGAAGAGGCAGGAACTAGCCGATGCAAAGGCATTGGTTGAAAAAGTGTTACAACAGCTTAAAAGTGCCATAACAACTTTAGTTTCAGTTTTTCTTGTTTCAAAGGTAGTTTTCCTCTTGTTGTATTGAAAAAAAAGTTCTTCTGGCAGGAGTGTCTAGAAGTATAGAAGAACGAAACGCGAAGCTGAAGACGAACAAAGATGAAAAGAATAAGTTAAAGGTTGTCCTCATTTGTTAAGGGTCAATTATGTTTTTTTTTTAATGTTTATCAATGGTGGTAACACGGTTTTGTAAAGCTGCAGACATTGGAAGATGACTATCAAAGGACCCTTCAAGAAGAAGCAAAAGAACTGGAACGACTACTAAGTGAAAGAAATATTCTTCTTGCCAAGCAAGAAGAGTATACCAAGAAAATCAGGGACTTGGGTCCGTTGTCTTCAGATGCTTTTGAAACGTACTACCCTTGTTTCTTCTTGCTTGCTTTGCTACTTTCTTACTGAATTCTTGTACAGCTAGCTTGTACAATCATTATCTTTAAGAAGCTTATGCATAATGTGTGTATTTGAAAAAGAGGAGAAATTCTTACTAACAGCCAAAGGTTTTAACTTTGGTGGGGACTTGATGAGATATTTGATTCAACCTTGATGTAGTTATGTACCATGACAGCTAGGTTGTGCTATTGAAATATTTAAAGCTCAAAAATGAAACTTTAATGCAAAATATGTTTCCTGAGAATTCGAAGATAATGAAAAGATGTATTTTTATGTATTTTTAATGAAAACCACAATCTTTGAACTGTGGTTTGTCAAATGCAAGTCAACCTTCTTGTAAGGTTCACAGTTGTCAGCAATTGCACCTTGTGTTAAATGTAGAGGTATTATTTTTGTTCGTTTATTTTTTCTTTGCTAACAAACTGCAAAACAGGCATAAGCGGAAGGGCATAAAGGAGTTGCGCAAAATGCTTCACAAGTGCAATGAGCAACTACAACAATTTAGCCATGTAAACAAAAAAGCTCTTGATCAGTATGCAAATTTTACAGATCAAAGAGAACAACTTCAAAAGAGGCAACAGGAATTGGATGCTGGTGACGAGGTAATTAATCCATGTCAGTCATTATTTTCAATCAGTTAAGAAATGGGAATACCAAACTAACATGGACATTGGTAATAAAAAGAGATATGAATGAGTATGGCCTGTGTAATGACCTTCCTTTGGATTAAAATGAATGGCGGAAAAGGATTCATGTAGCCCACCCCAAGTGATTCGGTCTAAGGCTGAGTTGAGCTGTAGTTTAGATTTATTCCACTTTAACTAGTTATTGGTGTAGTTTGGAGACACAAATGTTTTGTTTGACTTGATATTGACTTTCGCAGAAAATTAAAGAACTTATTTCTGTCCTGGATCATCGAAAGGATGAGTCAATAGAACGTACTTTTAAAGGTGTGGCGAAGCATTTTCGAGAAGTATTTTCTGAACTTGTCCAAGGTGGTCATGGATTTTTGGTTATGATGAAGAAAAAGGTTAGTTTTGCATCATCTTACTGTTAAAAACTAGTTATCTGGCTCTTTATAATATCCTTGATTCTCTTGCTTATTCTGCTGGCTGCTCTGCTTATCTGTTTCAAAGATCTGATCCCTAATCAATGCCAATGATCTCAGGCACTTTGTAGCTCCCAGATTCCTCAATGGTCCACTTGTCTCAATGTTTAGAAGTCAGAATGATGTTGAGTTACTTTCTACTCATACCATTACAATGTACTAATGGGTCATGGGGCCATTTTCCCATAGCCATAGTTGTGCTCCCACAAAATCTGTCCTTGCAACTGTTGTCTGCAGTAAATTAATAAAATCGTGGGTGGGAAATGCAATTTGATAACTGGGGAGAGGTGTGTTCATTATCAAAAAGAAAGGCACAACATATCCGTGGGCATCAAATTTTTTATGCTGGCCTTTGATTTGATACAATAGCTCGGATATTAATTATTATCTTCATTTGAGATTTTGAGCATGCTGTAGTTCAATTTCATTTTATCAATAACATGAAAAACTAGTTCCACTTATACGATGGTGTTAATGTCTATCCTTCTGTCCCCCCCCCCCCCAATCCACACACACACACTCTCCGGCGTCTCTTCTTCCCTCTACTCTCCCCTCACCAAATTTACTTTTCTGCCTCTTGGTAGTTTTGTCCTGTGAAGATGTATTTTGAAAATTAGATTTATTGACTAACCAACTTTTAAAATAATTCTACATGAGTGAGTTTGTGTTTCCTTTATAGGATGGTGACCAAGCTGATGATGATCATGACGAGGATGGGCCTCGACCAACTGATACTGAGGGACGGGTCGAGAAATACATTGGTGTGAAAGTAAAGGCACGTGGTTTTTCTAAGCTTTCTGGCTGGTCTTGTGAGAGTTTGCTCAATCCCTTGTCCTGACAAGCTAAATATTACCTTCTGGAAGTGTTCAGTGTATTGCTTGTCCATTTATTATTTTATCGAGAGTGGTCTTTGAACTTGGCCTTATGCTGGCAGGTCTCTTTCACTGGCCAAGGAGAGACGCAGTCAATGAAGCAGTTGTCTGGAGGTCAGAAAACTGTGGTAGCATTGGCCCTAATCTTTGCTATACAGCGGTGCGACCCTGCTCCATTTTATCTTTTTGATGAGATAGATGCAGCATTGGATCCTCAGTACAGAACTGCTGTTGGAAGTATCCTTACTTCATCCTTCTTCCATGCTTTTCTTCTTAGAAATTGTTCTTTTAAGAGTGAAGAACCTTTATCATTGGAGTACATTATCTAAAGACATACCATGGGAATTTTATTTACTTTTGACCCCTCTACCTGATTTGGATAGTGATATGTTATTCTACCCCAATAAATGTCTATCGATATCATAGTATGTTTGTTTCGTATGTATGGTCATGGCCTTGTTTTCGATGAGGAGATTAAAGCGTGCGATTATCTATCTCTTACTGTTGTATCATTATGTTTACTCTTGCTATTTGGCTGGTATCCTTAATCCTTCCGTCTGGTAGATATGGTTCGTCGTTTGGCAGACATGGGCAGTACACAGTTTATCACGACTACATTCCGACAAGAGCTAGTTAAGGTTGCTGACAAAATATATGGCGTGACACACAAAAACAGGGTTAGCCGTGTTAATGTTGTCTCTAGGGAAGAAGCATTAGATTTCATCGAGCACGACCAATCCCACAATGCTGAATGAGGTTAGAATATTACGTCTTCATGTTGAGTAATCATGATGCTATTACTTTAATGATCTTTTTGGTACATTATTTTTATAATGATGTTTATTCGTGGGATATTATACTGATTTCGACTAAAAGAAAAGGCCATGTAAAATGGAAACAGATGACCTAGCTCATGTCAAACTGATTAGCCGCAGAATGGTTGTTGTGGTAACTGGGTTGGAGCAAGTACAGTTTTATGACCCGACTCTCCCCTTCCCTCCCTGTTCTTCCTTACTTTCTTTTAATTTTTTTAAAGAGGATCATTAGTAGTTCCCCACTTACTCCTTCGTGACTCGAATCCACAACTTGTTGTGTAGATGAAGCGTCTTACCAGTTACCATCCTCCATGTTTGTCTACCCAAAGCAATAAAAAAATGTATAAAACCTAAAGTAATTTATAATAAAATGAGTAATTTCATGAAGGCCAAATAATGATTTTCCCCCCAAAGAATGCATTCAATCCCATAATGCCCTAATGTTAAAATTGTCTCAATTTCATACCCTCGGTTAGGATCCTCTCGTCAATGACCGTTAGAAATGTTAACGGATGAGGCGTCATTTTGGTCATTTGATTCGGGGGGCAAAGTGATATTTGGTTATAGTTCATCATTTAGTAACTTTAGTTGATATTTAAGATATTTTAAGTAAAAAATGGTTTTATCACAATCAAAACAAATTTAAAAAAATATATATTATTTTAAAAAATATATAAATACAGCTTCTAGCCCCAACCGAATCATTTTTCTACTTTACAAACCACAATTTAATTTAGCTCCTTTCAATGGCAAAAACCCCACCACTAATTTGAAATTAGGGTTTGAATCTATTGACTTTTTCCCGAAATTCCATGGCTAATACACCAACCATCTCTGCCAACGACGGCGGTAAGAAAGCCAGGGGGCACCTATTAGGCCGATACGAAATCAGGAAACTACTCGGTCACGAGAGCTTCGCGAAGGTCTACCATGCAGGGAATGTGAAAACGAACGAGAGCGTTGTGATTAAAGTGTTCGACAAGGAGAAGATCATGAAAGGCGGTCTAATCGCCCACATCAAGGGCGAGATCTCGATCCTGTGTCGCGTGTAGCATCCGAACATCGTGCAACTTTTCGAAGTAATGGTAATGGCAACTAAATCGAAGATATTCTTCGTAATGGAGTACGTCAAAGGGGGAGAGCTTTTCAATAAGGTCGCTAAAGGGAGATTAAAAGAGGAAATGGCGAGACAATATTTCTAACAAGCTAATTTCAGCTGTCGGATTTTGTCACGCATGCGGCATTTATCACAAGGACCTGAAACCAAAAAACATATTATTGGATGAAGATGGTGATTTAAAAGCCTCCAATTTCGGAGCAAATTCGAGGGGATGGTCTTTTTCATACGTTTTGTGGGACGCCGACGTACGTTGTGCCAGAGGTATTGGGGCGAAAAGGGTACGAAATGGTCTTGTGGGGTTATTTTGTTTGTGTTAATGGCTGGATTATTTTGTTTGTGTTAATGTGATTAATTGTTTGTGTTATCGAAGCTTCTTGATATGAATCCTGAAACTATGACTACTATCCTGAGATAATGAATAATAAGTGGTTTAAATAAATTATAATTCCAAATTATTTTAAAAATCGAAAGATTAGCCACAACAATTATTTTTAAGTGAAAAATTAAAATAATTATTCAATATTATTTTTAAGTGAAAAATTGATACAACTACCACAATTATTTTAAATTTTTTTTTTTGTAATTACATAAAAAAATATAATTAAAATTATTTTAAAAATCGAAAGATTAACTAAATGTAAATAGTATACCTATCCCACATATGCAAGTTCAATTAATGATAAAAATTAATTATTCACCGAATCCACTATTATATTGTTTTAATTTTTTTTAAATAATATAATTTTTTTCTAATTTTTTTTGATTCTTATAAAACCATTTTTCACTTAAAATATCTTAAATATCAATTAAATGATGAACTATAACCAAATCTCACCTTCCCCCCACCCGGAATCAAATGACCAAAATGACATCTCATCCGTTATCACTTCTAACTGTCATTGACGGGAGGGTCTTAACTTAACTGGTACAAACAATAAGATTATGTGTGAAGTTGGGACAATTTTATCATTATTTGGCCTAAAATGAATGATAATATTTAAATTGATTCCTGTTTTATCTGAATCATCTCATTTTTCATGCAGGAGAATTCATGATGTTCACTTGGATTTGCTAAAGTTCTACTGTTCGTGAGGTGTTTCGATGGCAGAGTTGCCCGCCACTCCTTGTTCGACCGATCATTTATGTAGATACTACTCGAGTTTGTAAATCTGTCTCTGGTTACGCATTCCTGGGGCTGTTTTGTGCAAATCAGTTTGATCGATCTGTGTTCTGAAAACCTCTGTGATTGTATCAAATGAGGACGATGCGAGTTAACGGTAGTATTTAGGGTTTGAATTATATGTATTTTTAGTCATGTTCCCACAGATCAGCTTGTTTTTGTGTGTACCTTCTTGATCTTAAAATTGGTATATTTGAAAATAACCTGAACTGTAAATTTGAATATAGGTGCCCACTCGATTCATCGTCCTCGAACCAAAATAGTCAAAGTTTGACTCCTATTCCTCCATTTGTTCAAACTCGGTTAAACCGTTGGTTTAATGACTTTTTTTAAAATAAAATTAATCGTTTTGGATGATCCATTGAGCCATATTTGATTACTAAATGGTAAAATAAATAAGTAATAGTGATAAAATAATTCTTTTAAAAATGAAAAATTCAAAGGTTTCGAACTGGAACCTTAAACTGGGATATTATGGTTCGGTTTTAGTTTTGGGGTGCTTGGGTTTTGGTACTGGCGGTTTGAACCGGATGGGCATACTAAGGACTTGTTTGTTGTGGTTGATGGTTTATAACTTTTGGTTGATAACTTAAGATGGTAGTTGAATGATTTGTGGCTGATTGTATGATAAACTGTTTGTTATAGCTGTTGAAAAGCTGCTTATTAGTTGTTATAATTATTGATTAAAAAAACTTGAAAATTAGTATTCATATTTTTCTGTATATTTCATAAAAAGGATGAAATTGTGATAATCAAATATTTGTTAATGAATAGTTGTTTTCATGTTTTAAAAAAAACTAAAAAAGTTTAAAATTTTGGCTTATTGGTTTTTGAATTTTTAATGCATAAAATGTATTGTATCTTATTTATTGGTTTTTTGGCTTATAAGTTGAAAAAAACCCTAAATATGATTTTTCAAAAGCTAAAAGTTTAAAGTTATTTCAAATAAGTTGTAATAAACGAGCACTAAGTAAGCATGTCAAATTATCATAGCATAATTAGTTGTAGAGAGTGATATGGAAGATTTGAATCCAGCGGGACGGGGATGGGTGACAATTTTTGTGATCGTGTTTGGTAAGTGACAAATCAGAAGTATTTCCTTTTACTAGAAATGAATGTGTTGCTTAAAGTTTTATAATGATTGTATTTTTGTATAAATTTTGTGAACCACTTGTGTTCTAGATAATAGTTCATTATTTTATTTTTAGATGTTTGATTTATAGAGTTTAATTTTGAAATTAATTCTACAATTTCTTTACCCTTCTAACTCTACTCGTCTGATGTGGTGCAAGTATATTGACTATACTTCAAATCGTAATCATGATCAACTTTAATAATGTGTGCATCTCTTATTTCTTTCGTTCCAGATAAATATTTTAATTTTTTATTTTGTGATGTTTTAACTAATGTTTCTAAACACTTTTGTTGTATAAATTTTATATCATTTTTTCTAATATATCATTTCATTTAATTTTATCATTATTGTTCATCTTTAGAGAGAGGTAGTGAGTGTAATGAGTACATAATTAATTAGATAGAGAGTGTGTGTGATGAATATTATTGTCACAACATATTTTACAACCTATCATTAATTACATTTCTTAATCCTTCTTTTTTATATATTAGAAACATTTAGGCTCCGTTTGTTTCACGGAAAATGACTTCCGGAAAACGTTTTCCTCATTTTCCGGTGTTTGGTAACATTAGGAAAATGCAGTCAACATAAAAGGTTTTCCGAGTCAACGGAAAATGAAGGCTTCTTTTCCGGAAAATGACTTACGGATTCATTTTCCGTAAGTCATTTTCCAAACGTTCGGGTACCCTCTGCCCCCTTTCACAATTGCACATATTTACTTACGCACAACATTTCACTCAACAAATAAATGATTTAAAAATATAAATAAAGTTTGTGCACACTCTTTATAAATTATAATTTTAATAAATGCTTACTACGTTCTAAAATTAGTGTCAACTATATTATTTAGGGACATCCTAACCATTATCAATTTTCTTTTTTAAAAAGTTTTTTTTTCATATCAATTATCAAAATTTTTATTTGTAATTGTGAGATCGAAAAAAATAGACATTGATTTGACACCATTAATGATAAATTGAGAATTAGTATAGAAAAATTACTTAAAGTTCAACACTATTTTATATTCAATATATGCATTAATATTAGAATATGTTTTTTTTGTATTTATTCATATATAGTTTTCCGTAACATTTTCTAGGGACATCCTAAACATTATCTATTTTCGATTTTAGAACGTTTTTTTTTCATATCAATTAGCAAAAAAATTATTTGTAATTGTGAGATTAAAAAAAGATGAACCTTATTTAAAAAAGATGGTCCTTATTGATTTTCTAGGGACATCATAAAAAATTGTCCATTTTCTATTTTCTATTTTTTTATTTATTCATATATTGTTTTCCGTAATATTTTCCGTGTGTTTGCCAAACACCCGTAAATGTTTTCTCACATATTTTCAAAAAATTTACCAAACACCTGAAAATGAAATCTTTTGATTTTACGGAAATCATTTTTCAGAAATCATTTTATGGAAATGAGTTTGAAGAGATCACAAAAAGCAAAGAAGCTTCAAGTGCACCGTCGTCAAAGTCAAGGCCCCATCGGAAAAGGTGTCGCGAGGATGGGGATTCTACATATGATAACAAAGTAGTTGAACAACTTGGAGAGATTGCGTTAGCAATCAAGAAACTTTCTGATGAGCAAGTGAACACAGAAGATCTCTACAAAGAGGTTATGAAAACTGAAGGCTTTGATGAAGTGTTTCTTGGTTCGGTGTTTGATCATATGATTATCAACAAGGATTTGGCTAGAGGATTTATGGTAAAAAGTGAGAACCTTCGAAGGAAATGGATTGAAAAATTCATGACCCAAGAGTGGCATGGATGCTAGTTTTATGTTTTGTTATTGAAGGACAAGAAAGCTTTGGATGATGGTTTATTTTTAAAACAATTATTAGAGTTTTGGTAATATTTTGTTAGTATTTGAACATGATCATCATGTGAGACACAATGTTTTGTACACATCTTAATTAGACTTTTGGTAAGTATTTTTGAGTAATGTGAAATTTTATGCTTTGTGCAACGTACATTCAAAAATTATCCAAAGTATGCTGCCATTTTATGGTCATTATTGCGTTTGTAAAATAGCTAGTATACATGGAGAGTTGATAACTCGTGTGAAAATTTATGTTTAGTTCCTATTGGAGTATTATATACAAATGATATTGTAAAAAAAATGATTTCCAACACATTTTCACAAAGTTTACCAAACACTGGAAAATGTTTTCCACAACATTTTCATAAGACTTACCAAACAGCGGAAAATAGAATGATTTCATTTTCCGGAAATCATTTTCTGGAAAACGTTTTCCGGAAAACGTTTTCCCTGAAACAAACGGAGCCTTATTCGAGACAGAGAGAATAATAATTAAACTTTTCGAACATTGACTGTTTTGGTTGAAGGAGGGTGTATCATTTTCTAGTGTTCTCTTGAAATAGTGTATCATGGACACTAACGACCTTGTTGTATATGTGCTATTAAAATACTTCATCCAAAAAAAAAAGTTATTATTTTTTTCGGTTTATTCCAAGAAAATTGTTTGATTTCTAAAAATAGTGTAATTTAGAAAAGATATTAACAAATGAAAATATAATTTTTAAATGTTTGACCTGTCAAAAAGAACTATTTTTATTTTTTGTGGTGGCTCGAGTAGCTTAGAAGTCTACTTTCATAGTTTCAGTTACAAAATTAAAAACAAAAGCATCCATAGTTGTTCTCATCTATTACTCTTAAATTAAATGCTACTTCCTCCGTCCCTAAACTATCGTCTTAGTTGATCCGGTATACGGATTAAAAATAAATAAATTGACTTGATTATTTATATTGGTTTAATGTATAGTTTTCTTTAAAGTCTATATGTATATGACACATTATTAAAGTAGGGTGAAAAAGTAAGGATAAAATGATAAAAGTGATGTTCTAAAAAATAAGTTTCAAACTGGATAATTATATTGAGACAGACGAAAAAAGGAAAGGAGGACGATAATTTAGAGACGGGGGAGTATAAGAGAGGGTTGGTAAGAAGAAAGAGAAAATATTAGTATAATTTAACTACAATAAATGAAATTAAATAAGAGTAAATCAGTCTTTTTATAAGTTTTTTTTAAATCTATGTGTAAATTGTTAAAACGACTTTTATTTTAAAACATATGGGATAATACACTCCCCCCATTATGTTCTTTTTTCTTTAAAAGAATAAATATCGATCGGTACATTTTTCTGAAATTATAACCATTCAAGTATTTTTTTTTTCAATCGTATAGGTATATTTTCGTTATTTTCTTCCTTAAATGCCCCTCCTCCTACCGTCCTTTTCTTTTCCAAAATCTCTTAATAATTTCCGATCTCATTTTCCCTTTAAAACTCTTTCTTCCTAAAATCATATATGTCAATCGGGAAGAGGATTGAGTTAAACATATGTTTCTATCTTTGTTGTAATTTTGTAATCAAAGTGTTCATTCCATTCCACACTTTTTTCATTTCATATGGAGCAGAGACCTAGAACATTTGTGTTCTATCTCCATATTAATTTTGTAATTAAAGTGCTCGGTTTGTATTAGAATCACATGGAATGAAATGAAATTACAGGTGGGTAGAAGCTGAAGAAATCACTTGCAGACAAATCCAATTTGGGCATCGTTGCCTATGATGTGTGTTTCCAATTTTACCTCGGTGTTTTTAATTAGACATCGTATCTTGCAATTCACTATCGATCTAATTTAATTAGGCAACTAATTTTTTCTATTCTACATTGGTTTAAAAATACACGCTTTTAATGATTTAAAAATTAGATATCGGTTCTTCCAATCATGTCTCGGTGTTACTTAATTAGGTATCGTTCCTTACAATCATGCATCGGTTTTAGTTTCTTAATTATCGTTATTTACAATTCTGCCTTGTTGTTACTTAATTAAGCATCATTCCTTCAAAACATGTATCGGTATATAAATAATTAGGCATCAATACTTTCAATCGTGCCTCAGTGTTACTTTATTAGGCATCATTCCATACAATCATGCCTCAATCTTACTAATTAGGCGCTGTTTCTTTAATATGACGATATATTTCAATTTATTTTTCCAATCCTTTGCCTCAGTATTACTTAATTATGCATCGTTCATTCAAATTTTGTCTCGGTGGTACCTAACTAGGCACCGTTTCATCAAATCCTATCACGGTATATAAATAATTAGGTTTTTTTTTTTTTATAAATCATATCTCACTGTTAGTTAATTAGACATCGTTTTTTAAAATCATACCCGAAATTGATGAACGACGCCCAAAAATTTTGATCGGTGCCCCAAATTTTTTTGACCAATACCCAAAAATGTTAACCGACACCCCAAAATTTTTGAGCGATGCCCAAAATTTTTTACCAACACACAAATTGGGACAATGACTTTGTGTGCGTGTCTTTCCATCATTAAGAATATTTTCGTTATTTCTCCACCCCCCAACACAAAAAAGTGTACTATAGCGGTTTTAAAAATAATAATGTACTTTTTTGGTAAAAATTATACCGCATGGTACCAGCCAAATTATCATCCTTCTTTAAAATTGAGTGTAACATATGCGATAGAATTTTTTTATTGCTTTTGAAAGTTGCTGAAAATAATAAATTCATTTTTCCTCGTAAGTTGTGTCGCCTATTTTATGTGACACTAATTAATTAGTGTTACCCATTTAGGGCAACAATATTTAATCTTTTTTATTTTTAAATTATTCTTTTAAATAATTTTGAAGAAAACACATTTTAATTAAAAAATGTTTAAAAATACACTATTAAAAAATGCATTGTTTCAATTTTAAATATATATATATATTATATATATTAAAATAGGATGATTATATATTTTGGTTCCCTAACTTTTTCAAAAAATTTAATTTGGTTGAAACACTTTAAAATTTGTGTGGCCCTACTATTCGGTTTTTTTTTGTCAGATAATCTTTTCATGACGTTACCATTACAGTTACCATATAAATGCTTATGAAATGACGAAATCCTTACCATGAACCATGTTGGTCTATAATGATGCTCAAATACGCTAAGGGGGGTAAATAGCTTATGATTCCAGTTAAAAACTTTTCTTCTTTTACTTGTAAAGTAACGGCATAGCCAGTTAACACAATGAGCATGTCTGCTGGTAACACAAAACAACAAACTTGCTTTTAGCCAAGTAATGAACTCTGCTGGTGAACTACCAATAAATCAAAAGCCGATTTGAAAGAGTTTAAGCAACAGAAATAGTAAGGCTTAAATTCAGAGAAGTCTTAAGTGGTTGTACACAAATATATGTTTAAAACAACAACAAACTTAATCCTTCTTCCAAATGCAGATTTAAAAAATCATTAGAGAGTAGCTTTTCAAAGAATAAATCAATTTATGAAAGCTTATAGAGAGGCAAAGACTGAATGAGGAAAGATAAATCATTTGAAAGAACTTATGAATTTATTCGAAGATAAATTACAGAATACATCAACCTAGACTCTTTGTAAAATTGATGTCCTTGTTCCAAATCTTAATCTTTACTTAATCATTCATAGACAAATTCTTAAAGTAAAGAAAGCAATAGGAGACGAGAACGAGAAACAGATATGAGAAGACAATTTTCAAGGTCGTTTAAATAAAACTTATCTGAACGAATGAGCGCAGAGCACTCGACCTTCTATGATAATCAATTATCGCACAATCAACAACATTTGTAATGAAGTACAAATCTGAAGACATGAATGCAATGTATACAGACAACTCTTCATCTTCCTTGGGCTTCATCTGAAAATCTATCTTCAAATTGATCCAAGAGCTTGACTACAAACTTTAGAAATAAAATCCTGAAGCTCTTGTCAGAGGTTGAGTTCTTCGAAGAAGGATGAATAACTCAAATCAAGAACTGGGTTCTTACAGCTTCTTTGACGTTCTTGTTGCAAGTGACTTTGAAGATTGATTTAAAGATAAATCACTCTTCTCTGTTTCTCGTTGTTCGTTGAAGAAGAAGAAGGTAGATTTCTTATATAGACCGGGGTCAATTTGATTGTTGAGAGATGAAGATGGATTTTTATATCCGTTAGAGATAATGTCGTTGTCGATGTCCGTCGGATAGAGATGTTGTTCACTGGATCTTTGACTGTTGGATAAAAGTTTTGTCCTACAGATCCTGGAACTGTTGCCCGTTAGACTATATTGATAAGTCTCTGAAAAGTAAGTATGACTTCTGATGCACTGTCAGGTGGTCTGTCCAATAAAGTGGCTTCTCTTTGACTTATCCAAACCACGTGAGTGAGAGAGAGAGAGAGAGAGAGAGTTTTGCAGTGTCTGAGATGTCAGGCTTCATATGGATTTGAATGACTGGAAGCTTGAACCTTTTGTCTTGTTTCGATCTACTACAGTCTTGTCCCTCCATAGCACATGTAGAGCCAAGTCTGTTGGTAAGATGTTTAATTCGAGAGTGAGTCTTCAGTAGGAGAAGACTGTTGGTAACTGGTTGTGGTGTGAACATTCAAACCATAGCAAGTCTGCTGGTAACAGGTCTTCAAGGTATTTCCGTGATGCACATGATAAGTCAATTGGTGGCGAATCTTTTGAGAAACTTTGACACTACAACACGTCTGCTGGTGACGAGTCTTCAAAGTGTCCTTTAGTGAAATGACAAGTCTGCTGGTGACGAGTCTTGCGAAAACCTTGATGCTATAGCAAGTCTGCTGGTGCTAGTGCATATGAGGTGCTGGTCTGTCAATCATCATTAAGAAGGTAGGACTAGATTAGGATGACCCAACCTAAGACCTTATGTGTTGTCAAACATGTTGCCACACTAATCGGTACGCAGCCCTCTTAGCCACTTGTTATGACACACGTAATGGGAACAAGAAAATCAAAATATTCAGAATATGCAAGGTGATAAGTTAATTATCAAGAAGCATATTCCAACAATCTCCTCCTATTTGCTTGGAACCATTACAAGATGACATATACAAAGCACTGAAGCATTTATCAAGACATAGAAATAACATGCCCACAATGAATAATCATTTTATCTCAAGGCATGCCCTATGTTGATAATTACAAGAGCGAAGACTTTTGTATAGTCTACTATTGCTAATACAGATTCGATAAATCAAAGTACTAAATAGGTAAAGCAATAGTGAAAAATGATTTAGATCACTTAGGATATTTGAAAATGTTTAATCAGGATCTAAAAAGTTTTAGGGTTCTTAATTGCACACATATTTTTATATGTTAAAGAATGTTTTGGCAAGCAAGAGTAGCCGATCCTTAACTAAGCATAATTCTTCTTTCAATGACGCTGGTGCTACTGATCTTCCGATATCAATTCGGAATTCCATTAAATCTCAATGCATCTCCATCAGTGCCGAAGACGATCGTCCTTGCTGGAATCTTAATTTGAAAGGGGAGTTCACCATCTCTTCTGCCATTTCCGTTATTTCTTCCCCTAGCAATTCTTCGCTATCTTCTAAATATATTTGGCACAATAACCTGCCTCGTCATATCAGCATTTTTCTATGGCGGTTGTTCCGAAAGCGTTTGCCTATTGATGAAGGTTTATGGTCCAAAGGTTTTCTGCTTGCTTTGAAATGTTCTTGCTGTGCGTCGGGTGATTTGGAAACTTTTGATCACGTTTTTCTCCACAGTCCAACCGCGAAGGCAGTGTGGCTTCATTTCCATAATCAGTTCGGCATTCCTCTTCGTCTTCTCTCTCTTCAGCAACATTACTTGGTCTGGTGGTTGACAAAGAATTCCATTTTGTTTGCCATTCTCCCATCTATTATTCTCTGGCATTTATGGAAATTTCGCAACAAGGCCCAGGCTCCCCATTTTGGCTATTATTAATTCCATATCTCAAGAATTAAAGGATATTCTGATCTCAGCCAATTACAAAATTTCTGATCTCCTAAGTACCTCTCGATTCTCCTACAAACGTCCTAAACAAATCAATATCCAATATGTGCACTGGAAGCTCCCTCCTCTTGGTTTTCTGAAATTGAATGTTGATGGGGCTAGTAGAGGGAATCCGGGCATAAGTGGTGGTGGTGGCATTCTCAGAGATTCTTCAGGTTCCATTATTTTTTCTTTTCATTGTTTCTATGGCCATTGTTCTAATATGGTTGCTGAAGCTTCGAACTCTTTATCATGGTATCTGCTGGCTCTATTCCCATGATTATTTTGATGTCATTATTGAGACAGATTCTAAGGTCCTTTATGATTGCCTTTGCAATGGTCTCTCTTATCCTTGGGAGCACACTTACATATTCAGACACATTTTCCGGATCCAAACATACAGACGGTTCTCTTTTAGTCATTGCTATCGGGAAGCTAACAAAGTTGTAGACAGTTTGGCTAATTTAGCTTGTGACTCTGGGTCTAATTGAGATTTTCTCTCTATCTCTGCTATTCCGTATTTTATGGGGGTCTTATTTCTTTAGATTCTAGTCAAACTCCTTATATTCGTATTTCTTAATTGTACTTTCCTTTTCGAGGTCAGACTCCTCCGTCCTCCCATTTATAAGGGCAAGGCTGGTTGTCCCCCTCAAGTTTGTATGTTTCTTTTTTTATTAATAAAATTCTGCAGGGTGCCGCCCCTGTTTCCCTAAAAAAATAAATAAATAAATAATTTGCTTGTGATACCACTTAAAAACATTTGATGTTTCTGTTGAAAATTAAGGATCTCTATTGAAGGTAAGACTCAACAAAGATATTTTAAATAAAGGGTGTTTTTCAAAAGAAGTGCCACAAAGGCTGAACGTTATTCACAAAGAATCAGCTGTAGGGGTCAATTTTTCACCTTGTATGTGTCTTCCATTGATCAAGGGACATTTTGGTTTTGACCCTTGTTAGCTATGAACTCTTCTCCTTAGTTCATGAACTCTCCTTCTAATGTTGATACTCTTCTATGTCGTGGACAGTTATGGCCGAAACGCAATACTCTCCTTTTTAATGAATAACTCTCCTCCTTCATTAATTATTCTCCTCCATAATTATAACATATATGTCATAACTCTCCTCCTTAGTGATTGCAAGCATGAGAGAGAGAAGAGAGAGAAGAAGGGAGGACAGAAGAGAGGGATAGCAGACAAAGAAGATGCCATTTAAAAAAATGATTAGATTAATAAAGTACCAATTGAAAGATGAATAAAACATCCTAGTTGGAATCCCCAAAGCTACCAGTACTAGAACCTAAGGAATATTCTCTATCTTGGTCAGAAAAGTTTCGATTCCTGAACAACTCTCGAGTTATCAGCAGGTCTCGAGTGACAGGAAAGCGTTCATCCTCGTGGATTGTGTAACGAATGGGTTAAAAGGAGCAAATGAAATGCCATATAATCCTGGCATACTTGTGAATGCCAGACTCATTCACTCGTCTTCACAAGATAGACCGGCAGATGAGAGAGAAGACGACTTCAGACCAGTTGATGGAGTGGGAATCAAGAACAACAATGGTGAAGTTCTGGAAGTCTTCTGGTGTCACTTTCTTAGCCTGCTTCATGAAATAGAAAACATCGACTCAGAATTTCACCAACACAGTACATATCTAAGGGGTAATTGTTGATGTCCTAGGTACTGTAGTCATCGCGAGAATGGTAGCCAGTTTGGTGAAGCCATGGTTCATTAAGAATAGAATCGTCAAGAGAGTCAGGTCCAACTGAGGGAAGATGGGAAGACTCGTGACATGCTTTCGGCATTGAGGACGACGTCTGTAACTCGAATGCGACCATTGAAGCTCTTACCATCTCTGTCTAGTTGCATCCTTGAATAGAATTCGTCAACCAGTTGAAGGCTATAGAATTATTCACGAAAGGTAAGGATGGAGACAAGTCCAGAACTGTGAAGAAGATTGATAATCGTTCCTCAAACAGTGTTGTCAAGGAGAAATTGTTCTCCTTGAATCGTGTGCCCTAGAATATAGGACTGAGAGTCTATTCTGGTAACGAAGGACGATTCTGGAGGAATAAATGGACTGGAGACGTTGTTAGAAGATGAAGCAGTCATGAAGATATTTATGAAGATAGATGAGAAATTTGTTGGTAGTGATATCAATCGTACCAATTTTTGAAATGGAATCAAATGATATCAAAAGTTGGGAAGTCTCAATTTGGAAGATTATTATGGGAAGAATTAAAGATTTAGTACTTTCGGAGGATATATTTATTTGAAAAACACACTTATTAAAAACCATCGTTTTTGGATCCACTCTAGAGCTGCAATGACAGATATACGAAGCGGCGAAGTAATCATGTCAAGGCTCGAATTTGAATGGACATTTAACTTGGAAAGGCGGCGATTCATGATGATGAAATTAAGTCACTTTTGGGAGTATGTTTCTGGACAACTTTGTGACTTAATTCGAGTTGTTCCAATACCAAGAAAGATATTAAAATTGGAACGGATTTGGTATTGAAAGGAGTTGTGTTGATATCAATGACTTTTTTAAATGAAATTAATATTAAATTTGAAATTCATACCTTTAGGAAATAAGATGGGTTTTAGAATTCAAATATAGGTTTTAATGTATCTTTTAAAAATATTTTGCAAAACAGTAGTGATTTTAAGTTCTTTGTTTCCAGAAGATAATTACAGGGCTTTCTGAATCATCTACACAATCCTCAGCAATCTCCCAAATCTTCTAGTAATTTTAGAACAAAAACAAAACATTTTGAAATCATTTTGAAAAGATGTTTGAAATACATTTTTGAAAATCTACCTATATTTGCAAAGGTTGTTTAAGTCAAAAATATCTACACGAGAATGTGACCAGCAGAGTTGGAAGTCTGCTGATATTGATTTGAGAACAGCAGAGAAGGAGGTCTGATGTTTATGGAATGTTATCAGCAGTGATTGGAGTCTGCTGATATCAACTGATAAAACAAAGATGTATTCAACAGTGATAAAAGTCTGCCGATACTCATTGATAAAAGCAGTGGAGTGAAAACTTAAGTATCGTAAGTCTGCTTGTACCAGTCAATGAATGAATAGGTTTATCAGTTGTTTGAAGAGTCTGCTAATCTGTATTAGTGATCAGCAGAGTGGAAAGTCTGCTGATACTTGATGTATCTTATGAGCTTAGCGGACATGAGGGTTTGCTGAATAATGATGGAACAACAGACATTGAGGTCTTCTGACACCACTTGATTGAAGCATAATTAAGCAAAATTATCCTTTTGGGTGCCTTGGCTTCTGGAAGGATAAACCATAAGCTTCATCGGCAAAGATGGGAATCTGCTACTGGATGGTGATCAGTAGGAATAAAGATTTGCTGATACTAATTGATTTTAGCAGAGGTGAGGATTTTCTGAATGGAGATGGAACATCAGACATGGATATTTGCTTATACCAATTGAATGAAGAGCATTTCAGGAAAATTATCCTTTTGGAGTGCCTCGGCTTCTGGAAGGATGGACCATAGGCCTCATTGGCAAGATTAACTGATGACTAGGCTCCTCCTCAATAGAATCCCGATAAACTGAGAAGAGCATTAGAGGCGAAATGAAGATAAAAGTCATTTTAGTCAGAGCACTTGTATCACAAAGAAGCAAGTAACTCATTCTTAATTTGGCTAGAAGTAAAGAATTGAGACAACATATTTCGCTTCTTAGTCAACAGCTAAGATGATGATGACTATCTTTAGGGTAAGAAAGTCATCTGTTCAAGACAAAGATGAAAGAAAGAATTTTGAGTAGAGTTGTCTTGAACGGAGGAAACATCAGACATGAAGTGGAATTGTAGAAGCTGCTCGTTCCTCAGAGAGTCATCATTCCAACAGCAGATATGAGGTCTACTGTTGAAGCATTTGAGACCTGAATTTTTGGAGAGAATGAAGATTCACCAGAACATCATGGGTTAAGGTGAGATCTTACATTCTTGAGAAAGGGGTTGCATAGGAAGCCGTCATTTATTAAAGGAATCCAAAATCATAGTAATTCATATTCCAACAATATTTCTTCTAATGAGATTTTTACCAGTGCTCTAGGCGTTTTGAAGAAAAATAAGGTTCTTTTACCGAGTTAAAATCATTTTTTAAGATACAAGTTGATCTTAGTTATAATGACAACAGTTAAAACAAAGTTAGAACAAAAGATTGTCATTATGCTAAGAACCAACTTAGTCTTTTGAACACCATAAATATTTGATAAGAAGGATTAATATCTTCTGTAATGTCTGAATTAGATCTGCAAAAGTAGATCATTTCATAAGACTATTATTTAAAAGATAATCCCAATTTCTTCTCATCAGAATTATATTCTATCGGATAGGAATACTAATGGTTAAGGATTAGTTTGCTGTTGGGCTGACAGCAGAGTTATGTTTGCTGTTGAAGTCAGAACAAAGGGTATGATATAAAGTTCAAGTACTGAGTCTATAAGCAAAACATAAAATTTCATGCTATCAAGGAATATTCATACAAAAGCAGATAGACATGAGGTAAAGTTGTTCTTAACGAGTTCTCATTTAGATCAAAAGATAATAGATTTCAACGAGGATCTAAAGATTACAAGTTTTGATACAACTTCCGGTGACTTTACTACTCCTAGTAAACAACTAATCTAAACACCTGATACATTTCTAAGAATAAAAATGTTACAAGGAGATGTCTATGAAGACCATGGACCACAATTGTTTAACTGATTGGCAAAACAAGATAGTGGTCCGAATCAAGTGGCTAAGCCAAGGAGAGAGTGGGGCTCATCCTTTTCTCCTCTTTAGCAAGTTTTCTATATCCAAGGTTCCCTGCATAAATACATTCTAGATTTCTAGATATCGGTTCCAGTGCAGGCACTCATCCTCGGAGGTTTGAGAGGGGAAATCTGAGGAGAATCACGTTTGGCTCATTGAAGATAAGAGATTCTTCCAAAAGAGAAGGAGCATTCAAACGTGATCATGGATATAGAGAAACATGAGATATATGCTAAATGGTTGTTGAGGTAAATCTTCATACAAGAGGAATCCTCAAAACTAACCAAACAACTTTTGGTGGATATGAAATGTAATACCAAGTTGTTGAGAGAGAAACTTGATCGAAGACTAAGAATACTCCTAAGTAACATTATGAAAGGAAGTGATATTGTATCAGTGTCTATCATAGTGTTTGTGTAATACCTCGATTTCCGGTTAGCTTGAATTGCGTGCAATGCTCGCATTTCTTCCCTTATTGATGGCTTGTTTGGTTTACGAGAGAGTCTAGATGTGTATGAGAGATCACATTAAGACCAAAATACTATTAAGAGATGACATATAGTTGTTGACTTGCTAAAATCACAAGTCGTAACTCGACAATGGTCGAAATGCGACGCGATTGAGAGTTTACTTGCGTTTCGTGTTCCTGACTTCGATTTGGTCATAGATCTTTACATGATGATCGAATAACATGTTTAGATGTGTTAGAATTCTATTTGGATGTATTCCTTATGTCTTGTGAAGTCTTGACGCTTCGAGGATAATAATTCTTCTTATCGTGTAGTTTGAGATTGAGCCGTGAGATCGTCTCGACTTTTGGGAGTTCTTTTCTCCTATATGTTATTCATCATCTGAGAGGCATTCGGGCCTATTCTATAGCCCTTTGAAGTCTTAATAATCTTGGGTTGTTGCCCGTCGGTTTGTGGTTTCATTCGACGTTTCGTTAGCGAGTTGTTATATCTTGCTTCGGTTTCACTCCGGGTTGTTTCGGGAGTTTTCTGTTTGAGTTCTTAGCCATCTTTGAGTGAGGTTTGAACCCTTGATGTTTAGGTTATGAATTAGAGTCCTTTAAGATTGAATTCTAGACCTTTTTGGCATTGGAGGACTCGAGGATGCAAGGGGGAGAGACCTAGGCCGAGCAAGGAAGCAAGCAAATTGGAGAAGTGTGATTTTCTGAGGATGCGCTCGCATCATGCTGTGGGTTCCCGAGACTGTGCTCCCGCGCCCTGCGTGCCCTTGGATAGGGGTGCACGTACGTGCGGATGCGGTGACATCCACTGCTCTCGTTCCACCCTCCCTTTTCTAGGGGAGGACAAAATCAAAAGTGCGAGAGGATTGTTGTCGGAATAGCGCGTTGGAATGCGCCTCGGTTGCCTTTAGTGGATTTTTGATCCAATATGGGAGCTTTGGGTTTTCTATGTCAAGTTATCCCTTTTTTAGGGGATACCAGGACATAAGAATGCATCACCCTTCCATTCCCATTCTCCCTTTTTTAGGGGAGAGCGGGAAAGTGCAAGGAAGGAATGTTGCGGCGCCCCCACTATGGATTTTATGAAAATAGCCTTATGGCCTAATTCGGATCACTATGGGTGCTTTGGGTTTTCTACGTCAAGTTATCCCTTGTTTAGGGGATACCAGGACATAGGAATACATCACTTTTCCATTCTCATTTTCCCTTTTTTAGGGGAAAACGGAAAAGTGCAAGGAAAGATGTTGCGAGGCCCCACTGGATCCAAAATGTTTTAGAGTCGCCATCTTTATTTTGAGGAATAAATAAAGCAAAACCAAAAAAAGAAAACTAGAGATAATAAAAACGGGTCCGGAGGCTAAGTTACGAGTTGGGAAGGTGCTAGGCACCCAACTCGCCATTTCGGTCTCAAAACAGTTTTTGGCTAAAATATGTTTTTTGTTATATTTATTTAACAGATAAATAAAGCATTAACTGCCTACAAATACATCCATTTGTCTACATTATTTACAGACTTGCAACTGTCTCTTTTACAAATTATTACAAATATACTTGAAAATATTTGGCCATAATAATGGTTATATTTAGTACTATTTCCTAACTAAATCCGAGCAGCACAACTGGTTATATATCTACATTTGGTCGGATTGGAAATAATACTTTTACAAATAAAACTTTAAAATAAAACTTACTGACGGCCTAGGGTGTGCTCACTCTGTCCTTCAGGGAGAGGGAGTCTTTGTTGTTGTTGTTGTTGTTGTTGTTGTTGTTGTGTGGATTCGGGCAGAGTGTCTGCTTCTGAAAGTTACTTTCGGCCTTGGGTTTTGGGCAGAGTAACTGTTTATTTTGGTTGTTGTGTTTGCTTGAGGTAGGCTGAAATCGCGAATAACGAATAACGGCTTATTTCGCCGATTTGCCTTTTAAATCGGGCAGAGCAACCGCTTCTTTCCACGATTTTTGGACCGGGAAAATAGGGTGGATACCTATCTGGGGGGCTAAGGCTCACTTCTACCGGTTGGTTTGTGTTTGGAGGAGTTTTGGCAGGGTTTCGAGGCTTTTTGAGGTGATCGTTCACTATCTCACTTCTCTCTCTATTTCTCCAGCGTAACGAGAACGCGGAGAATTTTATCGCTGAAATTCTGTGTTGAAGACGGACCCCAGGGCCTGTATTTATAGGCTGGAAATGAGGACACGCTGGGAATTTAATTTCCTTCTTTGGCATCGCCGATTGTACCGGCCACCATTTGCATTTTACGGCAACTCTACAGTGCGTTGTGAAGAAACTGGGCGCCACTCCCCTTAATCATGGCGCTAGGAATCAAAAAATGGGAGCCATGCCAAGACTTCATGTGGGTGGCACCATTACTATTCACAGTTTCAATTTTTGACGCTTTGAACCCTGCATTTCACTCTTTTGCGCATCCTGCTTTGTCCTTTTGCTTTTTCGACCCTGTAACTTGACATTTGTTAATGTTTTAACAGGTCTTGATATTTTATGTCATGTCACATACCAGGGGTACGAAATTGGGGTGTCTATAGAGCCCCTCAACGATGGAGTCTACGGGTAACCTGCAACTTACTGAGTAGACGAACATCGTTGATAAGAATAGACTCTCCAATTTCGCACAGTTAATACGAGGGAGAAAGATGCAACAGGTAGCAGTTATGATGCAACAATTTATAATATGAAACAAACCTCCATATCCTAGACATTTTTAGTCAGTTATAGCATGTTATCGCAGTTTTTAAGCAGATGTGCAAATTAAGTGCTCTGATGGTCGGACCTACTAGTGTAGGCTGCCTACGTATCCCTTTTTTTTTAGGAAACAGGGGCGGCACCCTGCATAATTTTATTAAAAAGAAAAAAATATACAAACTTGAGGGGGACAACCAGCCTTGCCCTTATAATGGGAGGACAGAGGAGCCTGACCTCGATAAAATAGGAAATACATTCGACAAAAGAAAGCTTAAAAAGAAAACAAATCAAACTATCTAGAACATCTAAGATATGGAGTACCATCTTTATCCAGAAACATAGCACCACGGATACGAGGGGGAAGATCCTGAGCAGAGACAAAGTTGGAATTAGACGAGGAATCACAACCCAAATTAGCAAGGAGATCAGCTACACAGTTAGCCTGTCTGAAGCAATACATAATCTGAAAATCCATAGCATTATGAATGGCTAACACCTGATTGATGATGGACCAACACCGCCAAGGAGGTTTATGACCATTAATAAGACAATCAACCAAAGTCTTGGAATCTAGCTCAACAAATGCCTTACGAAAACCAAAGTCACGGAGTAATTTAACACCATGCAGAAGAGCTTTAGCCTCAGCTAAAGTATTGGTACCAACTTCATAAAAATCAGAGAAGGCAAAAATAAAGCTACCATTGGAATTACGAATGATACCTCCACCTCCACTATAGCTAGGATTACCACGAGAAGCCCCATCTACATTAAGTTTAACCATATTTGAAGAAGGAGGGATCCAACGAACCAGCTTAAATTTAGGACTCGAAGGCAGCCCTGTAGCACTAGAGTTGGCAGCTTTATAGATTTGAAGATCACGATCAACCCGAAAGGCCAAAGAAAAAGAGAGACCCGAATTGTCATGAGGAGAGAATTCCTATTTTTCCAAAGATGCCAAAGGATGAGACAAGGCAGAAGAATAAGATCCAAAGAGCTGGGAGAATGAAGCCACCAAGCCATACAGCATTGAAGAATAGAGACGGAACAAGAATGAACTTGATAGGCTGCACTAAAAGAGGACCAAGTGCGAGAGGCAATAGAGCTGTGAAGAAAAACATGGTTGAAAGTTTCGACATTTCCGAACTCACAGCAAAAACATTTGGAAACCATCTGAAATCCCATATTTGAAAGACCCTCATCAATAGGAAGTTTGTGCTGGAGAAGACGCCAAATAAAAACACTAATGTGCCTTGGAACCTTCCTATTCCAAACGAATTTTGAAGATAAAATCTTCTGGCGTAAAAATGAAGACATGTCAAGAAATGGAGAAACGGCTATTAGCGCCTAGAGTCCAAAGATGGAGAATCATCTCAATCGTAGAAAAAGGGCTCTTGAGCAATAATACTGCTTAAGCCTCAGGATCAATCAACACCGAGACAAAGATGATCAAGCCGAAGAGTCAACAAATAACTCTCGAACGTAAGATACTGCATAAATCATTGGGATTAGAAAGCCGACCACCATCTAGCCATATATCGAACCAAGGCGAACAATTCCCACGCCCAAGAAGCCATTTTATGTGCTGTTCGACAAATGACTTAATATCTATCAGACCAAACGTAGTTCGGCCTCAAGCAAGACGAACAACCAACGAGGATGTTGTGCTCTTTGGGTCAAAGACCCATCCGAGAGCACAAACGAAAAAGATTTTCATGTTTTCCAAAGTCATCCGTCTAAATCCGAAACCGTTGTCAAATACGGTATGAAGATTTTTGTGTATTTCGAAAACCATACTTCAACCGATAAATACTTGACGTTGAAATATGTTAAGAGGCAGTTTCAAAATTATGTCTGGCTGGCCAAATACCTTGTTTCCAAACACAATAAGAGGACCTTCAGATTTTTGAAAACTATACTCGACCGATAAATACATGGCATCGAATACGATAAAGAACGTTCTTCAAATTTTCCGAAAACTGTATCCAACTGATCAAAAATTTGTTGTATACGATAAAGACTTTTCTTTTCTTCTTCCTCTCTTTTTTTTTTTTTTTTTTTTGAATATTCCTCTTTTTTTTTCTTTTTTTTTTTGAAACAAAACTTTTTTGAAAAAGATTTTTCTTTATTATTGAAAGTAGAATAAGAAACCTTACCTTTCTTACCTTTTCATGCTTTTGACTGCTGATGCTGGTTCAGCTGATTTGGCTATTTTTGCAGTTCTGACTTTTCATGCTGTTGGGGATCTCTTTTTTTTTCTTTTTTTTTTCTTCATGACTTTATTTCTGATTTTTCTTTGATTTTTTTGTCTTTTCTTCTTTTTTTTTCTTTTTTTTTGACTTTATTTTTACAAAAAAAAAAAGAAAGGGGCTTACCTTTGCCGCCGAATTTTCTGACTTTTCTGCTTATCTTGCGGCTGACTTGTTGGAGACATGAGCTTTCCTTGTTCTTGGGGTGAAAGGCCGTCGAATTTGGTTAACAAAATTACTTTTGTTAACTTTCTGTTAAGTTTTAGGGGCCATTTTGCAACTTTGGAATTTTGAGGACTTGAGTGTTAATCCTGAGTTGCTTGGAGGGGGAAAAGTGAAAAGTCCCACTTTTCCTCCCTTTTTCACTTACGGGATGAAGGAGCAGCTTTCATTCTTTCTTCCTTCTGCTTTCTTTTCTTCATTGCCGACGGAGTGAATTTCCTTTATTTCTTCTTCTTTTTTTTTCCCTGTTTTTTGTTTTTTTTATCGGTATCTAAAATCTGTACAAACATGGATTATGTAATGCAATATAATTTTACATGATATGAAAAAACAAAATGCACACTCAAAAATACATGCAGAAAATAAAGCTATACCAATTCCTAAGGGTAATGGCACGTTGTATCTCATAAATGAATTTTAAAGAAGTATACCTTCGCGCTCGAGCGGGCTTCCCTTTCTTTTTCTTCCCTTTTTTTTTTGATATGCGGGGAGAGGAAAAGACAGTCACCTTCCTGTTGTTCTCGACCATATAAATGTTGTAGGGCTACATTTGGCGTACGACTATTCTCATAGCCCCTGCATTTTTTCCGCAATTAGACAGGGCAGCAGTGAATGATAGGAATCCAAATCATCTGGCTGTTTCAGGACGGCAGTGCAGATAATGAATAGGACATGGACACTTTTGGTGCTTCTTGTTCTGATGAGACTGAGCCTTTTCTGTGCCTTGCAGAAGAAGTATATGGGCCTGGCTAGGCGGACGCCAGTAATCGATGGACCACTTCGGGTGAAGCCGCAAACGAAGGGATATTTGGGGAACAGTAGTGTGCGACCCGACCCGATCCCAAGACGAGACTCCCGAGGTCGTGCCGCTTCGCCTAAAAAGGCACATAACAAAAACAAATAGCAAATAGTGGGTAAGGCCATAACGGCGATACGCCAAAAACTTTAACACATGCGGAAGCGTATTATAATTAAACAGTGGCGCCCGAGCTAACAAGCTCAAACTAACACAACCTTAGAGATAATGAATCTCTTGGTCCAAAAATAAAATCATGTGACGCAACAATAGGCACATATAACAATTATAACAATTATATACCAAGTCATCGGCGACGTTACGGCCGGAACCCAACATTAAACTAAGTCTACAACTCTAGTCTAACATGCTTAACGGCTAAAAACATGTCGGATAATAAACATAATAAAAAATCCAATATATGGTTAAAACAACTAAAGCATGAGCATCATAAATACATAAGGCACGACTAACACATGTCGGATCTCAAAACATTACGTACTAATAATCAAACAAATCAAGTCTTGCTACCCCACATAAAGTTTATATAACTTTATGTTCCCGTCGTCCTTGCCAAAAGAAAAGGTACTAAAATTTACAAGGTAGCAACCTCGCCAAAGCTTCACCAACGTAACTTGATAATCACTTCGAACCACTTGCACGGCTCGGATCTAGGGAAAACAATCAAAACAAATAGGAGTAAGTCATAAAGACTTAGCAAGTTACTAACATAACTTCCTGTCATGGCATCATGCTCAACAATAATAATTCATGCTATTGCATAATATACATTTCATAAACGATCATGTCAAGGCATTCATACTTAACAATCTTGAATATCATGTTATCAACAAGTATAACATTTCATTAATTCAATCAACCATCATTTCATATCATATCATATTCACGTAGCACATTATTCACATATAAGCACTCGTGAGTCAATTCATACAAAAGGGATGTGATACCGTTACCCTTTTCCTCCGCCGTGTCGCTCCTGCAAAAACACGTGCAAAACCTTTATGTGTCCTCGATATCCCTTTCGTGGATATCGACGTCCCCGAGACATTTCCCCGCTCGAGTTCCGATAGTTATCAAAGTCATGTTTCCATACTACAACTAAGATCAACTACTTCCCTACCGTGGCCATCGATAGAGGGTGTGTGCAATCCGGCGCGGCGATCCATCAAAATCACGAATCTCACAATTCGTGAAGATGATGCATCGTCCGCCCAAAGACTCAACAAACCGACTCCGCTAGGACTCAAACTTCAAGCACACGTAATTCATATTCATATGCTCAAATAAGTAGGCATGTACTCTACAATCATCTAGTCATGCTTTTAATTCACAACTAGCACATAATCACATTAGAGATAAAATCAAGGCTCTAATCATCAAGTGTTCTTCATACACTTTAAAATGCTTGGAGGCTTAACCTCCATTAATACTACCCCAAAATTCATAGGACTTAGGCATATTACTCCTTAATGTCATACTAACCCAATGGTCAACTCCATTGAGTCATAATCAATCTTTCAAAATTAGGGTATAGAAGCCATTGGCCTCAATACTCTCCTATGTCCATACTAACGTAATTAAATAGGTTACTAAGGTCATTAAACCCATAAAACCCCAATCAAACAATTAAGTATGAAACATAGAATCAAAGTCACAAACTAGGCATATACATTCATTCTTGCCATTTCATCAAATATGAGTCTAATCATTTTATCAAATATGCTCCCAACACTTAAACAAACAAGATAGCATATTTCATCATACATCTCTACACATGAATATCATCATAATCATACTTTACAACATGTTCATCTAACCGAAATTTCATCATCTATCATATAGTGAAACATGGCATCTCTACAAGCCTAACCATTTCATCAAATATGCTCCCAACACTTAAACAACAAGGTAGGGTGATTTATCATACATTATCACACATAAATAACATCATAAACATGGTTTATAATCTGTTTATAATCTGATCATACAACCAAAAATGTAACATTTAGCATATACGTGAACATAGCATCTCTACAAGCCTAACTATTTCATCAAACATGCTCCCAATGCTTAAACAACAAGATGGAATGATTTATCATACATTATCACACCTAAATAACATTAAAATCATGATTTACAATCTGATCATAATCTGTTTATACAACCTAAAATGCATCATTTAGCATATACGAGAACATGACATCTCTACAAGCCTAACTATCTCATCCAATATGCTCCCAACACTTAAACAACAAGGTAGAATGATTTATCATACATTACTACACCTAAATGACATCATAATCATGGTTTATAATATGTTTATAATCTGTTCATACAACCAAAATTCATCATATAGCATATTCTAGAACATGGCATCTCTACAAAGTCCTAAGTGCTCTCATTGACCTCATATAGCAAGATTGTTTTCCCTAGGGTCAATGAGGCTAAAATAAATAAGAAGAGATGTTGTAAATCACCTTAAATAAGCCCTACAAGAAGTAAAAAACGTCCATGCAAGGGTGGGTATGTGATCTCCTTGCCCTCCTCTTCTCTTCTATGGTTCGGTTTTGGAAATGGCTTCCTCAAGACTTGGCCACCATTGATGAACACTCAAGAACCTTGAATAAACTCTCTATAACTTTCATGAAGTGATCAGCCATGAATTTGGAAGAGGATGACTGATTAGGATAGCTTAGTGGAGGTATTTGGTCACACAATGGCTGAAGTGGGGTGGGAGAAGGTGTCCAATGCATGGTTGTGCATGTTGGAGGTCTTTCTTTGCCAAGTGTTGTACATGCATTCAAAACTCTCAAAACTTGTCAAGCATGCAAGGGAGGATAGGTGGGACGAACTAGGGTGGGTTAGGTTGGGTTTGGGTGGGGTTAAGTTGGTCAAATTGTTGAATATGCAGAAAATCCCGTAATTCTGGAAATGGCTTGATGCGGTCGCATGGCTCCTAGACCATGCGAGCGCTTCCTCCTGGTTTTCACAATTCTTTCATTTTGCTCCCTTGGTTGTTCTAGGTCTTTCCCCCTTGCACCCTCAAGTCCTCCAATGCACAAAATGGTCTAGAACTCAACCTTAAAGACCTCTAAAACATAACCAAGGCAAATCAATGATCAAACCTCAATCAAACATGGCTAAGAACTTAGGAAAAACACTCCCGAACAACAACCGAAAAGGTCAAACGGAGAAGGGTTAACCCTAGAATCAAACTAGCAACCAAACCGACGGTGCAACTAGCATTCAACCATGTGTTTACAACATAAAAGACAAACCCGAGTTTCAAAGCATCTCGTGAAGGAAAGGTGCAAACGAGCATCTCAAACGACGTCAATGAACATGCTATCGACTTTAAACGTATGAGTGAGCTAAGTTAACATACTAATGATGATTATGAATGTATGATCTCACGAAATAAACAAGCAAACAATGATTCAGGGTTTTACAACAAGTGGGGGTATAGGCAAAAGTATATATGTGCAGGCATAATGCATAATGTAAATGTCTTAATAAAAATTCTAAGTTGCACCTTAGGACCTGTGTAATATTATATTTTTAGTGTTTTAATGTGAGCTTACTGCCGTGGTTTTTTCTCTTTTCTTTTGTCGATCGAGCCCTCGTTGCATGCCGGGGTCCGAAATGCGGAGGTAGGATGCTGAGGTTTCAAAAAGTGTCTTCCCTCCCCTTTTTCTCCTGATTTTCCATTTTTTTTATGCTCTAACTTTTGCCTAGGCCGCCTTTTCGGGTTTTCAACCTAGCTAGCCCTTATTTCTCCTTTTTATTACTATTTTTTTTTCATGCTCTAACTTTTGCCTAGGCCGCCCTTTCGGGTTTTCAACCTAGCAAGCCCTTATTTCTCCTTTTTATTAGTATTTTTTTTCATGCTTTAACTTTTGCCTAGGCCGCCCTTTCGGGTTTTCACCAGCGAGCCCCCCTTTTATTTCTCCTTTTTTATTTTTTTTTTTCGCTCTAACTTTGCTCAGGCCGCCCTTTCGGGTTTACCTAGCGAGCCGGAGAGGAAGCATTTGCCGTCGATAGGGTGGTTCAAGCATAATACCTTTTGAGCTTGTTGAGATTGGAAGGCTGAACAAGGTCTTTTCTTTCCTGGCTTGTGAGGAGTACGACATCTCCTGACCGGATTTCTTTGACAATATACGGCACATCGTGGAAGAGAGTGGTAGCAGCCATGACATGATAGCAGTAGGTCCCCCAAAGGAGTGGTGAATGAGGTCTTTTCTTGGTCTTCTACTGTCATTTTGATTTGATTATAGCTCAAAGATGTCTTGAGTCGGCTTATGAAGGATCCGATTTCATGAAATGCAATGACTCCACGTGATTTCACCATGATATTGATATTGGGTAGAGAGAAGTTAAAGCTCTTTTGGGTGACGCCTTGTTGAGTCATGAAGTCTACTTTTCATCCGAACCTTCTGGTGGGCTTAGGGAGCTCGGGGAATCCGCCACTTATATTAAGGGACGCCCAGATCGGGTATTTTTTTTTAAAACTCTTACTTTCTTCTTTTTTTACTACTACTTGCCTTTCTTTTTTTTTCTCTCTTTTTTGAATGAAGTTGGGACGTCATGCCGCTTCATTTCGCTTTCTTTTAAAAACTTGTAGTGACTATTCCGGCTTGATGCTTGGCGAGCTTTTGTTGACCGATTATCGAGCATCCCGAATGTGCGGGGATTCGGTGTTTGACTATGGTTTGGAGTGCAGTCAAAACCCTAGTTTATTGCTTGCGTGTTTATTGCATGAGTTCATACATTCGTAATCATCATTAGTATGTTAACTTAGCTCACTTATATGTTTAAAGTCGATAGCATGTTCATTGACGTCGTTTGGGATGCTCGTATGCACCTTTCCTTCACGAGTTGCTTTGAAACTCGGGTTTGTGTTTTATGTAGTAAACACATGGATAAATGTTAGAGACCACTCATAACATCATTAACACGCTTTAGATGTTGGTTGAATGCTAGTTGCATCGTCAGTTTGGTTGCTAGTTTGATTCTAGGGTTAACCCTTCTTCGTTTGACCTTTTCGGTTGTCGTTCGGGAGTGTTTTTCTTAAGTTCCAAGCCATGGTTGATTGAGGTTTGATCATTGATTTGCCTTGGTTATGTTTTAGAGGACTTTAAGATTGAATTCTAGACACTTTTTGGCTTTGGAGGACTTGAGGGTGCAAGGGGGAAAGGCCTAGAACTTGCAAGGGAGCAAAATGGAATATTGGAGAAACCAGCCTTGAAGCGCTCGCATGGTCCATGACCCATGCGACCGCATTGCCCTATTTCCAGAATTACGGGATTTTTGACATCTCACCAATTTGACCAACCAAACCCCACCCAAACCCAACCTAACCCACCCTAAACCACCCTAGTTCGTCCTAAGTATCCTCCCTTGCATGCTTGACAATTTTTGGGTGATTTGGATGCATGTACAACACTTGGCAAAGAAAGACCTCCAACATGCAAAGCCATGCATTGGACACCTTCCCCCACCCCACTTCAGCCATTGTGTGACCAAATACCTCCACTAAGCCATCCTAATCAGTCTTCATCTTCCAAATTCGTGGCTGATCAGTTTATTCAAGTTATAGAGAGTTCTTGAAGCTTCTTGAGTGTTCATCAATGGTGGCCAAGTCTTGAGGAAGCCGTTTACAAAACCGAACTGTAGAAGAGAAGAGGAGGGCAATGAGATCACATACCCACCCTTGCATGGACGTTTTGTACTTATTTTAGGGCTTGTTTAAGGTGAGTTACAACATCTCTTCTTATTTATTTTAGCCTCATTGACCCTAAGGAAAACAATCTTGCTATATGAGGTCAATGAGAGCACTTAGGACTTTGTAGAGATGCCATGTTCTAGAATATGTTATATGATGAATTTTGGTTGTATGAACAGATTATAGACATATTATAAACCATGATTTTGATGTCATTTAGGTGTAGTAATGTATGATAAATCATTCTACTTTGTTGTTTAAGTGTTGGGAGCATATTGGATGAGATAGTTAGGCTTGTAGAGATGCCATGTTCTCGTATATGCTAAATGATGTATTTTGGGTTGTATAAACAGATTATGATCAGATTTTAAATCATGATTTTAATGTTATTTAGGTGTGATAATGTATGATAAATCATTCCATCTTGTTGTTTAAGCATTGGGAGCATGTTTGATGAAATAGTTAGGCTTGTAGAGATGCTATGTTCACGTATATGCTAAATGTTACATTTTTAGTTGTATGATCAGATTATAAACAGGTTATAAACCATGTTTAGGATGTTATTTATGTGTGATAATGTATGATAAATCACCCTACTTTGTTGTTTAAGCATTGGGAGCATGTTCGGTGAAATAGTTAGGCTTGTAGAGATGCTATGTTCACGCATATGCTAAATGTTATATTTTTGGTTGTATGATCAAATTATAAACAAGTTATAAACCTTGTTTTTGATGTTATTTATGTGTGGTAATGTATGATAAATCACCCTACCTTGTTGTTTAAGTGTTGGGTGCATATTTGATGAAATGACAAGAATGTATATGCCTAGTTTGTGACTTTGATTCTATGTTTCATACTTGATTGTTTGATTGGGGTTTTATGGGTTTAATGACCTTAGTAACCTATTTAATTACGTTAGTATGGACATAGGAGAGTATTGAGGCCAATGGCTTCTATACCCTAATTTTGAAAGATTGATTATGACTCAACGGAGTTGACCATTTGATTAGTATGACATTAAGGAGTAATATGCCTAAGTCCTACGAATTTTGGGGTAGTATTAATGGAGGTTAAGCCTCCAAGCATTTTAAAGTGTATGAAGAACACTTGATGATTAGAGTCTTGATTTATCTCTAATGTGATTATGTGCTAGTTGTGAATTAAAAACATGACTAGATGATTGTAGAGTACATGCCTACTTATTTGAGCATATGAATATGAATTACGTGTGCTTGAAGTTTGAGTCCAGTGAGTCGGTTTGTTGAGTCTTTGGGCGGGGCGATGCATCATCTTCACGAATTGTGAGATTCGTGATTTTGATGGATCGCCGTGCGGATTGCACACACCTCTATCGATGGCCACGGTAGGGAAGTAGTTGATCTTAGTTGTAGTATGGAAACATGACTTTGATAACTATCGGAACTCGAGCGGGGAAATGTCTCGGGGACGTCGATATCCACGAAAGGGATATCGAGGACACATAAAGGTTTTGCACATGTTTTTGCAGGAGCGACATGCGCTGGAAAAAGGGTAACGGTATCATCTCCCTTTTATATGAATTGACTCACGAGTGCTTATATGTGAATAATGTGCTACGTGAATATGATATGATATGAAATGATGGTTGAATGAATTAATGAAATGTTATACTTGTTGATAACATGATACTTGAAATTGATAAGTATGAGTATCTTGACATAATTATTTATGAAATGTATATTATGCCAATTGCATGAACTATTATTGTTGAGCATGATGTCATGACAGGAAGTTATGTTAGTAACTTGCTAAGTCTTTATGACTTACTCCTATTTGTTTTGATTGTTTTCCCTAGATCTGAGCCGAGCGAGCGGATCGAAGTGATTATCGTTTTACATTGAAGAAGCTTTGACGAGGTTGCTACCTTGTAAATTTTAGTACCTTTTCTTTTGGCAAGGCAGCGAGAACATAAAGTTATATAAACTTTATGTGGGGTAGCAAGACTTTGTGTGTTTGTTTATTAGTACTTATGTTTATTAGTACTTAATCTTTTGAGAGCCGACATATGTTAGTCGTGCCTTGTGTAATTATGATGATCATGCTTTAGTTGTTTTAACCATGTATTGGTTCATTTATTATGTTTGTTATCCGGCATGTTTTAGCCGTTAAGAATGTTAGACTAGAGTTGTAGACTTAGTTTAATATTGGGTTCCGGCCGTAGCATCGCCGATGACTTGATATATAATTGCTATAAATTGTTATATGTGCCTATTGTTGCGTCACATGATTTTATTTTTGGACCAAGAGATTCATTATCTCTAAGGTTGTGTTAGTTTGAGCTTGTTAGCTCGGGCACCACTGTTTAATTATTATACGCTTCCGCATGTGTTAAAGTTTTTGGCGTACCGCCGTTATGGCCTTACCCACTATTTGCTACTTGTTTTTGTTACGTGCCTTTTTGGAAGCGGCACGACCTCGGGGTCTCGTCTTGGGATCCGGGTCGGGTCACCACAGGGTCTACCCCCGACACATCTTCATAGGACCAGGTAAACATGTCCACGAACTTTTTGAGGAGATCCATGAGTGTTATCCTTTTCAGAACCTTGCAGGGAGTTGCCGATTTTGACTTCTTTTGATTTCATTGTCCAGCCCCAGATTGATAGTGGGTAAGTCTTCAGTTGCTGTTGATGAATGATGTTGTTCCTGGTGCTCTACTAACTTTACAAGCTCAAGCAAATAATAATTTTTTTTTATCTTTTGGGTCCTATTAAATGACTCATCATTATATTTATTTAATGCGTCTTTTAATGTAGGTGCAACTAAGAAATAAGCAAAGACATTCAGATTATCATTATTAGCAAACTGCACAGGGTTTATTACATTATTGAGGACCTGGGGTTTGAGATCCTCAATTTTAGGGAGCGGATCGGTAGATGACCAATCCGTAAAGCTAGGGAAGGGAATAGAGATAATATATCCGAAGCGGTCCACCAGATCTGCGGGCGTCAAAAGCGGGCCGGTCGTCGTATACTAGTTCTGCAGAGGCTTATTAGAAATAGACTCAAACTCAGCAGGGAGCTTCTCGTAATCAGTACCTCTGCCTATCATACCCAGGAAGTTTTCATCAACCTCAATCATGTTGATTTGAGGTAGAGGGTTATTGACTATATTTGGTCTGGGAGGAGGTTTTTCAATCACCTTATCATATATCAAATCCTGGATAGCATTTTTGAGCGTGTAGCATCTGTCGATGAGGTGACCACTGCAGCGATGGTATTCACAATACTGGGCATGATTCCATGTGTCAGGTAGGGGGTTCGGTGGCTTATAATTTTCCATAGGCTTTAGCACTCCTTGTGCCATTAGCCCCTGCAGGATCACTGACTGAGAGGCTTGCAGTTCATCATAATGCCGGTTTTGATTTCTGAAATTTCTGTTTGGGCCATGATTCCCTCCGACTGTGTTGACAGACCTGTCCGCTCCATAAGACCATGGAACAGTGCCATAATTTTGGGTAGGAAAAGTGGCTGATGCATTTCCTACCACATTGACGGTTGGTGAGGGTGTGGCTGCGGCTGTCTTCCCTTTAGAGTAACGGAAAGAGCTAGGAGACGTATTGACTTGTAATTGCCCCGTCCGTATATCTTCATCAATACGGGCTCTTATCTCTACTATTTCTTTAAAATTGGTGTAGGGAAGGTACCGCATGTGTTCCGTAAATGGCCGGAGGTTTTTGATGAATATTCGCATGACTCGGCCGGATCGAGTCTGTCCGAGCCAACTTTTTTTCCACATTTGCGAACTTAGCATGTTTCTTTCCCGTTGGGTGCATGACTCAAGGTCCCTTCTATTTTCTGGGCTAGTGTTGTCTTTGTATCTTTCAAGGAATTCTTCGGCTATCCGGTCCCAGGTATTCATGGTGCTACTGTCTGACAACATCAGCCATTGCTTGGCAGCCCCTACCAGAGTGAGGTGAAAATTGGAAGCCATAGCTTCAAAGCTAGCTCCCCTTGACTGCATACCAGTGGAATAGGATTTTAGATGGGATATAGGGCATCCAGTCCCATCAAACTTTTCTATGTCGGGCATTTTGAATTTTGAAGGTAGTATTGCTGAAGGTTGTAATGCCAGAGCCCACGTAGAAAATTCCCCTTTGTTGAGAAGTTTGAGCATCATGGTTTTCATGTTTTCCATGTCGGCTTCCATTTTGGTGGCTGGGGGAGTTGGTTTCAGGTATATGCTGGCAGGATTAGGGAAGGCTGGGTTAATTTCTGGTTGTGGTGCTGGGTAAGGATTTTGAGTTGGGTATGGATTTTGAGCTGGGTATGGATTTTGGGTTGGATATGGATTCTGGGTCGGATAAGGATTTTGGGTTGTGTATGGATTTTGGGCGGGTGGGTTATTGGCGGGATATGGATTTTGGGGGATATGGATTGGCGGATTGGATTTTGGGCTGGTGGGTTATTGGCAGGATATGGATTTTGGGCTGGTGGGTTATTGGAAGGATATGGATTTTGGGCTGGTGGGTTATTGGCGGGATATGGATTTTGGGCTGTGTAGACTGGTGGATTTTGGATGGTTTCGGCTGGGTGGCTCGGATCATCGGAAGGTAAGTATGTAGTAACTTGGCCTGACGGGTTATAGCTTTGGGGATCCATATGTGGGCTGTTTTGGAGTGGGTTGATTATAGGAAAAGGGAGGTCACTTGGACTCTGGGGAATATTGGTGTTTGGGATAGGATATGGAGGGTAGGATGGGTAAAGTATCACATTTGGGTAGTAGGGAGTTGGTGGACGGTTAGGATTTGGAGTGATGGCAGTGTTTTGTGGGTTAGTGTTTGGCTGGGAAATTGGGTTTGGAGGCATATGTGAGGTTGATGCTTCTTGGGGGACTGTAGGGGAAGAGATTACCTCACCACTGGATTTCAAGCTTTGTACCAGATTAGCCATTTGGCTCATTATACGATCAGCCGTTGCATTCAAATTTTGGTCTAGCCACTGCTGCATTGCTGGAGTTGGAGCATACCCGGGAGCCCCTGTATCTGTACCCATGGCGGACTGTTCACTTTCTGCTGCCATACTGTCTGGATCTGTATTCTTTGAATTGTTTATGCCCTTATCTGATCTGTTTCTGATATCCTCTGATATGATTTCTGCACTTGTTGTCCGTATCAACCGGCCAGTACTGTCTCTGCCTTTCCAGATTCGGGCCAGGTTTCTGAGGAAAATGGGTTTCGGATGTATCAGAAGGCTGGCTGAAGGCTTTCTGGGCTTGGAGTACAGCGTGCCTTTATTAGTACATTTTATTATTTATTTTCCCTACAAATTGACCGGATAAGCACCTGCTTAATTTTGACAGTCTCCGGATTTTCCTGGAACAGTGGATTCTTTCTCCAGAGTATAGGACCAACGTATTCCACCTGTCTTTCAACTCTCCGAGATCGGACTGATCACAGGCGAAGGGCCTATACTCTTTCTGGGATCCACCATTCGTAATGGTCTAGGTCGAGCATTAGAAAATAATAAATCAGCCCAAGTGTATTATATTTATTTTTTGACTTGCGCACATTTTTTTTTTGACTTGCATATTTTTTTTTGACTTGCGCACATTTTTTTTTGACTGGGGCTGACCCATAATTTAAAATGCAAAAACCGATCGGTCTTTGAAGTGTCCTGAGAATCTATATGCAGTCTAACGTTGGCTTATGCAAGGGGTAGGCTGGCCATGGTGTAGGGTAGCTATTGATTCTTATGCTAGATTTATATATGTTCAGTTCATTACATTAGTTTTATACTTCAGTGGCTAATCGGGATGCATATCGATTAGCGTGGCAACTGTGTATAGAACTTTGCCAAGTATAGTTTTTAATAGGACTTTACAGGTTCAGCGGAAGACCTCTTCATAAGCTTCACCGGAAGACCTGCTTCAGCTCACAAACGGCAGACCTTGTGTCCACCTGGTCTCTCATAACGTGTCCTATCCTTCAATGATTAAATGGATCAGTTTAAATTTATCTCATCACTATTTGAATTTAAACTGAGACATTCCCTGACATATCAAGCCTGCCGAAAGCGACTTTCAAAAGCAGAAGACTTTTCGCCCTAAGCGAAGGAAAAGCGGTGTCACCTGCATGCAACAACTCTCAGATCTGACATCTAGATTGCCCACTTTTCGAAGATCTCAAATCATTCCTTGCTCTAGATATATGTGAAGCGAAATCACATTGTGACCCCATGCATTTAATGCATTCAACCTAACAGAGCTGTAACAGTCTTCATCTTCTCCAACGGATCTTTTCGAAATGCACCTGCTATAAATGCTACCATTGAAGACTGGAGACATATACACAACTGTACAGATCATCGAACACTTAAAAGATTGCTCTGAAACTCCATAACTCCAAGTGTCACAACTTAGTGCATTCAAGAGATCCTCAACAGATCTAGAAGTCCTCGTCAACAACAAGAAGTCGTGCATCAACATTTATTTCTCTACTTCTTGTTGTTATTCTTTCCTTAACTATACTTCTGCACGAATTAAATATCCTATATTTACAGATATTTAATTCCCTAGACTCCAAACACAAGTCAATATTTTGTACACGATCCATCAGGAATAATCTTTGTAATAGATCTAGTGGAAAACATAGTGCACTATTTAAATCCAAGGTTGATTGCCTTGGTGGTGGACGTAGCACTTTTTATAGTGTGAACCATCCCAAAATACTTGTGTTATTTTCTTACTGTTTGTCTGCTATTTGAACTGTTTAGTACTTTGATTACCTTTATCCGTTTTACAGCAGAACTTACGTAACTTGTAAAAGGTCTACCGGTAGTCCTTATCGGCAGACCTGTAACAGATACTTTGAAGGTCTTCCGCTACTTCAATCTTTTTAATAGATTGCAAGTACCTTTCAAAGAACTTATTGAAAAGTTTTTAAGTGTATAATAAGCTATTCAACCCCCCCCCCCTTCTAGCTTATTATTGTGCCCGTTGGGACCCACAATTGGTATCAGAGCCATACTATTTGAAAACAAGTTTTTCCGAGATTAAACTCTTGAGAGATAGGATAAAATGGCACAAACACACTACATGCTGCCTACATCTAATGCTAACCACGTCCCACTATTAGACGAAGGTCATTTTGATGTATGGAAGGATAAAGTAATGCGATTTATGAACTCCATTGACAACAGGTTATGGAAGTGCGTAACTGCAGGTCAACATATACCAATGAAGGCCAACCTTCTAGCCTCCATCGCTGAATCTGAAGTTCCCAAAGAAGAATCGAATGGACAGAGGACGAAAGTGGTAGAGCTTGACAAGAAAGCAATTAATATAATCACCAAATCTCTAGACACAAGCACATACCGGCAAGTGATTCGATGTACAACCGCAAAAGAGATGTGGGAAGCTCTTGTGGAATACTTGGAAGGAGACCAAGACACAAGAGATAATGTAAAATATACATACATCCAAATAGCTTTGATTCCTTCAAAAAGGATCCAAAGGAAACCTTGAGACAAGCATACGATCGCTTCAAAGGAGGTAATAAATAGTCGCTTTTCTCTTGGTAAAACGTATGACAAAAAGGAAATGAACATGAGGTTTCTAGGCTCTCTAGGTAGCTTATGGCATGTTAAGACCACGGCTATGAAAGAATCCAAAAACTTAAACGAGATGACTCTCCGTAGTCTCTACGCAAGTTTGAAGGTTTATGAGCTTGAAGTAAATCAAGCTCTAGAGCAAGACAAACAGTTCAGAACTGTGTCCTTGCCAGCCATGGTTCAAGAAGAAACCACTGTTGAAAACAAACCTTCCACTTCCTCCTGTGAAAATGATTTTCTATCAGATGAACAATTTGCTATGTTTGTAAAACGTTTTCAAAAGTTTGCAAAATATGGAAGGAAGAACACACACCAACAACCTTTTAGGAAGAATGGTGAAAGCTCATCTAAGGAAGAGCTTGTGTGTTACAATTGTAGAAAACCTGGTCATTTTGCCTCCAAATGTCCTAAGCCAAAATTTGAAGCATACCGAAAACCCTCTTATAGAAAATTTCAAAACCAAAAGGGTATGTTGGCTGAAGACATAGAAGATAAACAGGTTGCTACATGGTTTGAGACTGATTCAGAAGAGGAAGAGGATGAGTGTGAGCAAGCCAACATATGCTTAATAGCTCATGACTCAGGTCCTACCTATGACTCTGAAAATGAAGTCGAAGTTTCACCTAGTCCCTTGGATAAAAGTGAAACCAACAAAGGATGCGACTTCAAGAAGGAAGAACTTCTCAAGGATAATCAAGATATGCTTGAAGAGTTTAATTCCTTTAGAGTAGCCTATGTTAAACTTGCAAAGAACTATGAGAAACTTACTGCTGAGAAATCTATGATGGCAGCTGAGATTCAAACTCTCAATAGTCAAACAAGAAAGTATCAAGTCAAGGAAGAAAACAAATTCCTTTGTGACAAAATTGAATGTCTATCTCGAGCACATCAAAGGACTTGACCTAGAGAAAATTGCCTTGCAAAAGACAATTGACTCTGAACAGCCTCCAAGGATGCCTTGAAGAAATCCTTTCAAGCCAAAAATCTAGTAATGATAAACCGGCATAGGATATTCAGATGTGCCCTTTCGACATTTCTCTTCAGTCACAGAGAAAGGTGAATCCTCCGAGAATGCTAATGATATATCTTTCTCTAAACAGACATTCGGAAATAAAGGGAAACAAGGCCTTGGCTATTCAAGTGTTCCTTATGTTTACCCAAAAGTTCAGAAAGGAAAAGCCAAGATGACTGATTCAAATGAGAAACCTGAAAAGGTAACGGTAGAGAAAATAAAGTCTGCCTAAGGCAACAACTCGCTAAAGCAAAGTGCCGCGGTAGACCTACTAAATCTCTACCGGTAACTATCAAGTTTGTCTATGAAACAGCAAGGCACTGCTGAAAGTAAACTTAAAGCTAAAATCCTCCTAAAAGGTAATCAATGGCTAAAGCTAAGTCTGGTGGTAACCTACCTAGGAAGATTCAAAAGAAACCAATTAAGTCTACCATCAACAAGCAAGCTGAACCAAGAATGGATGTCAAGAAAAAGGATGATCATAATCACTCTTCAGTTAAAGCCACTAACAGTTCTCTATGGAATTTCCACTTATGTCATTCTTGCAATTGCCTAGGCCATCTGGCCCTGCAATGCCTCGCTAAGGTTCACTCCAAGATCCGAGAGACCTAGTTCTCTCAAGGTCGTGTATGGGTTCCAAAAGGTTGCTAATCCTTAGGACCCAAAAGAAAATAAAGGGTACCTTGTTGCTTTAATTCTTTTTTCAGGATTGCTTCATGGCTATAGAATCAGAAAACAAAGACATCTCGGTACCGGACAAGGGTCGCCAAGACACATGACAGAAATGTAAGTCTTCTTACGTATATAGTCAAGCCAAAGGACCCACTGTTATTTTCTGAGACAATGCAAGAGGAAAGACAATTGATATGGCTCAATCACTAGAGGAAGTCTCTCCATCAACAAAGTTTCTCTAGTGAGTGGCTTAAAGCACAATCTTCTGAGCATATCCCAATTCTGCGACAAAGGATTACTATGCCAATTCAACTCCAACCAGTGCCTCATCAAAGACAGTGAATCCTGCTCTACAATACTGACCGGCAATAGACAAGGAAACGTCTATGTCGTGGACTTAAATCTTCTAGGGAGATTCTCAAGCCTTTGCCTAGTAGCTAACAACGTCGTGACAACAGCTTGGCTATGGCACAAGCTGCCTCGCCACCTCAACTTCAAGCACCTCTCCAAGCTCTCCAAAATGGGCTTGTCAAAGGTCTACCTACGGTGTCCGCCGACCATGACAAGTTGTAAAGCTTGCCAACTAGGAAAACTTTCCAAGTCTTCCTTCAAAAGAAAGTCTGCTTGTCAACAAACGTACCTCTTCAACTTCTGCATATGGATCTCTTTGGACCAATTACAACTGTCAGTATTTCTGGAGACAAGTATACACTTGTAGTAGTTGACGACTACTCTAGGTTCACCTGGATTGAAACAATGACATCAAAAGATGAGACGTATGATCTAGTCACTGCTCTCTTCAGAAGACTTCAAACTCAAAAGCTTGAAGACATTTGTGACATAAGATCAGACAATGGCACTGAATTCAAGAACAATGGTGTAGAAAGGTATTGCGATGACCACGGATCGGCCACAACTTCTCACGGCATTCTCAACAAAATGGTGTAGCCGAACGGAAGAACGAACACCGATTGAAGCAAAGAAGAACAATGCCGCGTAAGCTAAACTTCCAAAGTACTTCGCGTAAGCCGCCAACTCGCATGTTTTACCCAAAAGCATCCCCGTAAACAAGTTTCATAACAAAACTCCATATGAAATATGGAGAGGAAGAGCCCCAAACATAGGATTTCTTAAAATCTTCTACAGTAAATGTTTTATTCTTCATAATGGAAAAGAATATAGAGGAAAATTTGATGCAAAATCAGACGAAGGAATTTTTCTGGGTTATTCCAAACATTCAAAAGCATTTCGCATTTTCAGTAAAACTCATTTAAAAATTTTAGAATCTGTGCATGTTTCTTTTGATGAATATGACTTGTTAGAGCCTAGAAAGGCTCCGAACGTTGCTAATGATTCTGATAATGATGAGACAGGTACAAACACAACATCTACTTCCACTCCTCATCAGAAAACGGCAACCGCACTCTCCAAGATCGCTTAACCCTTCACCGGTAGACTGAACTCGCCGGTACCTCCAACTCTTCTATTGACCCGTAACCCATCTCTTCTGCTTTTACCCCAAGCACCTTTACAGATCACTCATCCTTCTTGTTCACCATAAAATGAAGGTTTTGAAGATCCTGTCTCTTCTGAACCTGATTTTGGTGAATCTCCTTCTCAACCTACTCCGAATTCTTAAGGGAAGAACCCACCAGAAGTGATCTTCCTCCAACCATTATTGAAACAAGAGATCATCCTATTTCTCAAATCATTGGTGATCTCAACACAGGAGTTCGTACGAGAAATAAAGTTCGAGAAGAGACTATGTTTGCATATGCATTCGTATCTGAACTCGAGCCAAAGAAGATTGATGAAGCTATCGAAGATCATAACTGGATTGAAGCTATGCAAGAAGAGCTGAACCAGTTTGAAAGATGCAAGGTGTGGAGCTTAGTTCAAAGGCCGACTGATCATCCAAATTATCGGCACCAAATGGGTTTTCAGAAACAAAAGAGATGAAGATGGAAATGTCACCAGAAATAAAGCTAGACTGGTTGCTCAAGGCTACCGACAGGAAGAAGGCATTGACTTCGATGAAACATTTGCTCCTGTTGCTAGATTAGAGGCAATCAGACTCTTTCTAGCCTATGCCTCGTTCATGGACTTCAAAGTGTATCAGATGGATGTAAAGAGTGCCTTTCTGAATGGTGATCTTCAAGAAACGGTATACGTTGAATGCCTCCGTGATTTGTCATTTCGCACAAACCGGATCACGCCTACCGACTCAAGAAAGCTCTCTATGGCCTGAAGCAAGCTCCCAGAGCTTGGTATGAAACTCTATCCAAGTTCTTAATAGAACAAGGATTCGTGAGAGGAAGGATAGACACTACTTTATTCATCCTCAAGCACAAAGGTCATTCTCTTCTGGTACAAATCTATGTGGACGATATCATCTTTGGATCAACTAACCAAAGCCTGTGTAAAAGATTCGAGAAGCTGATGCAAAGCAAGTTCGAGATGAGCATGATGGGTGAACTTACCTACTTTCTAGGACTGCAGATTCAATGACATTCCGACGGAATCTTCATCAGCCAAACCAAATATGCAAAGGAACTAATCAAGAAATTTGGTCTTGATTCAGCTAAAGGATTCGAGACTCCAATGTCTACCGACTGCCATCTTGACAAAGATGAGAAGGGAAAGCAAGAGAACATGACCAAGTACCGAGGAATCATAGGTTCACTTCTTTACCTTACTGCTAGTAGACCTGACATTATGTTTGTTGTCGCTTGTGTTTGTGCAAGATTTCAGTGCATCCAAAGGAATCACATTTGCTTGTCGCCAAACGTATCATCGATATGTTTCAAGAACAACAAATCTAGGCATCCGTATTCCAAACACAACAATTTCGATCTAGTTGGATACTCGATGCAGATTATGCACCGCAAAGTGAGCGTAAGAAGCACCAGTGGGACTTGTCAATTCCTTGAAATAGACTTGTCTCATGGTCTTGCAAGAAACAAGGATCGCTTGCAAACTCAACCACGTAAGTTGAATACATTGCCAAATGTTGCTCTCAACTTCTATGGATGAAGCAACAACTAGTGGACTACAACATCAAGACTGCAAATTGTCCAATCATGTGTGACAACACATCAGCAATTTCGGTCTCCAAAAATCCAGTGATGCACTCAAAGACAAAACACATTGATATCCGTTATCACTTCCTCAAAGATCATGTGGAGAAAGGTAACATCAATTTGGAATATGTTCCAACTGAGCATCAATTGGCTGACATTCTCACAAACCCACTGGATGCCACCAGATTTGCTTATTTAAGGAGAAATCTTGGTTTGATTGATCCTACTGCTTAATTTCAAAGTTTTATTAATGTTTCTTTCTTACCGGTAGACTTAGTTTTAGACTGACCGGAAGACGTAAGTTTCCCTTGAACGGAAGACTTAAAGGTTAGTTTCTTTACTTAGTCTATTTTTTTAAAGAGGTTTCTAAAGCAATAAAGGGGGTCAAGGATAAAATTTGGTACTTAGAAAATATCTTAAGTTCCCGCTTTTGCGCTAAAATTTTCTCACCTTTAAATAGACCTTGAACCGCCTTTTGCAGAACTTTACGGAACCCCTTTGACAAAATATTTCTCTCTCTATTCATACTCTCTCTGTGCAACTGCTTTCATTATTCCCAAATCTTCTTGTTTCTTCTTCTCGTCAAGCATCAATGGTATGTTCTTCTCTACTCTCTGCTTGAAACTTACCGTTTACTATTTTGCATTTCATTTCATAACCTAGATTGTTTTGGAATTCAAACAGTCACTTTCAAGTTTCTAACAGTTTCCACCATTGTTGTTCTTAAAAACCTAGAAACCAACATGCTTATATGCTTTCAATGTTTATTCTCATGGAAAACTTCGTTATATATTTCTCGGTTTGGATACTCTAAACATTCTAGGGTTTCAAGTTTTCATTTCAAAAATTTATAATAATCTCAGAAAACCTTGAAATTTCTACTTGTTTAGTTCTTGAGGTAAAAAGCCCTAATTTTTATTGTATTTCTTTCAGGCGAAAACCTCAAAATCAAAACGTGACAGCAGGAAGAAACTGGACCCAGAAACCAACATTCCTCCAAGTTCGGATGTCAACCTTCCGGGATATCCAACTTTTCCCGCCTCTCATGACGTCATAGTGGCCCTAGACCCAAAATCAGATATTCTGTGGATGTGCATTGACCTTCAGTCAGTCTGCACAATAGCCGCCGGCGTCAAGGCATGCGAGGATATGAACGCCTCTGGTATACTCCCTCTCTTCTGCCTCAATGACAAAGATTACAGCATCTTCCTGGCAGAAGAATTTTATCAAAGGATGGAGCTAATGAACAAGAACGCCCTTCGAGGATGGATTAGAGGCCGTCCCATTTCCATCACCGCCAAGACCATCTCCACCATCATCGGCGTACATTTCGGAGGAGCACTTGAAGCAACCATTGCTGAGGCTGTTCATGCCTGGGAAGCAATGAGGGGAGTTGATACCTATAGAGAACCACAAGGAAAGATGCTGAGGAATCTATTCCCTCTGGACGTCTACTGCACAAGCCACCTTTTAGACAAGGGGCTTCTATTCAAAAGTGGAGCTCATGACATGTTCACGGCACAACAGATCAACCTGACTAGTGTCGTATTCCTACAGATCCGTCTCAACTACGGGGCCATCATCTTCAATGAATTAAAGCAGTGGGTAGAGAAAGCGAAGAACAACCCCACTTGCAAGCGCCCGTTCGTAAGGCTGATCAATGCCCTTCTCAGAGACGACGTAAATGTCAACTCTTCCTTGAAGGAAGACGAACTGATAGTGGTGGCCAAGGAGAAGCAGCTGACCGCTTCGTTCTTCAGTAAATACACTGAATATGAGAACAAGCGAAGGCTACAAAAGGGTCTTCCGCCGGTCTCTCTTGATAAGGTTGCTAAGCCACTACCGATCATCGTGACTCGCTTCAACATGGAAGCATATGCCATATGACGCGGCCAGCAGAACCTTCAAAAAGGCCTCTGCAAAGTTTGATGAACAAGTGGCCACGTCCCTCCATCAAAAAGCCAAAGACTTGGCTGATGAGGCAGAGCAGTTGCTACGAGCCAGGCAGAAAGCCAAGGGCAAGAAGAAGACAAGGCCGGAAGATGCAGTGCCTACTGAAGAGGAGTAGGCAAGGTGGATTAGAAAGGAGATGAAGGAAGGCCAAAAGGACAAGAGTTCAGCCAACCCAATACCATCACCTTCACCAGCCCAGCCATCCTCTCAAACTCATCCAACCTCTTCTTCCCAGCCCTCTACACAAGCCAAACGACCACCCTCACCTTCTCCTGCACCCACTCCTAAGCCTAAACGTCGAAGGCTTCAAAACCTTTGAAGACCAGCCACCAACATTCTCGCCAATGACGCACTGAAGTCTCCTATTCACCGCTAAGGAAGAAAAGGAGGTCACCAAACCAACTACCGACCACCCTCTACCGAGCCAACCAACTACCGCCACACCTACCCAACAACCTATTCCTCCCGAGTCATCTACTCGGAGGAATTCACCACCTCCTGAGGAGTCTATCCCTCAGAGGAGCCTCATACACCGGAGGAGCCAAACTGAACACCCACTCCTCCTCCTCCTTCACCCTTCAACTACTCACCTGACCCATCTACACCTACCTCACCTCACCAATCTCAACCAACTTCATCACCCACACCTCAACAAACTCAAAACCCTCCAACAGAGCTATTCACCCCTGACCAACAACCTCCTCAACCTACCCTTCGCAAACCAAAATCCCTTTTCTACCCTGCCCCCTCTTATTGGTTCTCTACCGACCCCTTACCCGAATCATCCCATGTCAGTGACAATTCTGACACTGACATTGAGATCGATTCCCCACCAACCCCTCCTCCCTCCACCTCAAACCATATCTTCCTCTACCAACACCATACCAACCCAGACTCTTCCTCTTCCGACTCCATCACTCCACCACTCCACCTTCCGGCCTGTCTCCGGCCACTACCTCCACCGCTACCTTTCACGTTGGCCAGCAACTTCTTCCTCTCACCGGCCAATGCCGAAGTTTTGTCAAGGCCGGACGCCATATATGAACGACCAGGCGCTCACTAGCATCACTACCGCTACCGCCGAGATAGCCACCGCCCCCAAAGCCAATGATCGATCGCAGCTCTTCTACAATTTCAAGAGGATGTCCGACTCGCTTTGGAGATACGACATGATTTCACAGACGTCAAGATCAATGTTGAAGCCCAAAGAGACGAATGTGTACGTATCTGCTCCTCCCTCTTCTACGAGCTTTTCCATGCCATCACTCTCCATCTCAGCAATGGCCGCCCTCCTGTTCTAGAGCTCAACAACCTAGTCGAGACTCTGCTCACAATATTATGAATGCCCATCGTGATCGTGATCCGCCATCACGAGGAGAAGCAAATGAGATCAATCAACCGATGCCGATGGAAGAGAACAGCCTTCGTGAAGAACTCGACTACCGCCTGCTCCACCGCACCTCCTACCGATGCAAATGACGAGTACGTACGTAGAATGGAAGAGCTAGAGAGAGAACGAAGGGAAAAAGAAGCTGCAGACAAAGGCAAAGGGAAAAGACCTTGGTAGATTTGTATATTTTCCTCCCTTTACCTTTGTATTTATCTTACATTTTGAAAACTCTGTAATATGTAAACATCTTGTTTATAATACAGAAGATTATCTGTTTTTCAAAATTGTCTTGTTTAAATTCTTCTTACTCTATTTTCTATATCTGCTCAGAATTTAAACACTTAGTTTAAATTTATATTTGAACTGTTTTTGCTACTGATCTGTGTGCTACTCTATGATTTCCTTATTCATGTATGCACTTAGATTAGTTCTTTACACTTGAGGTGCTCTTCTGTTTGATAGAGGCATGTCTTCCGCTACCTTATATAAAAATCTCTTAGACATGCTATTATCTATCACATAGTCGGTTATAGCCCTCATTTGTAGTAATGATGACCAGATATAAATAGTAGGAGATTGTTGATTCTTATGCTAGATTTATATCTGCTCGCTTCATTACCCTAGTTTTATACTTCGGCTAATCGGGCTGCGTATCGATTAGCGTGGCAACTGTGTATAGAACTTTGTCAAGTATAGTTTTTAATAGGACTTTACAGGTTCAACGGAAGACCTCTTATCAAGCTTTACCGGAAGACCTGCTCAAAGCTTACAATCGGCAGACCTGGTGTCCACCTGGTTTATCATGACGTGTCCTATCCTTCAACGATTTATTGGATCGCTTAAATTTATCTCATCATTGAATTTGAAATCAAGCGAGACATTCCACGACACATCAAGCCCTCGGCGGCTTTCCGAAAAGCAGAAGACTTTTCGCCTGAGCGATGAAAGCGGGAAAAGCAAGCTGTCTCCTAGCATGCGCAGCAACTTTCGATCGACATCTAGATTGCCCACTTTTCGAAGATCTCATAAATCATTCCCTGCTCTAGATATCTGTGAAGACGAATTTCTTGACTGACAACCTCATGCATTTAATGCATACATATTAGAGCTGTTAAAATCTTCGTCTTCTCCAACGGATCTTTTCGAAATGCACTGCTATAAATGCCATTGAAGAGATCCTCAACAGATCTAGGAGACATACACAACATTCTTGTTGTTATTCATGATCATCGAACACAAGTCAATATTTTGTACACGATCCATCAGGAATATTCTTTGTAATAGATCTAATGGAAAACATAGTGCACTATTTAAATCCAAGGTTGACTGCCTTGGTGGTGGACGTAGCACTTTTTATAGTGTGAACCATCCCAAAATACTTGTGTTATTTCCTTCTTGTTTGTGCGCTATTTGAAGCTTTAGTACTTTGATTACCTTTATCCGTTTCTGGAGAACTTAAGTAACTTGTAAAAGGTCTACCGGTAGTCCTTATCGGCAGACCTGTAACAGATACTTTGAAGGTCTTCCGCTACTTCAATCTTTTCAATAGATTGCAAGTACCCTTCAAAGAACTTACTAAAAAAAATTTAAGTGTACAATAAGCTATTCAACCCCCCCCCTTCTAGCTTATTATTGTGCCCGTTGGGACCCACAGGACCCAACTCTCTCAAGAATCTCGAACGGGCCAATGTATCTCGGTGTAAGCTTCCCTTTCTTGCCAAATCTCTTCGTACCTCTCCTCGGTGTCACCTTCAAGAACACGTAGTCTCCTACTTGAAACTCAAGATCCCTTCTACGATTATCTGTGTAGCTCTTTTGTCGACTTTGAGCGGTGCGTAATCTGTCTCTAATCAACTTCACGCTCTCAACCGACTGTTGCACTAACTCGGAACCCCAAAGTTTTGCCTCTCCAACTTCGTCCCAACAAATTAGTGATCTACACTTATGCCCATACAATACTTCATACGGCGCCATCTTTATGCTCTTTTGGTAGCTATTATTATACGCAAACTCCGCCAATGGTAAATGAGAATCCCAGCTTCCTTTAAAATCCACGGCACAAGCTCGAAGCATATCTTCCAAAATCTGAATCAACCGCTCGGACTGACCATCCGTTTGAGGATGAAAAGTTGTGCTGAAGTCTAATCTGGTCCCCAAAGCTTCTTGCAACGATTGGCAAAATCTCGACGTGAACCTCGGATCTCTATCAGACACAATACTCACTGGAATGCCATGAAGTCTCACGATCTCCTGAATGTACAAGGCTGCCAACTGAGTCAATGAATAAGTGATCGCAATCAGGATAAAGTGTGCAGACTTAGTCAATTTGTCAACTATAACCCATACTGCGTTAAATCCTCTACGCGTGCGCGGTAACCCTGTCACAAAATCCATAGTAATAAACTCCCATTTCCATTCAGGAATCTCAAGTGGTTGTAGAAATCCCGCAGGCCTTCGATGTTCAACCTTAACCTGTTGACAAGTCAAACATCTTGACACATACTCCGCAATTTCTCTCTTCATGCCTTTCCACCAAAATTGTCGTTTCAAATCCAAATACATCTTCGTGCTCCCCGGGTGAATGGTGTACCTCGTTTTATGAGCCTCGTCAAGAACTTGCCTCTTCAATTCATCATTAGCAGGAACGCAAATTCTTCCTCGAAATGTCAAAGTACCATCATTATTAATCGCGAAATCAAGTGATGCAGTCTCAGCCAATCCATCAATAATTTTCTTCAACTCCGGATCATTCCCTGCGCTTCTTTAATTTTCCCGAATAAAACTGGCATAGCACGAACATTCGCAAAAATCACGCCTCTATCATAAACACTAGGACTCCAATCTCGTAAGTCTTCCAACATCTTCCATTCTCTAACCATCATACAAGACATGTGAACCTTCCTACTCAAGGCATCCGCTACCACGTTTGCCTTCCCTGGATGATACAAGATAGTACAATCATGATCCTTTAATTTCTCCATCCATCTTCTTTGCCTCATGTTCAACTCCTTTTGAGAAAATAAATACTTCAAGCTTTTGTGGTCGGTGAAAATCTCAAACTTAGCCCCATACAAGTAATGCTTCCATTTATGCAACGCACAAATAATCGCAGCCAACTCTAAATCGTGCGTTGGGTAATTCTGTTCATGGGTAGACAACTTCCTCGATGCATAGGTGATAACTCTTCCATTTTGCATCAACACACATCCCAAACCTTCCTTAGAAGCGTCGCTATAGATCACAAAATTATCCCCTCCATTTGGCAAGGCCAAAATAGGTGCCGTCGTCAACCGCTTCTTAAGCTCTTGAAAACTAGCCTCGCATTTCTCGCTCCAAACAAATGGTGTATTCTTTTGCGTCAATCTAGTCATAGGAGTCACAATCTAAGAAAATCCCTCAATAAATCTTCGGTAGTAACCCGCTAGACCCAAGAAACTCCGAACCTCAATAACTGAACTAGGTCTCTTCCAATTCATCACCGCTTCAACCTTAGAAGGATCAACGGCTATCCCGGCGCTAGAAATGATGTGCCCCAAAAATGATACTTCTTCTAGCCAAAAAGCACATTTACTAAACTTCGCATAAAGTTGTTTCTCCCGAAGAATAGACAAGACAATCCTCAAGTGTTTCTCATGCTCCTCCCGAGATTTCGAATACACTAGGATATCATCAATAAAGACTACCACGAAACAATCAAGATAACTATGAAAGACACGGTTCATCAAATCCATAAACACTGCCGGTGCATTCGTTAACCCAAACGGCATCACCACAAACTCAAAGTGCCCATATCTAGTGCGAAAAGTCGTCTTTGGAATGTCTTCCTCTCTAACCTTCAATTGATAGTAACCTCATCTCAAATCAAGCTTAGAATACACAATCGACCCTTGCAATTGGTCAAAGAGGTCATCAATGTGGGGTAGTGGATATTTATTCTTAATGGTCACCTTATTCAATTCCTGATAATCTATGCATAACCGCAAACTCCCATCTTTCTTCCTCACAAATAAGACCGGTGCGCCCCAAGGCGACACACTCGGTTTAATAAAACCAATCTCTAGAAGGTCTTGCAACTGAATTTTCAACTCCTTAAGCTCCGCGGGTGCCATCCTATATGGTGCCTTAGAAATTGGTGAAGTCCCCGGAATAAGCTCAATACAAAATTCTATCTCTCTATCGGGTGGCATAGCATGGTCGGTAGAAAATACATCGGGAAACTCACATACTACCGGAACCTCTTCTAATTTCGGCGAAGACTTCTTATTATCAACAACGCATGCAAGATAACCCGTACACCCTTGTGACAATAATTTTCTAGCCCTTAGAGCAGAATTAAAATGCAAGCCACTCTATGCATGATCACCCACAAATGTAAATTCAGGCACACCCGGCATAGAAAAAGTAACCCGCTTTTTATGGCAGTCAACTAAAGCATGATAAGCACATAACCAATCCATACCGAGAATCACATCAAAATCACGTATAGGTAGAACTACCAAGTCCACATGCAAAGTGTGGTCACCCACTATTACATCACAAGATTTAAACACTTCATATGCGAGCATATATTCCCCAAGCGAGGTAGACACTTCAAGCAAATATGGCAAAGGTTGAGGCAGTACACATAGATTCTCAACAAAGTGCGAAGCAACATAAGAATGTGAAGACCCTGGATCTATGAGAACTCGAGCCTTATGATCAAATATAGAAAGAGTACCTCCTATCACGGCCGTAGACCCCTGAACCTCGCGTTGATCAAGCGCAAACACACGACCCTGCACCTTAGGTCTACCATCCCCATCTCTATTAGCCCCAGACTGCACAACCCTCCAGTTTCTGGTTACCTTGCGAGGGCAAGGTCATTCCACCTTGTGACCGCAAGCCTGGCAGACCCAAAAAGGCTCAAAATGCAACCTAGAAGACCCCCAAACACGTAGTCAAATCAATGGGGCTTCAACCCCAACAAAAATGAGTCTAAAACTCATCACAAACACCCTCAAACAACACCCGAACAATCCGAACGAATGAGGGAAAGAAGGAGAACTAAACAAGCGATTCAACCGACGATTCGACAAGCATACAAACACGATTCTAAACATGTTAAGAGCATTATGAATGACTTATAAATGATTCTAAAACATATATAGACTAAGTAAACATGCTCACAAGCAATATGAATGCATGAATACAAGCAATGAATGGCTAGGGTTCCACAACTCATCTCGCACTTTTGATTTCGTCTTCCCCTAAACAAGGGAAGGTGGAACGAGAGCAATGGTGTCCCGCATCCGCACGGACACGCACCCCTAACCAAGGGCGCGCGGGCGCACACTCCCAGGAGCCTACAGGGACCAAATTCAATTTCATCCTTCAAAGAATTGATTAGCCCATGCAAATTTATTTGTTTAGCAATAATTAATGGTGAATAGTTTATTATATCTAGGTTATTTATTTCTATACATTATTTTCTACTTATGACAAATTTTACTTGTTTAACCTTAATTCTATTGTGGATGTTTATTAGGTGCATGGTTAGTTTTGTTCATACATTAAGTTTAAGAAACAACCTAGACTTTTATAGTAGTAGTAGATAGTAGATAGTAGATAGTAGATTTGTATCTTTAAAAAATTACACTATAATTTTACCCTTAAAAAAAGGTCTAATTTTTTTTTTTTTTTGGGATTGAGGGATTATAATTTTTCTAAAGGATTAATATATTGTTTGGTCACTGAACATATCGAAAAAGAATGTTTTGGTCCCCATACAATAAAACAATCGAAGGTGGTCCCTGGATTTGTTTTTTTGGATCAATTTCCCCCCTCTCGTCGTTAGCGTTAGTTTTACCATCTAATTTTTTTAATATACCAAATATACGCTTATGTTGATTTCAAATTTATTTAAACCATAATGAACTAACTTATCAAAATATCAAAAATACAGGGAGTCAATCTGTCAACCTACAAGAAATTCATCTTCAACCTTCAACCCAAATTCATTTCAAACCCATCAATCTCTCTTGATCCAAATTTATTTCAAACCCATCAATCTCTCTCTTCAATGCTTACAATACAATGGATAGGAAATTATGATTGGGAACTCGAATTGGAGGCGGCATGACATGCCCTCCGGAGCAGCACGACCACTTCGTTCAAAAAAGAAAACCCAAGAAGGAGTATGATTCCATTGGCAACAACAGAGAAATGGTTGAATTCACAAAACAAACAAATTGAATGAACCATTCTTCATTCATATATATTTTGCCTAAAACAAGACCCAAATTACAGAAATTCAGGAAGGAAAAAGCATTTTCCTCTCAACACCGATCAAACCCAGAACAGATATTGCTGAAGGGAAAGAATGCATACCTAGTGGGACAGTTGAGAAGAGATAGAGAGAGAGAGACCAAGTGAGTTGTAAAATCCTTCGCTTTCCAATTCAAAAAAATCAAACCTAGAACACCCAACGAGTTTCTGAACCTCCAACCAGTTTACCCCCCCCCCCCCGAGTTGAGAACACGGTTGATCCGGAGTTTGAGTGTGTCGCCAGCCTCAGCTAATCGAATCCCATCAATGGTACTCTTAGATCCACCGGCAATCGCACCCAATAAATAGCCAAATTCGGTGTAATACTAGAGGTTTTCACGAGCGGCACTGGACGACGGCTTCTTCGTGGAAAAGGTACTCCGGCGAAGTGGGTAGGTTGTAAAGGTTGTGGATTGGAACATTGAGGTCTTGATATGGGTGGTACTGACGGGTTGTCGATTTCTTCTCTGTTGACGAAGGCGGCGGTGGAGCCCATTCCATAAGGAAGATCATAAAAGGTTGAAGATGGTTAAATTTAAAAATTGACGACTAACCCTTCTATTTTCCTCTTCTTAAAAATAGCAATAAGAAACTTTTTAGTAAGGGTAATTTAGTTATATTGTATAAAATTAGTCGGTAAAATTAACAGTAACGGTGGGAGGGGAGACATTGATCCAAAAAAACATGTCCAGGGACCACCTTCGATTGTTTGTTTGTCCAGGGACCAAAACATTCTTTTTCGACATGTCCAGAGACCAAATTATTATTTAATTCTTTTCTAAATGTACTTTTAACTTTTAAGTGTTGTGAAAATTGAAACCGGAATTTGTAAGGGTGTGCATGGGCCCAAAGCCCAAAGTTTTCCACAAAGCCTAGTAGAGGCCCATGAAGTTGTGGGTTGAATTTCAAAAAACCCAATTTCACAGGTTTTATATAGGTTGAATTTAAGAATAATTGCGAGCGTTCACTTTTCAAAATTGTCAATCGCTACCGTTCTATTTTTTTTTAAACAACACTTTTGGGGGGTAAAAGATGACGATACCCTTAATGAATTTGAGACAAGCTATGGAAATGCATCACGATGTATAATTTTTTGCATCGCGATGCATCAATTTAAATGGAATCATTTATATTTTAATTATTTAATCCAATTTTGTAGCGTGATGCATCAATTTTTACATCATGAGGCATCAATTTTAATTATCAAATGCAATTTTATATACATAGTCCAATTTTGCATCGCGATGCAAAATCATTACGAACACAATCAACAATCAACAAATGATTTAGATTTATATGCATCTTTCATGCATTCCAAATCCTAATTGATGAATCGTAATTCACAAATAATGCACTGTTATTTAAAATTGATATTCAAAAATGTGCCAAACAATGAAAAAAAACTTATTCAGGTATTTCATCGAACATTTTACATCCATAGCAACACAAAACACTTTAAATCTATTTCGAATCATACAAACACAAATAATGTAAGAAGAAGAACAACAACATCATGAGCATGATATGAATTAGTAAAAGAGTGGGAAGTTAAAGTAACGAAGAAACAATATGTAGTAATTGTCGTTCTTCCTCGCCCCTCAACTCCCCACACTTTTTCTACTTCAATTTTTTTTTTTGCATCTTCGAGTGAACGAGGGAGAAGAAGAAGAAGAAATTTATCGTGTTCTCTGAATTTGAATATTATAGGAACATTTATTTCGAAAATGATCTTTTGCAGTTGATAAAAAAAAACGGGGGACTAGAGAGGTTACAAAATTTGTAAAAAGGATTAGCCAGAATTTCACCCATGAATCTAACCGGCATTATCTGTACTTTTCACGGGCTTGCGGATTGAATGTCATCTTCGGATTATCTCTGTCTTGCTAAAAGGATAAATTTATCATTTTGCCCCTCTCATATAAAAAAAAAGTTACATAAATCGTATCTCAAATTGAATTTTTAATTATTGTATTATTTTTAATAATTTGACAAATCCAACTTTTTAAGATACCACTATTACATGCTTGTACCACCTTCGAAGAATTACAATATAATATTACCATTTTAAAAAAATAGGACATTTTTTTTGGGTGAACCAAAAAGGAAAAAGAGACTATTTTTTGGGACAAAGGGAGTATAATTTTCGTAGTTGCTTTTAGTAATTGCTCTCTTCGTCTCAAAATTATTATTTGGGTTGACTTGTTACACGATTTAATAAAACACATTTAACTAAATTATTAATATTAGTTTGATGTGTAATTTACTTTCAAGCTCATGTGTATATGACCCATAATATATGATTAAAAAGTAAGGATAAAATGATAAAATGTTATTCTAAAAAAGAAAGTTTCCAACAAAACAATTATTTTGTCATAGACGAAAAAGTAAAAGATGACAATAATTTTGGAATTGAGGGATTATCATATATACTAGCATTCACTTGCAAAGTTATTAGTATAAATATTCTTAAGTTTTGTGAAAAACTAAAAATTAACTATCCAACGTGAAAAAATATACTCCCTCCGTCCCTAAATAATCCTCCTAGTTTATTCGTCACACAATTTAAGAAAAAACAATTAACTTGATTATTCATATTAGTTTAATATGTAGTTTCCTTTAATATCCATGTGTATGTGGCTCATAATTAAAGTAAAGTAAAAAAGTAAGGGTAAAGTAGTAAAAGTGATGTTCTAAAAAGGTAAGTTTTAAAGTTGATAATTATTTTGGGACGGACGAAAAAGGAAAGGAGGACGATAATTTAGGGACGGAGAGGGAGTACTATTTTGGACTTTTTAAGTTAATACAAGCCCATCAATTCATTGCCTTGGAGTACTATCACTAGATTTTTTCACAAGATTATTAATTATAAAATAATAAATTTTTAACTATCCAACGCAAAAAAATAAATTGATTCCCTCAAAAATTACTTCTCTCCGTTTCACCTGGGGCTGGCAAAAGTCCCGTTTTTCTCGACCCATCCCGATGCTCAACCCGATCCCGTCCTGATATTTTCCGATCCCGACAAATCCTGATCCTGACTTTGTCGGAATTTTTCCCGTCCTGACTTATTTCGAGACAGTATTAGGATAATTATCAATTCCGTCAGGATTCCCGAATCCCGACTAATATATATATATATATATATATATATTGTGAGTGTTAAACTATGTCTATTTTGTGTTTGCTAAAATTACTTGATGGTGTTTGTTAAATTTATTTTCACAATGTTGTAGTTGTTTTTGTCTATCACATTTTTACACTTAGTGTGGCTCTTCTCCTGCAAGTGAAAGGTGTATTTTATTTATAATGTCAGATTTAACAATACTCATCATTAAGTAAATATTGAAATATACTTGTAAATATACAATCAGAAATCTTCATCATGGAGACATTCTAAAAATATTTTAGTGTTAGAAAATATTGTTCATAAATATTATAGTCGGAATTACGAGATTTTTATCTCCCGAACTGTCGTGATCCCAATTCGTCGGGCCCTGACACTTATCGGGAACAGGATCAAGAAGGAAATTAAAATCTCAAATTCTATCAGGATGGAATCGGGATTCGGGATGAGAGGTATCAGGACAGGTCCCGTCCCGATTCCACCTCTAATTTCACCCAAAGAGTCCATAATTATCTATAACTAAAAAGCTATAATGGCAAAAAGTTCATCCATCTATTACTCCAATCAACCAAGTTCGTTCCGGCCGTTGGACTTCACTGAAAATTGCCTCAGTACCCGCAATTTTCTCCAAGCACCTGAAAATATCGCCGGAGAAAATTAGAACTGGAGTCTAATGCAAAGAAAGGCAGAGAAGAGTGGGGGGGTGTGGTCAAGTAGAACTCCATTGTAAGCTAAATTGAGAAAAGCACTAAAGTGTAGTATTGAAGAACCCAACTTACCAAAACCCTACAAAAAAATAACAAAACCCTAGAAAAATAAGACACAACAAGAAATGGAAAGGGACTTACCAAGAATGGCATTAAGAGAAGAACTGAAGCTCGTAAGAGCCATAACAAAGGAAACCAAATGATACACAGAAATAGAGCATTCAAGGTCTTCATTCTTTCTACACCAGCTGTTGTTCATACCTAATCAACCCAAACTAAACCCAGCTACATAAAATTGGAAATTTATCCAATGACTTAACTCTCGAGGAGAGATTGTCATGGGTATGTGTAAACACATTCTGACGGATGAGGAATTTTGCCTGCAGGTAGCGATTAATTAATGATTGGGGGTTGGGGACACGTCAACGAAAATGAAGAAAGAATAATAATAAGAGAATAAAAACAATCATGAAAAAGAATTTTCAATGCAATGTTAGTTTAACTTTGCCAAGGGCATTTTTCGGATATCAAATTTTTCTTTAAAATGCTAACTTAATACATGAATATATGTTCAGAATAACAACACACTTAATCCTTCTTCCAAATGCAGATTTAGGAAGTCATGAGAGATTAACTTTTCAAAGGATTAATCAATTTATAAAAGCTCATAGATAGGTAAAGACTGAATAGAAAAAGATAAACTATTTGAAAGAACTTCTGAATTTATTCAAGGATAAATTACAGAATACTTCAACCTAGACTTTTTATGTAAAGTTTATGTCATCGTCTTTCCAAGCCTTAATCTTTACTTAATTATTCATAGACAAATTCTTAACTAAAGAGAGAAATAGGAGACGAGACGGCAACGAGGAACAGATTTGAGAAAATAATTTTAAGGGTTGTTCAGATAAAAATTATCTGAACAACTGAGTGTTGAGCCCTCGACTTCCTATGATTATTGATTATTGCATAATCAACAACATTGGTGTAGAAATACAAATCTGAAGATATGAATGCAATATTTACAGACAGCTTTTTATCTTCCTTGGGCACCATCTAAAAATCTATCTTCAAATCGATCCAAGAGCTTGACCTCTAACTTTAGGACTAAAGTCCTGAAACTCTGTTAGAGGCTGAGTTCTTCGAAGAAGGATGAAGAACTCAAATTAAGAACTGGGTTCTTGAACCAAGACACTGATCTCTATTTATAGAAATTTCTGACCTCTCTTCTTCTCCCAACCTTTTCTTCTTAGTAATCCACAGAGAGTGTTTTGCTAAGGTCTGGGTTTGGTCACTGCAATCTTCTGTGGAGATTTGAGATGCGTTGGTGAAGAAGATCTCTTTGTAGATCTCACAACTTTGTCGAACAAATTCTTGTTGCAGATGTCTTCGATTCACTACGCTCATTGCTTTGAAGAAGAAAGAGGATTTCTTTTATAGACAGGGGTCTAATTGATCATTGAGAGATGATGATAGATTTTCAATCCGTTTGAAATAATGTCGTTGTTGAGGACTGTCGGATAAAGATGTTATTCACTGGATCTTTGACTGTTGGATAAAGACTTTATCCTGCAGATTCTGGAACTGTTGCCCGTCAGACTGTATGATATGTCTCTGAAAAGTAAGTCTGAATCATAATGCACTATCAGGTGGTTTGTCCAATAAAGTAGGTTCTTTTGACTTTTCTAAACCACGTGAGAGAGAGAAGATCTTGTAGTATCACGAATCTCAGGCTTTATAAAAGGTCTGCGTACATGCTTGTTTGAATATTTTGATTTGCTTGTTCCCATTAGTATGGTAACTTGTTTGACATCACATAGGTATTAGATTAGGTTTGTCCTGATCTAGTCCTAACTTCTTAATGATAATCAACAAACTAGCAATTCATATATATGCACTAGCACCAGCAGACATGCTAAGGCGTCAAAGGTCTTTAGAAGACTCATCACCAGCAGACTTGTCATGAGCGCAACAGAATACCTTGAAGACTCGCTACGATTTGATTTTTCTTTTTTTCCTCTTTTTTTTATATATATATTCTGCCTGGATATACTTCAGATCTGCTAGATTTTGGCACTGTTTGGCACTTTTGAAGCATTCCTGACTTTATTAATAATGCTTATGCATGTCCTATCTATGCCTAAATGATGCAACTAGGTAATGATGCATGAAATTTATGCAATTTATTCTTGTGATGCATGATTGAACTAGTGGTCACTATTTGACCCTACTATGCATGATTTATACTATAAAAGCAAATGGAGCTATATGATGCATGTTTAATGTAAACGCAGCGAAAATCAACGAGATAAACGAACAATTCAAGGGAACGTTCGACTTTAATTCGAACCCACGAACAAAGGATTTGATAAGAAATCAATCAGATCTCTTCTGCAAGCCAATTAAGACTTAAAGGTTGAAAACCCAAATTGCTAAGCAATCGTAAATTGATAAAGATAAAAGTCGCCGTTAAACAATAACAAAGAAAGTATTTATACTACCTAGGAAAGCTGGAAAACCTAACTAAAAAGGATTTAGAAAACTAATTGTTTAAGACTCCTAATTGTTTAAGACTCCTAATTGAAAAGGAAACAGATTTAGAAAAACTAATTATTTAAGACTCCTAATTGAAAAGGAAACAAAGCTTCAATTCCTGACTTGCACCAAAAACGCAGAAAGCTTGCAATCTTCCACCAAGGCTTGATCAACCAATACTTGTGCTGCAATCTTCCACCAAGGCTTGATCAACCAATACTTGAGCTACATCATTCTCCCCCACTTTAAAAGGATTCATCCCCGAATCCGTATCCACATAAAGAGGATCATCCGGGTAGAATTCAACCAAATCTGCAACATTTAAAGTAGGAGAAATATTCCACCCATCCGGCAAGTCCACCACATATGCGTTATCATTGATCTTCTCCAAAATCTTGCAAGGACCAATTTTCTTCGGATGAAGCTTGCTATAGGTACCGTAAGGAAAACGTTCTTTGCGCAAATAAACCATAACCATGTCTCCCACGGAAAACACCTTGAGGCAGCGTCGCGCTTCTTTCTTATACTTCGCATTAGATTCCTCAATATTCTTCTTCACCTCGGCTTGAGCAGTATCTAATCATTTACGCCATATTCTTAGCCGCAACACTATAACCCGGGTAAGCTAGGCAACGGAACCAAATCAAGAGTATGAGTAGGAGCCCTCGATAAACAATCTCGAATGGAGTCATCTTTGTAGTCTGTTGGTCATATTGTTGAATGCAAATTCGGCGGTTGCCAACACCAAGTCCCACTTCTTGGGATGATCACTACACAAACAACGAACCATGCTACCCAAAGTTCTATTGACCACTACGTTTGTCCATCGTTTTGCGGATGAAACGAACTACTAAGCTGCAAGCTTGTCCCAAAAATCTTCCAAAAGAGTACGCCAAAAGTGACTCAAAAACTTCGTATCACGATCGAAGTAATAGTCTTTGGAACACCATGCAAGCGAGCGATCTCTTTGAAAAATAATCACGCAATATGAGCGGCATCGCGATCTTTCTACAAGGAATAAAATGAGCCATCTTGGAGAAGCGATCAACCACACAAAAACAGAATCATTGGACCTGCGTTGCGTTCGAGGTAACCCAAGCACAAAGTCCATAGAAATATCCACCCATGGCTTATCGAGGCGGTAATGGAGTATACAATCGATACGTATTACGTGCCTTATTCGTCGACAAACCATACACCTTTGCACAATCTTATAAGTATCCCTGAATTTGTGGCCAAAAGTACTTCTTTGTAACTAACTTTCATTGTCTTATCACGCCCATGATGTCCATCACGATGAATCTCAAAAATAAGACTCTCAGCGAGACGAAACCTGCGGAATACACAATCTATTTTTGTAGAATAAAAACCCATCTTGCAACAAAAACAAACCAATTGAAACCCCATCACGACACTTGGCCCATTCTTCTGCAAAATCCGCATTTGTCTCATATAAGTCCTTCAAACACTCAAATCCAATTACCACATTCGCATAGTAATCAACAAATTTGCCCTACGACTCAAAGCATCGGCTACCTTATTATGTTGTCCACTCTTGTGCTGGATAACAAAGGTGAATTGCTGCAAATAAGCCACCCAACGAGCATGCATACGATTAAGAGATTTTTGACCATTCATATACTTCAAAGCCTCATGATCAGTATGAAGAATAAACTCACGATGAAGTAAATACTGCTCCCAATGCTTAATTGCTTGGACCACTGCATAAAACTCAAGCTCATAAGTCGTCCACTTCGTTTTGACTCTTCTAACTTTTGACTCATAAAAGCAACCGGCCTCTTTTCTTGTGTCAAAAGCCCCCTATCCCAATCACGCGCAGCATCGGTCTCAAGCTCAAAAGGCTTAGAAAAATCGGTAAAGCCAATAATGGAGCATTCGTCAATTTCTCCTTGATCAAAGCAAAACTAGCAGCCGCCTCATTACCCATAGAAATTTCCCTTTCTTCATGCACTCGATGTCGGGGCCACAATAGTCTTTGAAATTACGAATAAAGCGGCGATAGAAAGTAGCGAGGCCATGAAAGTGCGAACCTCGCTAACAGTTGTAGGTGTAGGCCAATCACGAATAGCTCGAATCTTATCCTCATCCACATGAATACCATCTGCAGAAACAATGTATCCCAAGAATAATAGTTTATCAAGCATAAAACTACTTTTCTTGAGATTTATGTACAACTCATTCTCTCTCAAGCTTCTTGAGAGCGCTTGTATATGTCCAACATGCTCCTCCTCGATCGTGCTAAAAATCAAGATGTCATCAAAATACACCACCAAGAATTTACCATTAAAGGGCTTCAACACTTGATTCATCAAACGCATGAAAGTACTAGGTGCGTTAGATAAACCAAAAGGCATCACCAACCATTCATACAACCCCTCCTTGGTCTTGGCGGTTTTCCACTCATCACGAGGCGAACACGAACTTGATGATAACCACTCCTCAAATCAATCTTAGAAAAGACTTTAGCACCACGAAGCATATCTAACATATCATCAAGACGGGGAATAGGAAAAGCGATACTTCACAGGTAATTTTATTAATAGCCCGACTATCAACACACATACGCCATGTCCCATCTTTCTTAGGAACTAGGAGGCGGGAGCTGCACAAGGACTTAAACTTTCCTGTATATAACCCCTTTTCAACAAATCTTCTACTTGCTCTCTTAAAATATCATGTTCTGCTGGACTCATTCTATAGTGTGGGAGATTAGGAAGAGATGCACCAGGAACCAAATCAATGTTATCTTTGAATGTTGCGCAAGGGAGGCAACCCTGCGGGAAGTTCATCGGCATAATATCACCATATTCTTTCAATAATGATTCCAAGGATTTAGGAACCAAACTCACAGAACCCGACACATCTTTTCTTACCACCGCAAAAAACACATTTAGCCTCAACAATATCATCCAAAAATTCATTAACAGTACAAAGCGAAATAATAGGCTTCTTTCTCTCCATGACACAATGACTTTTAACCTTTAAAGGGCATAAATTAAAACGTGCTCCATCTTTCATGAAACTAAGATAATTATCTCGCCCTTTATGCACCACATTAAGATCAAATTGCCAAGGTCTACCCAGTAGTAAATTGCATGCATTCATATCTATAATATCACATAGAATAGTATCCTTATATCGCCCAATAGAGAAAGAAACAAGACATTGTTCTTGTACCTTAATATTGCCGACTGCATTGATCCAACCAACTGAATAAGGAGAGGGATGTGGTTTTACCTCAAGCTTCAACTTGTCTACAATACCACGAGCCACCAAATTTTCACTGCTCCCACTGTCAACAATAATCTGAATATCAACATCTTTAATCTTCCCTTTGGTGCGAAAGATGTTGTGTCTTTTAGGATCCTCCTCTTCGCTAGGGGTAGTCAACATTAATCTATTAACCACAAATGTCCCATGATCTTCCACACCTTCATCATCATCATTGGGATCCTCCTAATATTCTGGACAATCACCTTCATCAACACCATCAACATGATCCACCACATTAACACTCTTACGACGAGGACACCCACTAGAATTATGGCCTACCTGCCCACATTTAAAACACTTATTGCCAAAAGTTTTGGCATAAGGATTAGGATTTTGCTGCCCTGTAGTAGTGGTAATGTTGGCCTTCTTAGCTTGTGTAGGTTGAATAACTGCAGGAACTTCATTCTTCTCCTCTGACACCTTCAAGCCAGTAGTTGGTGTCTTGTCCTGTGTCGCACCCTTGCTTCCAGAATAAGAACCCCCATAATTCCTGAGATTTGATTGAGTCCTAGCAGAAAATGCAAGTTGTCTCTCCACCGTCATAGCCTTTTCAATTGCGTCATCCAAAAATTCCATAGTATGCATCTCCACCAGACTTTTGATATTGAATCGAAGTCCATTGATGAATCTTGCAGTTTGTTGAACCTCTGATTCACCCATATCACAACGAGCAGACAAAGTATGGAACTCATGCGAATAATCAGTTACTGTTCTAGCACCCTGTTTGCATTCCAAAAATTTTTTGATAAATAACTTGGGAATAATTTTTGGGTAAGAAACGTTGACGCAAGGCCATTCTCATCTGTGGCCATATAGTAATTGGCTCTCTAAACTCGCGACGCAATTGATTAGATAATTGCTTCCACCATGCAGAAGCACCGCCACGCAATTTATACGCCACATACGGTACTTTCCTATCCTCAAGAATATTCATCAAAGTGAAATACTTCTCAACCTCCTCAAGCCAATCAGAAAATTCAATCATATCCAATTCACCAGTAAAGGAAGGTAAATAGGCCTTGATTTTAGGCAATTGCTCAGGAACATGATTACCTTCTCTCCTACGATTATCTCTATCTCCTCCGGCCGGCGAAACACGACGGGGAATGTCCTCGCGTCCTACAGCGTCTTCTTCAAGACCTACCCTCTGCCTTTGGTTCACACCAGCAATACCAACCTCTAAACGACCCAATGCCGCTATGAGCTCTGCATGATCTCTACGTTGATCTTCTTGCATCGCTGTCAAAATGGCGGTTAGTTGTGCTAGGATGGCTTGTGTATCGTTGTTTCCTCCATTGTTGTCGGCCATCGTCCAAGGATTGCTCTGCTCGATACCAATTAATGTAAGCATAGCGGAAATCAACGAGATAAGCGAACAATTCAAGGGAACGTTCGACCTTAATTCGAACCCACGAACAAAGGATTTGATAAGAAATCAATCAGATCTCTTCTGCAAGCCAATTAAGACTTAAAGGTTGAAAACCCAAATTGCTAAGCAATAGTAAATTGATAAAGATAAAAGTCGCCGTTAAACAATAACAAAGAAATTATTTATACTACCTAGGAAAGCTGGAAAACCTATCTAAAAAGGATTTAGAAAACTAATTGTTTAAGACTCCTAATTGTTTAAGACTCCTAATTGAAAAGGAAACATATTTAGAAAAAACTAATTGTTTAAGACTCCTAATTGTTTAAGACTCCTAATTGAAAAGGAAACAAAGCTTCAATTCGACTTGCACCAAAAGCTTGCTTGCAATCTTCCACCAAGGCTTGATCAACCAATACTTGTCTTTTAATCTTCCACCAAGGCTTGATCAACCAATACTTGAGCTACATCAATGTTCTAAGCTAAAACATATTTTGCATGCTATGTATTCACGAAACGGACTTTTCAGAATACAATTCATTTTTTTCTGAACACACTTTCGAGCATATTTTCGGATAAATACAAGACAAAACAGATATATTTCATGCCCTAAAGTTTATTTTTCATGCATGCTTATGCTGCAGGGACATAGCAAATGCCATAAGAATATTTATTCTCATGATTGGTGGCATTTTATTTTCTTTTTAGCGCACCCCTAATGCAGCTTATTGGATAATAAATTCAAATGCTGGATGCATGTACTACTTTATTTGATGCAAATGTGATGCCTAAAAATTACAGAATGCTTATTAACATGATGCATGGGCATTCTTTATTCTATCATGCATGCAATAATGCAAAATGTAGTACATATCTTTAAAATGCAAAACACACTTTTATGATGCCTAGAATGCAAAAACGTTTATTTAGATACAAAACAATACATATAATCTCTTTTGTTTTGTTTTGTTTTGTTTTTTTGTTTTTGTTTTTTTTTTTGTTTTTGTTTTTTGTTTTTGTTAAAACATGTACAAACATTTACAATGCAATATAATTTTATATGATGCAAAAAAAAAAAAAAATACAGACTCAAAACACACGCACAAAGCAAAGTTTTACCGATATCTAATGGGTAATGGCACGTTGTATCTCAGAAACGGATTTTAAAGGAATATACCTTCGGGCTCGAGCGGGTTTTCCCCTTTTTTTCATGATATGCGGGGATAGGAAAAGGCAGTCACCTCCTGCTGTTCTCGGCCATATAATTGTTGCAGGGCTACACCTGGCATAAGGCTATTCTCATAGCCCCTGCATTTTTCTTCGCAATTAGACAGGGCAGCAGTGAATGGTTAGAACCCAAGTCGTCTGGCTGTTTCAGGACAACTACAGTGCGAATAATGAATAGGACGGGGACACTTCTGGTGCTTCTCATTCTGATGAGGCTGAGCCTTTTCTGTGCCTTGCAGAAGAAGTATATAGGCCCGGCTGGGCGGACGCCGTAGACATTGATGGACCACCTTGGGGCTTAGGCTGCAAAAGAAGGGATAGTTTCTGGGAAATCAAAGGGGGATATAGGCAATAGATAGATATGTACATGCAATCAATGTATAACCTAAATTTTTTTAGCAATTATTCCTAAGTTGCACCTTAGGACCTGAAAATTTTATATTTTAGTGTTTTATTGCGAGCTTCCTATCGTGGTTTTTCTTCTTTTTCTTTTGTCAGTTGAGCCCCTTGCATGCTGAAGACTGGAGGTAGGTGCCGAGGTTTCAAAGAGTGCTTTCCCTCCCCTTTTTCTCCTGATATATATTTTTTTATTTGGCTCTAACTTTTGCCTAGGCTGCCCTTTCGGGTTTTCAACCTAGCGAGCCCTTATTTCTCCTTTTTATTTTTATTTTTTTATTTTTTTTTATTTGCTCTAATTTTTGCCTAGGCCGCCCTTTCGGGTTTTCAGCCTAGTGAGCCCTTATTTCTCCTTTTTATTCTCTTTTTTTTTTTTGCTCTAATTTTTGCCTAGGCCGCCCTTTCGGGTTTTCAGCCTAACGAGCTGGAGAGGGAAGCACTTGCCAGATAGGGTGGCTCAAGCATAATACCTTTTGAGCTCGTGGAGATTGGAGGGCTGAACAAGGTCTTCTTTTTCCTGGTTTGTGAGGAGTATGGCACCTCCTGACCAGATCTCTTTGACAATATACGGCACATCGTGGAAGAGGGTGGTGGCAGCCTTTTGATAAGTAGCCCCATCATTTTTTTAGCCCAGACGGCATGACATAATAGCAGTAGGTCCCCCAAGGGGTGGTGAATGAAGTCTTTTCTTGGTCCTCTGCTGCCATTTTGATTTGACTATAGCCCAGCATGCCGTCGACGAAGGATCTGATTTCATGAGCAGCAACGGCGTCTACCACAATATTGATATTGGGTAGAGGGAAGTCATCTTTGGGCGACACCTTGTTGAGGTCGCAAAAGTCTACGCAGATCCGGACCTTCCTGTTGGGCTTGGGAACGGTCACTATATTGGACAGCCAGATTGGGTATTTTACTACCCGAATGAAATTGACGTGTAGCTGCTTCATGATTTCTTTTTTAACTTGTAGTGACCATTCCGGCTTAATCCGGCGGAGCTTTTTCTTGATTGGCCGAGCATCCGGATATAAGGGGATCCGGTGTTCGACTATGGCTGGATCTAGCCCCGACATATCTTCATAGGATCAGACAAATATGTCCACGAACTCTTTGAGGAGATCAATGAGTGTTACCCTTTCAGAACCTTGCAGGTAGTTGCCGATTTTGATTTCTTTGATTTCATTGTCCGATCCCATTGATAGTGGATAAGTCTTCGATTCTTTGTTGATGAATGATGTTGTTCACGGTGCTCGGCCCGACTTTACAAGCTCAAGCAAATAATTTTTATCTTTTGGGTCCATTTCATTAAATGACTCATCTTTATAATTATTTAATGCGTCTTTTAATGTAGGTGCAACTAAGGAATAAGCAAAGACAATTAGATTATCATTAAAAGCAAACCGTACAGGGTTTATTACATTATTGAGGACCTGGGGTTTGAGATCCTCAACTTCAGGGAGCGGATCGGTAGATGACCAATCCATAAAGCTAGGGAAAGGAATAGGGATAATATATCCGAAGCGGTCCACCAGATCTGCGGGCGTCAAAAGTGGGCGATCGTAGTATACTAGTTACTGAGAGGTTTATTAGAAATAGACTCAAACTCAGCAGGGAGCTTCTCATAATCAGTGCATCTGCCTATCATACCCAGGAAGTTGTCGCTTGGTCTTTGTCAGAGTGATCACCTCTTTCCAGGTTTGGTTGGTAGGCTCGGCCAAATCGTGTAAGGTGGCTAACATCCCCATCGACCCAAGTGGCTTTTCCAATATTACAAGTACTTTGGCTACCCAGGATAGTGTCCCAAGAGAGCATATTGCAGCTAGGCTCTTTTATGGATGGGGATGGAAAGAAAGGAACAAAGATATATGGTAATGGGTGTTTATTTGTTTCGAACTTGGGTACACAAAAATTTTCATCAACCTCAATCATGTTGATTTGAGGTAGAGGGTTATTGACTATATTTGCTCTGGGAGGAGGCTTTTCAATAACCTTATCATCTATAAGATCTGGATAGCATCTCGAGTATATAACATTTATCGGTGAGGTGACCACTGCAGCGATGATATTCACAGTACTGGGCATGATTCCAAGTCCTGGGCAGGGGGTTTGGTGGCTTATAATTTTCCATAGGCTTTAACACTCCTTGTGTCATTAGCCCCTGTAGGATCACAGACTGGGAGGCTTGTAGTTCATCATAATGCCGGTTCTGATTTCTGAAATTTTTGTTTGGGCCATTATTCCCTCCGATTGTGTTGACAGACCTGTCTGCTCCATAAGACCATGGAACAGTGCCATAACTTTGGGTAGAAAAAGTGGCTGATGCACTCCTTACCATATTGACAGCTGGTGCTGGTGTGGCTGCGGCTGTCTTTCCTTTAGAGTAACAGAAAGAGCTAGGAGGCGTATTGACTTGTAATTGCCCGTCCGTATATCTTCATCAATACGGGCTCCTATCTCCACTATTTCTTTAAAATTGGTGTAGGGAGATACCGCGTGTGTTCGAGTAAATGGGTTGGAGGTTTTTGATGAACATTACGCATGACTCGGCCGGATCAGTGCATCGAGGTTTGAGCTAACTTTCTTTTCCACCTGACTGCGAACTCAGCACAGGTTTCTTTTTCCCTTTGGGTGCATGACTCAAGGTCCCTTCATTTTTCAAGGTCGGTGTTGTCTTTATATCTTTCAAGGAACCCTTCAGCTATCTGGTCCCAAATATTCATGGTGCCACTATCAGACAACATTAGCCATTGCTTGGCAGCCCCTATTAAGGTGAGGTGAAAATTGGCGACCATAGCCTCAAAGCTAGCTCCCGCGCATGCCGGTGGAATAAGATTTTAAGTGGGATATAGGGCATCCAGTCCCATCAAATTTTTCTATGTCGGGCATTTTGAATTTTAAAGGCAATACTGCTGCAGGTTGTAATGCCAGTGCCCGCATAGAAAATTCCCCTTTGTTGAGAAGTTTAAGCATCATGGCCTTCATATTTTCCATGCCGGCCTCCATTTTGGTGGCTGGGGGAGTTGGCCATTGGTATATCTTTAATTTGGATTAGGGAAGAAATTTGGGTTAATTTCTGGTTGAGGTATCTGGTAAGGATTTTGGGCAGTATATGGATTTTGGGCTGGATACGGATTTTGGGTTGGTGGATTTTGGGCTGGATATGGATTCTGGGCTGGTGGATTATTGATGGTTTAAATTTGGGCGGCAGGGATCATTATAAGGTAAATAAGTGGTAATTTGGTGCAGCGGGTTATAACTTTGTGGGTTTATATGTGGGCTATTCTGGAGTAGGTTGGTTATGGGAAAAAGGAGGTCATTTGGGCTTTGGGGAATATTGGTGTTTGGGGAAGGATATGAAGGATAAGACGGGTAAGGGCTGATATTTGGGTAGTAGGGACTTGGTGGAGGATTGGGATTTGGGGTATCGACAGTATTTGGTGGGTTAATGTTTGGTTGGGGGTTTGGGTTTGGAGGCACATGAGATGTTGATGCTTCATGGGGGATTGCAGGGGAAGAGTTCACCTCACCACTGGATTTTAAACTTTGCACCAGACTAGCCATTTGGTTCATCATACGATCAGTCGCTGCACCCAACTTTTGGTCTAACCATTCTGCATTGCTAGAGTCGAGGGCGTACCACAGGCCCTGCATCTATACCACGGATTGCTCACTTTCTTTGCCATCTTGCTCGGATACGTATTCTACGAGGCGGTTACGCCGCTTATCGTCGATCGCGATATCCTCTATTACGATTTACGCACTTATTTCCGTATCAACCGGCTTAGTACTATCTCTACTTTTCCAAATTCGGGCGGGTTTACGAGGAAAATGGGTTATGGAGGAGGTATTTGAAGGCTGGCTGAAGGCTTTTTGGGGTTGGAGTACAACATGCCTTTATTAGTATATTTTATTATTATTATTATTTATGTTCCCTACAATTGACCGGATAAGCACCTGCTTTATTTTAACAGTCTCAAGACTTTCCCTGGAACAATGGATTCTTTTTCCAGAGTATAGGACCAATGTATTCCACCTGCCTTTCGACTCCCCAAGACCGGACTGATCCTAGGCGAATGGCCTATACTCTTTTCAGGATCCACCATTCGAAATGGTCTAGGTCGAGCATCAAAGAATAATAAGTCGGCCCTTGCGTATTTATTCATATATTTTTTTGGTTGCTTGCAATTACTTTTTTTTACTTGCGCATATATATATATATATATATATATATATATATTACCCTTTTTGTCTTTTTTTTTTTTTTTACAGGGGCTGACCCACGATTCAAAGATGCAAAAACCGGTCGGTCTTTGAAGTGTCCTGAGAATCTATATGCATTCTAACGTTGGCTTATATAGGGGGTAGACTGGCCATGGTGTAGGGTAACAGTTCGGAATATATTTACATGTGTGCGTGTGTGCGGTAACTAAAAAGTAGTAAAGTCTCTTTTTTCGGATATACAAGCAGAAAATAAAAGCAGATATAGTGCGTGCTTCAGCATTGCGTGTGGATTTTCTCGGTTTTTTAGTTTGGCGCGAGCAAGCACACATATTCGAAAATAGAAAGAAAAGTGGAGAATCTATCTATTCCTATTAATTACAAATTTGTCCTATGTCCCCAAAATAAAATGACAGAATGAATGCAAATATGTACAAATTTTGCGGAATAATAAACAGAACAAAATAATAATATAGAGCCGAAAATGAAGCAATATTAAAAATAAAGCCCCGGCCCTTTTATTGTGCTGCCCGGAAATTTATTGCAAACATATATATTTTATTTTTATTTTTTTGATTTTGAAAAAAAAAATTCGAAATTTTTTGTCTGCCCCTTTTTTTAATAAAAAAAAAGAATATTTTTAAACATACATGTAACGATTATCGGAGCAAGCTGGCAAGATGGAGGATCATATCCACAAATATAGACACGAATGTATAGGAGCATAATATTTAAATGCGTAAATTAATATAACAAGCATACTTTAGCCATAAACAAATAAAAACAAAAAAGTTTTCTTTTATGAGTCTAGCCCTCCATTTTATTTAAAATAAAACGATCTCCCTAGCAGAGTCGCCACTGTGGGTTCCCGGGAAATGCGCCCGCGCCCCGCGCGCCCTTGGATAGGGGTGCGCATACGTGCGGATGCGGGGACATCCACTGCTCGCATTCCATCCTCCCTTGTTTAGGGGAAAACGAAATTAAAAGTGCGAGAGGAATGCTGTCTTAGATAGCGCGTTGGAATGCGCCTCGGTTGCCTTTAGTGGATTTTTGATCCAATATGGGAACCTTGGGTTTCCCGTATCAAGTTATCCTTTTTTTAGGGGATACCAGGATATGGGAATGCATCACCATTTCATTCTCATTTTCCCTTTTTTAGGGGAAAACGAAAAAGTGTAAAAAAGGATGTTGCGACGCCCCCACCATGGATTTTATGAAAATAGCCTTATGGCCCATTTCGGATCACTATGAGAGCTTTGGGTTTCCCGCGTCAAGTTATCCCTTCTTTAGGGATATCAGGACATGGGAATACATCACCCTTCCATTCCAATTCTTCATTTTTTAGGGAAAAATTGAAAAGTGCAAAGAAGGAATGTTGCGAGGCCCCACTGGATCCAAAAAGTTTTAGAGTCGCCATCTTTATTTTAAAGCAAAAATAAAGCAAAACCAGAGAAAAAAAATAGAAAACCAGAGATAGAAAAGCAGGTTCGGAGGCTAAGTTACGAGTTGGGAAGGTGCTAGGCACCCAACTCGCCCTTCGATCTCAAAATAGTTTTTGGCTAAAGTATGTTTTTGTTATATTTATTTAGCGAGATAAATAAAGCATTAAAAACGAGGAAAATAAATACAAACACATCCGTGGCTACATTATTTACGGACTTGCAGTCATTTCCTTACAATAATTACAAATATATTTAAAAATATTTGGCCATTATAACGGCTCTTTTACATAATATTTCCTAATCTAATCTGGACAGCACAACGGCTTATAATCGCTGCATTGGGCCGGATTTTAAATAACAAATTTATAAATAAAACGCCCTTAAAGGCTATTACCTTTTAGGCGGAGTGTGCTCGCTCGTCCTTCTCGGAGAGGGAGACTTTTATTCTTCTGCTGCTATGATTTGGGCAGAGTGACGGCTTATTTGTGGTGTTTTTGGCTTACTCACTCGGGCAGAATGACGGCTTATTTGTGGTGGTTTTGGCCTATTTGGTTGGGCGGAATAACGGCTTATTTCGGGTGATTTCAGTCTATTTACTCGGGCAAAGTAACGGCTTACTTTATGGTTTTTGGGTCGGAAAAATAAGGTGGATACCTAACTAAAGGACTAGGGATTACTTTAACCGGTTGGTTTTGTGTTTGGAGGAGGTTTGGCGGGGTTTGAGGCTTTGTGGAGATCACTCACTATCTCACTTCGCTCTCTATTTCTTCGGTAACGGAGGCGCGGAGAGTTTTCTTGGATGAATTGTGTGTCTGAAGGTCGACCAAGCCTCTATTTATAGCTGGGGATGAGGACTTATCGGGGAATAAATTTTCCTCTTCGTTGCTTCAATGTCTTATACAATCCGCTGAGAGATTTGCACAATACGGTGACTGTAGCAGTTCTGTAGCTTGTGTGAATGCACTGTAGCAGCAAAATGGGCGCCACCCCTATTAGAAATGGGCGCCACTCCCACATTGAGTGTGGGTGGCGCCAGCACTTATTCAAACTGGCTTTGTTTTTGACGTTTTGAACCCTGCATTTCATTCTTTTGCGCATCCTGCTTTGTCCTTTTGCATTTTTGACCCTGTAACTTGACATTTGTTAATGTTTTAACAGGTCTTGATATTTTATGTCATGTCACTTACATGGGGTACGAAATTGGGGTGTCTACATATACATGGTGTTATAATTTACATGCTCGTGAACTTGACTAATTACTTGATCTATGCAGTTGGAAGTGATATTATGAATTACGTTAACATCTTTGAAATTGTACCTTGAAACTTACAAGTATGAGAGCAATATGTACTAGTTGGAATTTCTTTGCTTTGAGAATACAATGAGTTTACTTTATAACTCATTGGATTTCTGTATGTATTAATTCTTTGTTGAGCACTAGTTTGAACATAAACAACATGAATAGGTCAATTTGAATACCAAGAAGTGCTCGTATGAATAAGTTTCAATTGCGCAATTGAACAGTCTATTATGGGGGGGTTAAGGGAACCTCTGACTAGGTCACGGGGCGGAGAGCAATGCTAGTTAGCAGCGGCACCCTAACTCGGGCCTGAAACCGAACTCTCCACTATGGCCAAGTGGGGGAAACACCATGAATAATATGTTAAGTATCACGACTTGTCTAGGGTGTAGGGACCTAGCCTCGTGATGACTTGTACCCGGGTTGTGAACAATTGGTTGGTTTGATAAACAGAACAAGAGATTTATCAAGATATACAAGCTTCAACAACAAAAGTGGGGGTGACAAGGTCGGAAGTGATTGGTCGGAGATGTATCTCAACCCAGTGAAAAATTGGTAAACTCTATGTGTTTCTATATCACAAATATATGAGCATGATATCTTATTACTCGTGGTTGGTCATTGTATTGACTGATATGAGATGGTGAATACTTTGAGCCGGCTACATAGTAATGAGACTTGATTGACTAATTTGTTATTACTGCCTTTAAAACTGCTCCATGATAATATGTCTTGAAATGTTGCATATATGCATAGCATACATAAGATCGGTAAAATCATACTGATTCTTAAACTCACCCCTTCTCGTTTGCATGCCCCGTAGATTGCAGCTTGACAAAGAAGTTTGACATATGAAGTAAGAGAAGATTGGAGTGCTCAACTTTGATATAAAACATTTATGTATTCTATTTGGGTTTATCAAAATTATAAAGAAAATACATTTGTATCAAATATTGGTATTTTTGAGAAATTATTATTTATTCGTTTTTTCCGCTGCAAGTTATAAAATATTTTATTTGGAGTTATTTTGGATTGAATTTTCGGAACACATGGTGGACCCAGTCTCGTTTGGTCCTAGGATCGGGGTCGTTTTGTTTCACAGTTAAGATGTGTGTGAGCTAGTTCACGTCTCGAGGTGGGTTTTAAGGCGTGACAGCACATGAAACCGTGGTTCTAAAAAGAATCAAGAACTAAGAGAACAAAGAAGACAACTTATGAAGTTCTTGATGGGACTGCATGATAGTTACTTGAACATAAGATGCCAGATCCTTAGGATGAAACCCTTGTCCACAATTGGAGAAGCCTACTATATGGTCAGACATGAAGAAACACAAAGGCAAGGATATGTCCCAGAAACCAATTTTCTTGTTGCCAATATAGCCCAGATGGGACAAAGTCAAACCAATTCAAAGAAGTATCGGGATGTACCAATTCAAAACAAGATAGGATACACCAAGACTCTTTTCAAGAAGGGGGTTTTCTTCGACTACTGCAGTAGGGAAGGACATGTGAAAGAAGAATGTTATTGACTCATGGGGCTCCCTATAGGACACCTTGGAAACTCTAACCATCCTGCACACAAAGCAAGAAACAACAAAGTTCAGAATAGGGCCAAGACTCAAGAAAATTATGCTTCTGTCAACCAGCCAAAGCCAGAAGTTCCTAGAGCCATGCAGGTTTAATCATCTCAAATCCACAGTGGATATAAGAACACCAAAAACAACATAGGGCAGCCTAGTCTGGAACAATTACAAATGCAACCAAACCAAGTCATGACTATGCTTAAGGCCAAAGACAACCCAGAAGACCAAGACCAATCAAGATGGACATAGATTCATTGGTATGACACACATGGCATGTACTTCTATCATAGAATACCATTCTAGAATAAGTCATTCCATGCATACTTGGATCATTGATTCAGGTTCCACAGATCACATATGCACATCATTAACTGTCATGCATGATATTGAGATTCTCACCCATCCTATGACTTTGTCTCTTCCCAATGGTGCTAAGGTCAATGTCACTCACTCTAAAAAGCTTTTATTAACCCCTATCTACCATTAGAAAATGTGTTCTACATCCCCAAATTTCAGTACAACCTCATGTCTGTATCCAAACTCTCACTACAAACCAAATGCAATACTCTTATTATTGGAACACAATGTGTTTTCCAGGACCAGCAGATGACCAAGATCTTAGCTACTGGTGAGCTATATGAAGGACTCTACCTGCTCAAAGTTGATGCTCCCCACCTTTGTTCTAATGCCTGAAGAAATAATGACATTATGTGTTGGCACCAAAGGCTAGGGCATAACTCCCTAAGCACTCTCAAGAAAATCATGTCCTTATCATATCTTTGTAATAGTTTAGGCACTAAAACAATTACTATGTATCACATTTGTCCCTTGGCCAAACAACACATGTTACCCTTCAATCTTAGTAGCATTAAAAGTAAAGATTGTTTTGAACTCATACAACACATGTTACCCTTCAATCTTAGTAGCATTAAAAGTAAAGATTGTTTTGAACTCATACACTGTGACTTGTGGGGACCTTATAGAAAAACACTATGAATGGATGCAAATATTTCTTAACCATAGTGGATGATTATTCTAGGGGTGTATGGACCTTTTTAATGTCAACCAAAACACATGTTTTCACATTATTAAAGCAATTCAATGCCTATGTATAAAACCATTTCAAAACAACTATACAATTTTGCAGAACTGATCATGGGACAGAGTTTTACAACTTAGAGGTCATACCATACCTTATCAACCCAGGCATTGCACACCAGAGTTCCTGTGTGGATACTCCCTAGCAAAATGGGGTTGTAGAAATGAAACATCAGCATTTATGAGAAACAGAGCATTCAAGGTCTTTTACAACAAGAAATGGAAAGAGACTTGCCAAGAATGGCATTATGAGAACTGAAGCTCGTAAGAGCCATAACAAAGGAAACCAAATGATACACAGAAACAGAGCATTCAAGGTCTTCATTCCTTCTACACCAGCTGTTGTTCATACCTAATCAACCCAAACTAAACCCAGCAACATAAAATTGGAAATTTATCCAATGATTTAACTCCCGAGGAGAGATTTTCATGGGTACGTTCAAGCACATTCTGACGGAGCAGGAATTTCACCTGCAGGTGGCGATTAATTAATGATTGGGGGTTGGGGACACGCCAACGAAGATGAAGAAAGAAAAATAATAAGAGAATAAAAACAATCTTGAAAAAGAATTTTCAATGTAATGTTGGTTTAAATTTGCCAAGGGCATTTTCCGGATATCATTTTTTTCTTAAAAATGCTAACTTTTAAGCATTAACTCTTGGCCTAAAACGGAGTTAGAAATAGTAATTATCAAGATAATAATTATTAGATCATCGATTGTATTTTTGGATCCTCGTGCTGTTACCTAAGAACTTAATATGTAACATTCTCTTTTCTGGATTGAATCCAGAATATACTGCGACACAAATTAATTGGATCGCCAAGAAATCACCAAATACAGCATTTAGATTGGATTACAATGGAAATCTACAGTTAAAATGATATTCGGTCCACAGTTATTAGTCATATTTGAGCAAAGAAACAAAACCAAAAATTTACTGAGTTACATTCCTTCCCATGGCATTTTTCAAATTTTTTTTTTTTTCCATGTTGATCCACAACAGCTAAGGGCAACCATCATCAGATTCCAACAATCAGGTTCTCTGCCTTACCCTCCTGCCACTTGTGTCTCCGCCATCTGACAGTTGAGCCCAAACACTTCGAGATTTTCCACCACTACTACAGTCTTCCTCGCAACCAGCCACCGTCTTAAGCAGTTCTGACTGCAATGCTGGACGGTTTTCCTTAAGGTACTCGAACCCATCTGATCGCATAACAGCTGCAGTGAAAAGTCAATAGAAAGAGTAAGACAACTTTCACGTTTGATTAATCACGAAATGTATACATTTTTGATAGGTAAGTGTGAGACCCCTTGGATTAAAAAAAGCAGAATCTATGGATTAAAAAAACAAGTGTAATGTTTTCTTT
>CM028382.1:13425349-13575579 GCA_013146195.2 Codonopsis lanceolata
TCCCTGGAACCGGGAGCTATTGTTCCTCCCTCACCGGATGGGGTACCTGTCGAGATAACTGAGCGGACCTAGCAACACAACGGTCCATGAGAATGGAGATGCCGTGATGACGAAGGAGACACTTCTAGCTGTTCTGAGAACAGGGGTTCTTCTCCGTGCCTCGTAAGAGGGATATGGGCCCTGGCTGGGTGGACGCCGCAGTATGAATAGACCGCTAGAGGCCGAGTCAGAAAAGGAAGGAATGTTTGGGGAAACAAGTAGTGGGCAGGCATATGTATGTGCAATGCGCTTAATGTATAATGTAGACGTTTAAATAAATATTCCTAAGTTGCACCTAGACCTTGTAATATATTTTAAGTATTTTAATGTGAGCTTCCGTTGTGGTTTTCCTCTTTCCTTTGTCGCTTGAGCCTATTGTATGCCAAAGAACTGAGATAAAATGCCGAGACTCAAAAGAATGCTTCCCCTCTTTTTCTCCTCGATTTTCCATTTTTTATATGCTCTAACTTTTGCCTAGGCCGCCTCTTTCGGTTTTCATCCTAGCGAGCCCTTATTTCTCCTTTTATTGTTTTTTTTTTTTTTTTTTTTGCTCTAACTTTTGCCTAGGCCTCTTTCGGTTTTCAACCTAGCGAGCCGGGAGAGGGAAGCACTTTGTCGGATAGATTGGCTCAAGCATAGTACCTTTTGAGCTTGTCAAGGTTGAAGGGTTGAACAAGGTCCTCTCCTTCCTGGTTTGTGAGGTACGGCCTCCCCACCGGATCTCTTTGACAATGTACGGTCCCATCCACCGGAGATTTCCATTTTCCCCTAGTGTCAACATAACTAGGGGTTTTTTCGGCACCGTGATCTCCGACCCGGATGTCGCGCCTTTGACTTTTTGTTGAATGCCCGGCGCGCCTTTGATAGGCTCGGTGTGCTCTATGGCTAGTAAACGCCGCTCATCGATCGTGGCTAATTCTTCAAATCGCCTTTGACCCGCCGACCTCAAGCATGTCGATTCCATCATTACTCTTAATGATGGTACTTCAACTTCAATAGGCAGCACTGCCTCCATGCCGTATGCTAGAGAGTAGGGGTACCCTGGGTGTACGAACCGAGGTGCGATAGCCCCCAGAGGCTAGCGTAACTTTTCTCGCCAGTCTCTTCCTATATCGCCCATTTTTCCTCGATGATGTTCTAGAGTTTTGTTGGTCGCCTAACGGCACCATTTGCTTGTGGCCGGTAAGGGAGGATTTGTGTCTTTGAATTTTGAACTGCCGAGCGCACTTCACGTCCCCTTCAAAATGAGAGCCGTTGTCGGAGATGATCTCGAAAGGTACCCCATAGCGGTATATGATATTGGCTCGTGATAAATTGAAACCTTTCTCGGCATTTAGGATCTTGTAAGAAGAGGCTTCCACCCACTTTGTAAAGTAGTCGACGGCTACTAGAACGCACTCATGGCCATTAGATCCCTTCGGTGAATTTGGCCTATGACGCCGATACCCCATGTGAGAAGGGCCAGGGGCCGTGGAGTTGTAGAAGTGTGCGGGGCACGGTCCGCAGATTTGCAAAACGCTGGCACTTGTCGCAATGTCGCACCCACCGAATGCGCTTGCTTCAAGCGAGCCAATAGTACCCCTTTGCTGGATAACTTTCTTGGATAGCATATGGCCGCTCATGGGGTCCGCAGTACCACCGTGGAGTTGGTCCATAATTTCTCTTTGGCCTGATCGACACGCATAAAAGATTGAGGCCTTGGTAGTGCCTTTATATAAGCCGCCACCGCCGAATACAAATTGCGATGCCCACTTCGCAGGAGATTCTCCTCTTTGTCTAGGCCGTGGGGTAGATTCCTTTCTAAGCGCATTTTGGATGTCAACATACTGTGGCTCGTGATCCGCCTGTGGGCCGTGCATTAATTTTGAAGCAAGATGTCGGGCGTGACCTTTTCCGACTACAAAGGGTTGGACTTGGTTTCTCATGAATTTGGACTAGTGATGCTAGTGGCCAATGCATCGGCAAATTGATTGCCCCGCGCAAGTAGTGGAATGAGATGGAATCAAACCGAGCAAGTGTGGTTAATTTGGCATGATAAAGTCAAATGGGATCTTGGGTTTTCCACTTCCCTTCGACTTGGTTTATGATCAAGGCGTAGTCTCCAAAGACTTCTCGATTTTTGGCCTTCCTTTGGAGAGCCTCTTCCGTGCCTAATGCAAGCTTCAGATTGGTGTTTGTTGAGCACTCAAACTCCAATCTTAGGGCTGGAGTGTGAGAATCATCGATCGATGAGTAAGATCCCTATGCCAAAGCCTCTTTTGTTGGCCTCGTCAAAGAACATCCGCCACCGGTGTCGGGTCGATTTCCAAGACACCTTCGCCTGGAAGCCGGCTCTGCAGCATCTTCTGTTTTCGAGGTAGATCGGCTAAGTGATCTCGCGACACGCCGCCTTTGATAGATTTGAGCGTGACATATGTTATGTCAAACTCGTTGAGAAGGAAGGCCCACTTAGCCGCCTACGGAAAGTGATGGTTTGTCAAGATGTATTTTATAGGGTCCATCCTCGATATGAGCTTGATGGATCGCCCCCGCAGATAAGTTTTGAGCCTTGAGTTGTCCGCACTAGGCCAAAGCCTTTTTCCAAAGGCCGAATAATTCACCGCTTCCTTGCAGCCTTCCTACTTATGAAGTATATGGCATTTTCGATGTAGGAGTCTTTCTTTCTTGGGCAAGCATGGCTCCTACCGACGTGTCTCATGGACTAAGTATATGAGGAGAGGTTTATGTGTATGGGGTGGAGCTAGCAATGTGGATTGGTGAGGTAGGCTTTATTTTTCAAAGCTAGCCGGCATTTCGTCCCGCACTTGGTCAAGATTTTCTTTAGAGCTTGAAGAGGGGCCCACATGTGGTTGTGAGTCGTCCGATGAAGCGGCCGATATATCAGTAGCTCGCCTAGGAAGCCTTTGACTGTTGGAGTTTTTGGTCATGCATCTCTATGATAGCTTTGATCTTTGCCTGCTCGATCTCAATGCCTTGCTCACCACTAAGAATCCTGTGATCTTGTTTTCGTGACCCCAAATGTGCATTGGTGGGTTGAGTTTCATTTGATGCTTTCTTAACCTTTCAAGAACTTTCGAAGTCTCTCGACATGAGCACCGCATGCCGCTGAATGTACAATCATGTCGCCGACGAGACCTCGATCTCTCTTGTGGATCATCGTGGAAGAGCTGGTGGCAGCCCCTTTGATAAGTAGCCCCGACGCTTTGAGCCCAAATGGCATGACAAGTAAAGAGGTACCCCAAGGAGTGGTGAATGAGGTCTTCTTGGTCTTCGCGCCATTTTAATTTGATTATACCGAGCATGCCGCCGATTTAACGAAGGATCCGATCTTGTGAGCAAGAACAAAGATCTACCACAATATCAATGTTTGGTAACGGAAATCATCTTTGGGCGACGCTTTGTTGAGGTCGCTAAGTCGACGCAGATTCGAACCTTCCCGCTGGGCTTGGGAACAGCCACTATGTTGGATGTACCAGATCGGTATTCAACCACCCGAATGAAGTTGACATGGAGTCGCTTCATAATTTCTTCTTTGACTTGCAAAGGACCATTCTCGGGTTTGATTCGGCGGAGCTTCCGCTTGATTGGCCGAGCATCCTGATATATGGGGATCCTGTTCGACTATGTCCGGATCTAGCCCCCAGATATCTTCATAGGACCAGCAAAGATATCTACGAACTCTTTGAGGAGGTCGATGAGTGCTACCCGCTCGTAACCTTGCAAGTAGTTGCCGATTTTGATTTTTTGACTTGATTGTTCAAATTCCCCTGATTGATGATTGACAAGTCTTCACTGCCGCCGCCGAGTGATGTCTGTTTTGTTGCTCAACCGACTTTACAAGCTCAAACAAATATTTTTTATCTTTTGGGTCCATTTCATTAAATGACTCATTATTATGATTATTTAATGTATCTTTTAATGTAGGTGCAACTAAGGAATAAGCAAAGACATTCATATTATCAATAATAGTAAACCGCATCTGGCTTATTACATTATTGAGGACCTGGGGGTTGAGATCCTCATTATTAGGGAGCGGATCGGTAGATGACCAATCCGCAAAGCTAGGAGAAGGAAGGGGGATAGTGTATCCGGCGATCTACCGCTCAAGGGAGTCAAGAGCGGCCGGTCGTAATGTACCGCTTCTCGCAGAGGCTTAGCAAGTGAGAAGCTCGAACTCATCGTGAGCTTTTCATATTCAAGACCTCCGCCTTCGCTATCATACCCAGAAGTCGCCCCCAAATTTTCATTAGAAACTTTGTCCCGGTTTAGAACTTTAAGCAACATGGTTTTCAAATCTTCGATGTCGCCTCCATTTTCGCGACGGAAAGTTGGGTTTTGGTATATGCCGGCGTGATTAGGAAAGCCAATGGGTTGTTTTTGACCGCGACCGGGTCGGTAAGGACTTTGGTAGGGATTTTGAGTTGATATGGATTTAAGTCGGTATGGATATTGGGCGATAAGGATTCTGATGGATAGGGATATTGGATTGGTGGGTTTAAAGTGTGAAGGATATTGACCGATAAGGATTTTGGATAGGGTAGGGATATTGGACTGGATAAGGATTTTGAATAGAGTATGGATATTGGATTGGATAAGGATTTTGGATAGAATATGGAGTCTGGGTTGGTGGGTTTTGGACAGTATAGGGATTCTGGGTTGGTGGGTTGGTGTTTGGTTGGAAATTGTTTGGAGGCATATGTTAGGTTGATGTTTCTGGGGACCGCAGGGAAGAGATTACCTCACCACCTGATTTCAAGCTTTGTATTAGATTAGTCATTTGGCTCATTATTCCGATCGCCCACCCGTTGCACCCAAATTTTGGTCTAGCCACCGCCGCATGCCGTGCCGAGTTGGAGCATACCGGAGCCCCCTCAGACTGCACCCATAGCGCATCGCTCACTTTTCGCCGCCATACTGCTTTTGGATCTGCACTCTCTAAACTGCCGCTCTTGTTCCGACTGCTTCTCGATACCCTCTCCGATATGATTGCACTTGATTCCCATATCAATCGCCGATTGCCTCCGCTTGCCTTTCCAAGCGGAAAATGGGTTTGGTATCGAAGGCTGGCCGGGGCTTTCCTGGCTTGGGAGCAATGCTTTTTATTAGTATATTTTATTATTTATTATTTTTCCTACAAAATGACCGCCGATAAGCACTGCTTAATTTTGACAGCCAGATTTCGAACAGGATTCTTTTCTCCGAGTATAGGACCAACGTATTCAACCTGCCTTCGACTCCCGAGTTTGACCGATCCCGGTGAAGGGCCTATACTTTTTCCGGGATCCACCATTCGAAATGGTCTAGGTCGAGCATTTGAAAAAATAATAAGTCGCCCCCCTGCAGTATTTTTTTTGACTTGCGCAATTTTTGTTTTGACTTGCACAAATTTTTTTTTGACTTGCGCACATTTTTTTTACTTGTGCACACATTTTTTTTTGACTTGCGCACATTTTTTTTGACTGGGGCTGACCCACAATTTAAATTTAAAAACTGGTCGGTCTTTGAAGTGTCCTGAAAATATATATGCAGTCTAACGTTGACTCATGGCGGCTATGGTGTATGGTAGCGCCGAATATATTTATATGCATGTGCGCTGTGTGCGGTATCTAAAAGCAAAACAAAGATATAGAAATAGAAAATAAAATAGATATAGCCTGTCTTGCTGTCATTTGTGGATTTTCTCGGCTTTTTTAACTTGAGCGCGAACAAGCAAGCATACCATCAAGAAATAGAAAGAAAAGCGGAGAATCTATTTATTATTATTTTTTTTAAAAAATGGGTCCTAATCCCCAAAATAAAATGACAGAATGAGCGCATGCATGTATATATATTTTGCAGAATGAAAATAAAGCGAAATAACATAATATAAGGCCGAAATGAAAAGATTTAAAAATAAAGCCCCGGCCCGTTTGTTGTGCTGCCCGGAAATAAAAAGAAAAACTACATATATATCATATATAAAAATATATATATACATATTTTTTTTTGATTGATTTTTTTTTTTGAAAAATACGAATATTTTCAAGTATATCCGTAACAGTGTTTGAAATGACACTGCTGCAAGATGGAGGATCATATCCACAAATATAGACATAGATGTTAAAGGAATGCAATATTAGACTGTTTTAAATTAATATATCAAGCATACTTTAGCCAGAAACAAAAGAAAAAAAAGTTTTGGTTAATGAGTCTAGCCCTCCATTTTTATTTATTAAAATAAAACGATCTCCCAAAGAAGTCGCCACTCGTGGTTCCCTGAATGGTGCTCCCGCACCCCGCACGCCCTTGGATAGGGGTGCGCGTCCGTGCGGATGCGGTGACATCCATTGCTCCCGTTCCACCCTCCTTTGTTTAGGGGAGGACGAAATCAAAAGTGTGGGAGGAGTGCTGTCGGAATAGGGCGTTGGAATGCGCCTCGGTTGCCTTTAGTGGATTTTTGATCCAATATGGGAGCTTTGGATTTTCTATGTCAAGTTATCCCTTTTTTAGTGGATACGAGGATATAGGAAAACATCACCTTTCCATTCCCATCCTCCCTTGTTTAGGGGAGAACGTGAAAGTGCAAAGAAAGATGTTGCAATTTCACTATGGATTTTATGAAAATAGTCTTATGGCCTATTTCTGATCACTATGAGTGCTTTGGTTTTCACGCCAAGTTATCCCTTGTTTAGGGATACCAGACATAGGAATACATCACCTTTCCATTCCCATTCTCCATTTTTTAGGGGAGAACGTGAAAGTGCAAAGAAAGATGTTGCGATGCCCCACTGGATCCAAAATGTTTTTAGAGTCGTCATCTTTATTTTAACGCAAAAATAAAGCAAAACCAGAAAAAGAAAGCCAGAGATGAAGAAAACGGGTTCGGAGGCTAAGTTACGAGTTGGGAAGATGCTAGGCACCCAACTCACTTTCGGTCTCAAACGGTTTTGGCTAAAGTATGTTTTTGTTATATTTATTAAACAGATAAATAAAGCATTAACTGCCTACAAATACATTCATTACATCTATATTATTTACGGACTTGCAACAGTCTCTTTTACAAACAATCACAAATGTACTTGAAAATATTTGGCCATAGTAATGGCTACATTTAGTATTATTTCTTGAATAAATCCGGGCAGCATAACTGCTTATATATTTACATTGGACCGGATTGGAAATAGTACTATTACAAATAAAGACTTTAATGAATAAATAAAGCAAATAATTACAAACCTATCTAAAAACATTTTGCCATAATAACGGCTACATTTAGTACTATTTCCTAATTAAATCCCAAAGACAACCGCTATAAGGCTACATTGGGCCGATCGAAATAATACTATTACAAACAAATGAAAGACTTAAAAATAAAAACTTACAGCATAGGTGTGCTCGCCTCCTGGGAGAGAGAGAGTCTTTTTTTTGTTGTTTGAAGTTGTGTGTTGTGTGAATTTGGGCAGCGTGGATCGCTCGAAAGTTACTTTTCGCCTCGGACGCGTTAACTGCTTGTTTTTGGTTGTTTGTTTGACTGGTAGTTGGCTGAAATCGGGCAGAATAACGGCTTATTTCTGGCGATTTGGCCTTTTAAATCGGGCAGAGCAACTGCTCTTTCCACGATTTTTGGACCGGGGAAAAAGGGTGGATACCTAGCTGGGGGGCTAAGGTACACTTCTACCGATTGGTTTTGTGTTTGGAGGAAGTTTGGCAGAGTTTCGAGGCTTTGGAGGTGATCTCTCACTATCTCACACCGCTCTCTAATTCTTTAGCGTAACGATAACGCAGAGAAGCTTTACGCAGGAAGGAGTGCTGAAATGAGGAGCCGGGTGCCTCTATTTATAGGCTGAAGCTGGGACATCGGTGGAATAAAAATTTCTTCATCGCCCATCAACCGAGGGTACGCCGCGCAGTGTTTGTTGCATTTTACGGCAAATGAATTGGATGAACAATGGCTGGAGAAGACATTTGGGCGCCACTCTATAGGAATTTGGGCGCCATGCCCAATTCCTTTGGTAGCCACGCCCAATTTTCAAAGAATGCCCTTTTTGAACATCCAGGTCCCTGCAATTTGTCCTTTTGCGCATCCTGCTTTGTCCTTTTGCACTTTTGACCCTGTAACTTGACATTTGTTAATGTTTTAACAGGTCTTGATATTTTATGTCATGTCACATACTAGGGGTACGAAATTGGGGTGTCTACACTTAGTTTAATTGTTACCTATTTACTTGCTCTAGATACTTCTTGTATCTGTGGTTTGACCCTTGCTTTCCGTTCACTATACTTGTTATTGATCTGTACACTTGTGAGGCAAATAACTAAGAAAACAAGTTTTTGACGCCGTTGTCGGGGACAAGCTAGTTCTAACTAGTTTATTGGTAACGTTTACATTCAATTTTTATAAAAGAAAATTACAAAAAAAATTAATTAATTTTTAATCTAGTTATTTATTTGTTTTAGTTTTGCTTTGCATGCATGGTCGTAAATCTTTAAATCCTAAGGTGGCAAATTTAAATCAAAATATAAATAATCTTTGTGACGACCCGACCCGGATCCCAAGACGAGATCCCAAGGTCGTTCCCTCAGGACAAGCTAAGAGACAGACAAGCACTTGCTAAGCATAATAGTGTGAGTCAAAAGATGAGCCATCAAGCTCGAAACATGAGGGTAAAGCCATAACGACGATATGGAATAATAAAAACTAAAACTTGCGGAAGCAAAAACAAAATGGGACCCGAGCTAACAAGCTCCGAAATAAAAACAACCAAAGAGATAATAAATCTCTCGGCCCAAAAATTCGACGCACGTGACGCAACATTAGACACGCGCAACAAACCATCGGCCACCAAAGGCCGGCAAATCAACAAATTCTCAACCTGATAAACAACCACTCAACGGCTATAACATGTCGGAGGGACAAATCAACTACAATAATATTAATTCAAATGCTAAACAACTACACCAAGATCTCACGACTAAAGCTGTCGGAGATAGAAACAACAATAACTAAGTTCTAGAATAAACGAGCCACACTTGCTCGAAATGACAATGGAAATAACTTCTAAAAGATAAAACAACTCGGCTATAATAGCCGGCTCCCAAATAACACAACAATAAAATACTAACATAATCTACACAAGTAAAGTCTACATAACTTTACATCCGTGTCTCACAATTAATTAATAACAACAATAATAATAACTCCAAGCTTATTGCCCGGAAGACCACCTGCTAGAAATCAATATCCAAAGTCGCCGCGCGTACTAACGGGATCACTGCACACACTAGGGAAAACAGCCACACGGAGTGAGTCATAATGACCCAGTAAGTTACTAAATGCAATTGTATGGCATGGCATAATGCACAAGCATATATAAGAATCATGGTATCATACTAGTATACCAACAAGAAACATGTACTTAATTATCAAAGTACATAAACTCACATAATCCATGTAGCATAATGTCTTTCATATAAATGCTCATAATTAAACATGTGTAACAAGAAACGTAAGTCGAATCGTTACAACCAAATTCGGATCTCACACCCAACCAAACTTACCATGGAATTCATCCTCAAACCAAAATCCGGGTTCAACACCCAACCAATCATACCTTGGGTTTCATTCCCAAATAATCACAACTCATCAGTTTTCCTTTAATGAGTACTCGTTACATTCATCCAACCTAGGATGAGAAATGAGAGCTCGATGTCATTTTTTTATATAATCTATAAATTCCCGCAGGGTGCCGCCCCTGCTTCATAAAAAAAAATGAGAGCTCGATGTCAGGCTAGATGCCATAACTCGAGATCACATCCCACTATTGGCCAAATAGTGAGGAGAAAGGGAACCAATGCAACGATTCGTAGTGATTGTTCCCAAAGGCTATGAATCGTCCCATTGCCGACACTACAACCAAACCCTCCAGCAGGACTTAAACCAAAAATGCTCAAGTAGGTATTTACTTGCATAAACCAAATGAGACCAAGTTCATTAATATCGGGCTCATCAAATCATGTAGGACATAATGCTCTACAAACTCCCATAACAATGTACATATTTACATATAATAAAGTAGGACATAATGCTCTACAAAATTCCATAATCCATGCACATATTTGCATATAGTCAACATGTTCAACTAACTTTCAAGTTTAGTTAAAGAACCACATATTGGGGTACTCATTATTCCTCAAGCCATCATCCAAATCAAGAATAGCATATAAGCTCAATAAGTCATAGTGTGAGGTCTACCATAATCCACTCCTCAAGAACAACCAAAGACTACAACGTTAGTCTAAGAATATTCATAACTCAAGGCTTAGTATTTTAGTCTTTATTTTAAGCACACCGGACTCAATCATAGTCCTAATCGTCGTATATAATCGACATCTCCAATACTATACTCAAGAACATCATGGCTACTCCGTAGCCACTTCCTCACAAGTGCTTTCATATGTACGCGACCAAAATTCTTAAAGAGAGAATTCTTTCATTAATAATTTCTTAAGCATACTCGATGCCATAAGTTGGTCTCTAATGTTCAGTGCTCTAACAAGCACGCTCAAAATATATTTCCAACAAGTCTCTATACATGAGTGTCTCAAATGTACTCAAAACGAGATGTTCGGTGCGCACAAACATAACCAACCAAAACCCAAACATTGTAGGGTTTTAACCCAAGGCTCATTAACATATTATTGGCCTTATAACGACTCCGTTGAGTCTTAGTACTACATTTCATTCTTTATGTATTTCATAAATCTACACTATAACATTTCATTAAAGTCTACAACAAAATCCCAACATTCATTCGAGCTTGATTCCCAAGCCTAAAAATCCACATAACTCATCACAATCATAATCCATTTAAAGTTTGGAAGTTGTGTGCTTCACATCATTAATCAAACGAAACCCAATCGTTGCAGGATTTCAACCTAAGTTCATTTAACACATTATTGAACTTATGATGACTCCGTTGAGTCTTAATACTACATTTATTCTTTATGTATTTCGTCAACCAACACTCTACCATTTCATTCACATTCACATTCACAACAAGGTTCCAAAACTCATCCGGGCTTGATTCCCAAGCCTAAAAATCTATAAAGTTCATCATAACCATAATTCCATTAAAAGTTCAGAAGCTATATATACTTCACAACATCAAACAAGTAATCCAATCGTCGTAGGATTTCAACCCAAGTCCATTTAACACATTATTGAACTCATGATGACTCCGTTGAGTCTTAATATCAACTTCCAATCTTTACCCATTTCATTAACCTAACATTAACACCCACTTTAATTCATAACAATTTCTCCAATAATTCGGGCTTCATTCACAAGCCCTAAAAATTCACCAAGAACTCAACATAGACAGACCATAACCCATTTCCTACAACACACAATCTCATTCAAATCATCATATTCATGACACTTACATGTTCATACTTCCAAAAATCCCCAAAATGGGCATACATAGCATATTAAGTGTTCATTGCCCTCAAATAGCACTTAGATTGTTTTCCTTAGGGGCCAATGAACCAAAATCAAAAGAGAGTAACTTACCTAGCTTGAGTGAAAACTCAAGAGAATCAAAATCCGAACGGTGAAGTTGTTCCACCCGTCGAGGACATCAAGAATCCGAAGTTTGGCAGCAATCGGACAGTTGGATCTTCGTAGATCGGAGGAAGAATAGCTAGGGCTCAAAGCTTCAAGTCTCCCACACTCTCTCCCTGAATACGCATTCTAAGAAGGAGGAGAAAATGAAAGAGTTGCTGCATCTACAAAGGGGATTAAGCTTTTATACTTCCCAAACAAGTGAGGGCACAAATGGGAATTCCCTGGTACAATTAGTGAGTGTTAGATGTAATCAAACCCTAATCAAACCTTAATCAACTCCCCAAACATGTTAGGACATGATTAGGACTAAGTATGGGAGGTTAGGAAAGGTTTAGGTGGGGTTTAGTAAGGGTAGAATAGGAAAATCACTTCAAAAATACAAAACAGGGACAATCTGCCTGAAGGCACCATACACTTGCATGGGTTGATAGCATGCGACCGCTTCATGCCATTTTTAGCCTATGGTGAGTTTCTACAATCCTTGTTCGCGTCCGGTACTTCCCGCATGCAATCGCAAGCCTTGAAGCTTCAAAATGGCTCATAATTGAACCCTTAAAGTCCTCAAACACTTAGTTAAACCAACCAAGTCTCAAACCACTTCCAAAGTAGGTCTAGACACTCATAAACAACACCCGAAACAACACGGAGCGAAACCGAAGCAAGGCGTAACAACTTGCTAACGAAACGTCGAATGAAACCACAAACCGACGGGCAACAACCCATGATTGTAAACACCTAAAAGGGATACAAAATAGGCCTGAATGCCTCTCAGATGATGAAAAACAGATAGGAGAAAAGGACTCCCGAAGGGCGAGATGATCACCCAGCTCAATCTCGAACTACGCGATAAGGAGAATTGTTATCCTCGAAGCGTCAAAACTTCACGAGACTTAAGGAATGCATCCTACTAGGAGTATAACACATCTAAACATTTTATTAAACAATCATGTAAAGATCTAGGACCAAATCGAGGTCAGAAACGTGAAACGCAAGTAAACTCTCATTCGCGTCGCATTTCGGCTATCGTCGAGTTACGACTTGTGACTTTAGCAAGTCAACATCTATATGGCATCTCTTAATAGTATTTTGGTCTTAATGTGATCTCTCATACACATCTAGACACTCTCACAGCACAATCGAGCAATCAACCAAGGAAGAAATGCGAGCATTGCACGCAATTCAAGCTAACCGGGAATCGGGGTCTAACAATCTTGGTAGAAATCAAGGAAATCCTGATAATTTTGACAACCCACCAATCAATCAAGAACAAGTAGATAGAGAGGATCCTCTAGCTGATCCTCCAATGGATAATCGAAATCCTGAAAATCCGGTTCCCCCAATGAATCAAAGGGAGGAACCAGTTGACTGAAACATGGAATCTGTAGTAAATCAAAGTATAATAAATGATTATGGTCGTCCAATGCTGATTGCGACACCATCATGTTTAGTATTACCGAAAGCAGTAAGAAACATTGAACTTAAAGACCATTTTTATAAAATGTTGCCGTCATTTTATGGACTACCTTCCGAAGACCCAATTACTTTTATGAAAGAATATAGTTTTATGACTGATAACTTTCCGTTAGGAGGTCTAACGGAAGATCAATTGAAAATGCTATATTTCCAATGTGCATTAAAGGATGCAGCGAAAAGATGGTTTATGAATTTGGCACCAATGAGTGTTTATACATGAACTCAATTATATTATCTGTTTATGGGTAAATTTTATCAGCATGCATCTCTATTTGACTATTGAAGACAAATTATTGCCTTCCAAACAGAACCAGCAGAAAGGTTCCATGAAGTATGAGATAGATTTAAAATTTTACAAATCATGTGTCCTCAGTATTATCTTTCCCAAGATATTTTAGTTACTCAACTTATCATGCACTTCTTTCTGCTTTTCAAACTATGGTTGACAGTGCAGCCGGTGGTTCTTTTAGAGGAATGACACCAGCTGAATTAGAGGATTTATTTGAAATGTTATGTACTAATTCTCAACAGAAAAGCACTAGAGATAAAAATAAAGGTTTGTATCATATTCAAGATAATTCGAATAGTGAAGCTAAAATTGAGCGGATGCAAGCACAAATTGAAGCCCTACAACAGAAATTTGAAAATAAGTCCCAAATTCAAGAAGTGTGTGATATTTGTAAACTAAATAATCATGCTACTAATTTTTGTCCATCTAGTACTCTGAACAGGTGAATGCGATGAACTCATATCCTCCAAGACAAAGGAATTATCCTTATTCCAACACGTACAATCCGAGTTGGAGAAATCATCCCAATTTTTCATGGGGAGGAAATAAACCATTACGTCCTCAACAACTTTCTCAACAAGGACAACTTCAAATTGAAGAAGCGAAAAATGATGATTGGCAAGATACACAGACTGCTTTCAACAAGTAAATAATGGCACGAATGGACCATTTGTCAAATGACTTTGCTCAATTGATGAGAGGTAAAGAAGAAGGGAAGTTCCCTAGTCAAAATGAACAAGCAAAATCTATCACTATTCTGCGTAGTGGAAAAGTCATTGGAGAAGAGGTAAGTGATCCTGCTCCTTCTCCTGATATTCATGATAATGTAAGTAATTTTGGTGAACAAATTCAAGCTGAAGAAAAAGAAAAAGATTCTGAAAAAGAAATACAAGATAAAGAAAAAGAGGCAGAACCTCTTAAGGAACCATATGTTGCACATCCACCATGATGCGTCCAAGAAATTTGGACACACTAGATAAGCCCAATCCGAACACCTGGATTTCAACGTGTTCTTGAATCCTCAAAGCCCAACTCTGCAATGTGAATGAACAAACGTAAACTGGGCAGGGGCACTCCCTGTAAAGGCCCTCCGGCGTGTGAATTAGTACAAGAGAATCAATATTTTAGCAGAGTTTAGACTAGAGAATAAGATCGCGCATACCTTTCTTCACATTTTGCCCAATTTTTATATCTACCGGAAGGCATAACTGTCAATAACTGCTAATAATTGTCCATGATTGCAGTTAACTGCCCATGATTACTATTAACTGCCCATAAATGATCATGGCCTTCAATGTCGGGCGTGATAATTATCCCATTAATGAAAACATTTTCACCTGGCGAGTTTCCCGGACATAACCGTCCTCAACTTTAATAACCACTCTTGCTCAGATGTAACTGTTTTCGACTAATGTCAACTCTTTCAAGGACGAGCATATTAAGTCATGCTCGCACCTCAGCTTTGCTCACTGGTTAAGCCCCCACTGTGTGCGGGTATCTTAACGCAGCTCAACACCTTGCTCGCCTGCTCGGATGTCATTGACTTGCCTTGCATGTGGTCCTTAACTTGGGCCTATTGGGCCGGGTAGCTCAGTAGCCCCCTACTCCTTGTTTCACCGAGTATTCATGCTCGTGACGAGGAGGAGCTCAAGAGATTCAAAAGATTAAATCCTACATCCCGAATAATTTTAAAACCAAAATCTAGACGCACGGTTGCCCATAAACTCTTTTAGAAATTTGTGCCCAAGGAAATTGGGTCCAAACTTAAAAGACAGCTCGCTTTCCACGACACATTAAATGCTACGCCGTCACTTCGGCTTCGGTTACTGAACCTCAATGATGAAACATTTATTAACCGGCGGTTTCTTTTAAAAGGCAAATAGCCCCTTCCATTCCCAACTTTTTCACTCCCACATTCTCACAATTTCGCAAACAAAAACCGATCCTTCCATCTACAATCGCGACAGGCTCTTGGGTTCAAACCAAATCTTCATCTGCTCCAGAAACTTCGAACACTCTTACACAGGTATTCTTCCTTCACTTTTGCTGTTTATTTTGTTTTGATTTGTGTCTTCATCTGGTTTAATTGTCGAATCCAAAATCTCAATGCCCCCATTTCTTTATCAAAACTTTTTAAACTTCATGCCTTTGATGCTTTCACACCCAAATTCCTGCCACCACCAAAACTACCTGTACCCAGAAATCGAGGAAACGTTAACCAGTGCCCCGTTCATTGGTTTATGGATAAACCCTAGCTTGCCACGGGTTTTCAATTATTTTTCCTTTTTTCCCCAAGCAAGGTTTAACCCGTGTTCCTCGATTACTGTAGGATGTCTTCTGACGGTAGAACACCCTCCGAGATCGAAGGTCGAGCATACGACCATGGAGCTTCTCAAGAACAGGAAGAATCCTCTGCCTCCCCATCTAGCTCGGAAGCAACTGAGCGAGAAATGTCCCCACTTATTCGACGGAGGCCCTCCCGAACACTCCCTCGCAATATCGAGCCAGCTACCGAAAGTCCCCCGAATTTTAACAGACCAACCGACCAAGACCAAGGAAAGCAAACTGCCTCATCTAGCACACCCTTTATTTCTTGGGACGACTTAAACAATGAGGATGAGGTATCAACCTGGTTTTATTCCTTAGGTATGGACCCAAAGAATTATCGGGTTAGGGCCTTCGACCTGGACATAGATGAAACCGGTCACAACTTTCAAGGAGACCGAATGGTCTTCTATTTTGATTTCTTCTTGGTCGGTCTCCGTTTACCTTTAGATCCCTTCTTCGCTAAATTCCTCATAGTGAACAATGCCCTTCCTTGTAACCTAACCTTAACCACAGTTAGGTTTTTAATTTCTTATATCGTAGCCTGTAGACTTCTCAGTTTTGAGCCAAGTATGGAACTCTTCCGAAAATTCTTTCTCTTTTCCATTGACAAGAAAACCGGGCGCATCTCTGGTCGCTCAAGCCCGAATTACTTTAAACTTCTTTCAGAAAACCCAAACAAAGTGGATGCCTGGGATTCAAAACCTTTACTGATAGAATCTCGTGTGGGCTGGCCCTTTGCCCCCTATCTCAATAACCTAGCCATTGCCAAATATGATAAGCAAGCCTTCCGAACAGGAGAACCACAGCTCGCTAGAGCTTTCAGAAAACTCCTCGGGGTAAAAGACGAAAAACAGGGACAAGATTGGGTCTTAGATTGGACTACCTTAACCTCCGACCTCCCCACATTACGAGCTGCAATTTTGAATCGCCAAGACAAGGTCAGCGAACCACAAACCATCCTCGGATCCTGAGGTACCCCATCCTTTTTGGGGAAACTGTCACGGTGGAAATTTTCCAAGTGAATGTCCAAGATGCCTTCAACTCGGAAGAAACTGCACCCCTGCCTTCTCTCTATCCGGTTTGCTTAACTTTCTCCTTTGTCTTACAGTCACTAATCCCTGCTTTCTCTTAACAAAGTTATTTATTTCACAGACATGAGGCAAATGGAGGATTCGAATCGCTTTTTACAAGCCATGCGAAGAGGATCTGTGTAAAACCCTGAAATACTGCTTGCTTGTGATATGCATGAATTCATATGTTTATAATCATGATGAATATGTTCATTTAGCTCCCGGGTATGTTTAGAGTCAATAGCATGATTATTGACGTTGTTGGAGATGCATGTATGCATTTTTCTTTCGTGAGATGTGTTGAATCTCGGGTTTACATTTTATGTGATTAACACATGGAAAATTGTTAGAAGGCATTTATAATATCACTAACATGCCTTGGTTATTGGTTAGATGCTTGTTGCATTGTTGGTTGGGTTGCTAGTTTGATTTTAGCGTTAACCCTTTTCAGTTTAACTTTTCCGGTCGTCGTTCGGGAGAGTTCTGCCTGGTTTCTTGGCATCGTTTTGATGGGGTTTGAGGCTTGATTGCTTTGGTTATGGTTTGGAGGTTATTAAGGTTGAATTATAGACCATTTTTAGCTTGGAAGGACTCGGGATTGAATGCGGGAGAGTCCGGGATCGAGCAAGGAAAGCAGAAATGTTGCAAAGCTGGAAATAGCTTGATGCGCTCGCATCAAGTTGGTATGAAGCGACCGCAAGGTCCTCTTATCAGACTTGCGGGATTTTGTTGTTCGGTTGTGCGCTGTCCGAACCTTTGGCCTATTAAACCCAACTTAAACCTATTCTAACCTCACTTAATTAGCCTAAGGCTAATCCTAATCAGCTATTAAGAGAATTAGGGGGTAATTAGTGGTTTGATTAGTGAATTAATCTCCCATATAAAACCCAAAATCTGCCGCACTCTTTCATTCACAGTCGGGCCATTTACTTCTTCTTTTCCTACCTTCTCGCGACCACTTCAGCCAAGACGCAAGTGAGGGCTTGAGGGGGCGATTCTAGGGCTTCAAGAGGCTAAGCTTGGAAGCCATAGTCGGGTGTCTTTCTCCATCTAACCCGCAAGATTGAAGAGAGCTGGTGAGAAGAAACGGGTTCCTCTTTGAGTTCGATTTTTGGGCAGTTTGTAGGGCTGAGAAATTGTAAGTTTCTACCTCTCTTCCCTTGATTTTTGAGCTCCATTGACCCTAGGGAAACAGCCATTCGTGGTATTTGAGGTCAATGGAAGCCATGGTTAGGGTTATAGATTATGTATGAACCCTAGGTTTTCAATTGAATGCTAGAACTCGATTGGCCTATGTGAGACTATGATATTTGTAAAATTCATGCTCTAACTAGCCTAATGAACTTGTTTATGTTGATTGATAATGTGGATTAATGTCGGTTTGGATGAGATGCTTGGAGGGTGTCTTGCCCTAAATTTGATTAGCTTGCAAAATCATTGATGTGAGCATGATTAGAATGTTTTATATGTTTAGTAGAGCATATTAAACTATATTGTGTGAATAAATCATGAATTGGAAATTATTGGTTGGTATGGTGACTTGAATAAATTTATAACCAAGATGTTTAATTTGTTCTAAGTTACCTTGTTAATTATTTTGTGGGGTTTATGTGAGTTTATTGATCGTCGGGTTATGGTTTTGACGATAGATATGAACTTAGGGGGATGTTGAAGCCTAAGCTTCTATTCCTTGAATTTTCGGAGAACTTAGATTTAACTCAACGGAGTTAACCTTTGGGTTAGTTTGAATCCTAGGAACTATGATATTAAGTCCTACGGAATCTTGGGTAGAATTCATGGAGGTCGAGCCTCCAAGAAGTTTTAAGGTGTGTGAAGCACACTTGATTATGAGAGCTTATATGATTCTCGGTTGTGATGTTTATGCTAGTTGTGGATTAATTGCATGACTAGTTTGATGGTAGAGTGTTTACCTACTTGTTTTGAGCATATGAGTATATATTACTTGTGCTTGGGTCTTGAGTCCATGGCGCTCTGGTCTGTTGAGTTTTTGGTGGGTCGATACATTGTTTTCACGAATTATGGGATTCGTGATTTCGATGTATCGTCGTGCCGGGTTGCACACACCCCTCCATCGATGGCCACGGTGGGGAAGTAGTTTATCTTAGTTGTAGTAATACACATGGCTTTGATAACTATGGAACTCGAGCGGAGACTGTCTCGGGGACGTCGATATCTACGAGAGGGATATCGAGGGCACATAAGGGTTTTGCACGTGTTTTTGCAGGAGCGACACGCGCGGAGGAATTTTGGTAATGGTATCATATCCCTTATATATATATGAATTGCTTCACTAGTACTTAAGTGAATACGTGCTTAGTGAATTGGATATGATATGTTGATGGTTTGGTTTCTTACATGTTATACTTAATAGATAACATATTGATTAATGTTGTAAGCATAAATGCTATCACATGAATTTTATTGGAATATTGTTTTATGCCAAAGGTATAAATTATTATTGTTAAGACTTATATGCCTTAACATGGATTTTTGGTAAGATGTTATACTATGATGATAACACATTTATTTAATGTTGAGCATGGATGCCATACATGATTCATTATGAGGTTATTTCATGACAATAGCATGATATATTTTATAATTGAGCATTATGCCATGGTAGGAAGTTATGGTTAGTAACTTACTAAGTCATTGTGACTTACTCTTATTTGTTGGTTGTTTTCCCTAGATCCGAGCCGACCTAGCGGATCCAAGTAAACAGGAAGGTTACTTTGGCAAGGAAGTCTTTTGATCAAGGTTGCTACTTAGGTGCTCATTTTCTTTTTGGTGAGGTCGTTGGGAAGATGAAGTTATATAAACTTCATTGTTGGGTAGCAAACCTTTATGTATTTGTAATGTTGTAATTATGTGGTTAGCCTATTCTTTTGGTAGCCAACCGGTGGTGGTTGTGCTTGATGTATATATTATGGTTGTATCTCCATATGCTTTATGGTTGTTAGTACTTGTTAATGTTAGTACTTATGTGTTGGTAGCCGACTGGTTTTAGTCGTGCTTGGTTATCGGTAATTATGTTTAGCAGGTTAAATTGCTAGTTTAATGTGATGTTGTTCTCCGGCATGTATTTAGCCGTTGAGTTGTTAGACTAGAGTCTTAGACTTAGTTTAATGTTGGGTTCCGGCCGTAGTTTCGCCGATGACTTGGTATATTTTATGCTTATTATTGAATTGCATAACAGGGAGTTTGTCCTACGTGCCCAATGTTGCGGCACGCGAATCGAATTTTTGGACCGAGAGATTAATCATCTCTTTGGTTGTTTTAGTTTGAGCTTGTTAGCTCGGGCGCCATGCGTATTATTATAATTTGCTTCGCGCATGTTTGAGTTGTCGGTATATCGCCGTTATGGCCCTACCCATTATTTGCTATTTGTGTGTTATTAATTGTTTCCCTGGTGGCACGACCTTGGGATTTCGTCTTGGGATCCGGGTCGGGTCGCCACAATCTGTAAGTAGGAACACCCAAATGGCTGGACAACCACAAGCTCGACTCCCCACCCCAGATTCACCACCCTGACACCTTGAGGTGCTAAGTAACCCATGGCAGCCAAATTAGCTTGAAATGCTTCACACACCGGCCTGGCCTGCCAACCAATCCCCTGCACTACCTCAAGCTCGGCAACAACAACCACAACAACAACCACAGCAACAACAACAATCACTGCAACAACAACCACAACAGCCACAAAAAAGGCCTCTGCCACCTTCACCCCTTGAAAGAAGGACTCGATCGAAGACTGATCAGAGTGATCCTGCTGAAGCCTCTAGTTCTCGAGCTCCCATCTGGCAGAGAGACAACTTCGATATGCCAGAAAGTCGCGAGCTAGCGACCAAACTCATTACTGAAATTGGAGCTGTTCCCGATCTAGCAAACATAAACACCAACAAAAGAGGTGGCCATGCTGCTAGTATCGGGCTGGGCATGATAAAGAGACTTAAACACACTGGAATCGGGCGAAGAAGCACCGAACTCGCAAGCGCCATCCTAGTCGGGGAAATCGGGATGTGTATGATCGAGGTAACTTATTTTACCCCTCACGAAACTCACTAAGCTTTTCATCCTTACCTTTAACCTGACCTGCATATATATACATTTTTTCCTTTAATTTTCAGATGGCCACCAAAACCGAACTTCTCTTCGATCGCCTTATCGACAATGTCAAAACTTCCAGCTCGCTTAGCTCGGAAAAGAATGCCTTGGAAGAGCAAGTCAACTCACTGAGGGCCGAATTGAAAGAGAACGAAGAGAGCCTGACCTCCAAAGTTACCAAAATCTCTAAACTGGAAGAAGAAAAGAGGATCCTTGATGCCCACCTTACCTTCTCAAAGAAATCCAAAGAGACTGCTCTCAACAATATTACCCAGGTGAGGAAAGATCTGCGAGAAGCAACCAATAAGCTGGAAAAGGTGAAGAAGGATACCACGGCCAGGGAAAACAAATTGAAGACTGAGTTGGTACAAGCCCGCGTCCAAAAAGAGAATCTCATCACCGAGTATAAGAACTCTGTAGACTTTGCCGCTGCCGTCGAGGAAGAAGCGTATCCTTTTTTCTTGCAAGGGGTCAACCATATTCTGCGACAACTGGCTTGCAGTGGGCTCGAGATTCGGCCCGAACAGCTTGCTACCTGGGGTACCAATACGCCCTTTTGTGCTGAAGCTCGCCCGGGACATGCATTAATCCCATACTCTGTTGACGAGCTCACCTCCTTAGCCGAGCTAGACGCTGTGAAAGGGTTAGATACTTGGACCCCTCCCCCCACTGCAGAAGTTACTGTCAGTGAGCTGATGGCACGGATATGGTCGAGCAAAAACCCCGGCAACCAGAATTCACCTCTCCCTTCCCCTGGAAACAACAATGGAGCAGCCAATCTCAATGCCGAGAATGAAGACCCGACCAATCAAGCTAGCACCAACCCTACTCCGGCTCTTGCTAATCCAATCTTACTTGATGAATCTTAAAAGCTTTCAGAGCCTGCGTGCTCTAAGTCCCAAAACAATAGCATTTCTTTTTATCGTCTGTAATAATTTGCACCTCATTTGCCTTTGTTAACTGAATAGTCTTCTCGATGCATGCTTTTGAATTTGAAGAACACTGTTTTTGCATCTGACTTTTTCCCGAGTAAAGATGTTTCCTATTCGGGTAAAGAAGAAAACCAACTCCATTTACGAACATAAAGCTCTTCATGTTCGTAAAATGGAAAATGATCATGCTCATAAAAAATACCACCCCTCGAACCAACTCTCACATCGAGCATAAAGCCCTTTATGCTCGAAGAAGAGAGATTATTGAGGAAAAAACATCACCTCCTCAAACCAACTTTCTCTTCAAGCATAAAGCCCTTTATACTTCGAAGAAAGAAAGCTATCGAGGAAAACACCACCCCACAGACCAACTTTCCTTTCGAGCATAAAGCCCTTTATGCTCGAAGAGGGAAATTTCTAAGGAAAAACTCAACTCAAGCAATCAAAAACTTAGAAGGCCCAATTAAGCTTTACTATAATCATTTTTCACCAAATGGAAAAACACATAAGCATATACTACTAGCACCGATCACCAATAATATTTCTTTAAATGATCTGCGTGCCATGGATGCTTTAGCTCGTCACCATCCTCTGTTCGCAACATGTAAGTGCCTTCTTTAATGATCCTCGAAATTTGAAAAGGACCTTCGGTTTGGTGGACTTTCCCCATTATTTCGATGACCCGTTGCCTCAATTTTACGAAGGACCCATCCCCATCCCCGCAGCGATCGACCACGAACCCTTTTATCGTGGTGAGCTTTTGCTCGCTGCTTATAATTTGCCATTCTCATCTTGGCCTCCAATCGTTTTTCCTCTAATAAATCCAAATCGGCTGCCCGAGCTGTATCATTAGACTCAGCATTATAGTTTAAAACTCTATGAGTGGGCAAGTACATCTCCACTGGAACCATAGCATCAGACCCATAAGCTAAAGAAAAGGCGGTCTCTCCTGTTGGACCCCTTACTATCGTTCTAACTGCCCACAAGGCTGAAGGCAGCTCGTCTACCCATCTTCCAGCTTTTTCTTCCAAATTCCTCTTCAAAACATGCAAGATTTGTTTATTCGCAGCTTCATCTTGCCCATTGCCTTTTGGATATGCCACAGATGATTGCCAATGTTTTACCCTCATCTGCTCGCACGCCTTGGTAAACTTTTCCGAAAACTGGGTCCCATGATCAGACACAATTGCTCGTGGGACTCCAAACCGACACCATATGTGCTCATGTACAAAGTCGATAACATTTACCTCACTTATGGTTGCCAATGGTTTCACCTCAACCCATTTCGTAAAATAATCAACCGCTACAACGGCGTACTTGAATTTAGAACGAGCAATGGGAAACGGACCAATCAAGTCTATTCCCCACATATCAAACAGCCACGAAGCTATAACAGGAGTCTGCTCGGTAGATGGCAAACGTGGAATATCCGCATAACGCTGACACTTGTCACACCGACGAACATACATCTCGGCATCCCGTCGTAATGTTATCCAGTAAAATCCAGCTGCTAATACTTTCTCGGCTAGTGATCGCTGACCAGGATGACCTCCACACTTGCCTTCATGCACTTCGCCCAAGATTCCTTCTGTCATCTCTGGTCGAACACACCTCAATAGAGGTCGAGTGTAAGATCTCCGATACAAAATGTTATCCAAGACAATGTAACGGCATGATCGTTTTTGAATGGTCCTAGCCTCCTTTTTGTCTTCGGGTAATACCCAATGCTCGATGTAGGCCCGAAGATCATCTATCCAACATTTTGCAGCCGGCTCTTTGTCCATAACCACTTCCTTCTCAATGACAGGAACTTCCAAATGCTCGATCATGACTCCAGGATGCAAAGATTGAATTTCATCCTCAGCCATCTTCGACAGGTAATCTGCTCGCATGTTATCCTCCCGAGCAATTCTCACTAATTCCCAGTAATCGAAATCCTTTAAAATTTCTTTTACCATCGCACAATAACGTACCAAGATCGGGTGATGTACTCCATAATCGCCCTTGACTTGATTCACCACCAACTGAGAATCACAATATACCACCACTGCCCGCACTCCAATGTCTTGTGCGAGCTCGAGCCCAGCAATTAGAGCTTCATACTCGGCCTGGTTGTTTGAAGCTGGGAATTTGAAACGCAGTGCCTTCTCAAATTCTACATCTTGCTCTGGTGGAACTAGAACCAAACCGGCACCACTCCCAAATCGACTAGCCGAACCATCAACGTGGAGCTCCCAACAATATTCTGGCCTCGGCTGTAAGATCCCGATTCCCGGTTAGCTTGAATTGCGTGCAAAGCTCGCATTTCCCCTTTCGTTGATTGCTCGTTTGGTTTGTGAGAGAGTCTAAATGTGTATGAGAGATCACAATAAGACTAAAACACTTCTAAGAGATGTCATATAGTTGTTGACTTGCTAAAGTCAAAAGTCGTAACCCGACGATAGTCGAAATGCGACTCGATTGAGAGTTTATTCGGGTTTTGTGTTCTGGACCTCGATTTGGTCCCAGATCTTTACATGATGATTAAATAACATGTTTAGATGTGTTAGACTTATAATTGGATGTATTCCATAAGTCTCGTGAAGTTTTGACGCCTCGAGAATAGCAATTCTCCTTATCGCGTAGTTTGAGATTGAGCCGGGCGAACGTCTCGTCTTTCGGGAGCCTATTTCCCCTATCTGTTGATCATCATCTGAGAGGCATTCAGGCCTATTTTGTAGCCCTAATAGGTGTTTACAATCATGGGTTATTACCCGTCGGTTTGCGGTTTCGTTCGACGTTTAGATAGCAAGTTGTTACGTCTTGCGTCGGTTTTGCCCCGGGTTGTTTCGGGTGTTGTTTATGGGAGTCTAGACCTACTTTAAAATTGGTTTGAGACTTGGATTGATTAGTTTAATGTTTGAGGACTTTAAGGATTCAATTGTAGGCCATTTTTGGCTTGGAAGGACTCGAGAATGCATGCGGGAGGGTCCGGGACCGAGCAAGGAATGAACGAAGGCTGAAATGGTGAAGCGGCTTTGATGCGGTCGCATCACCCACACCCCAAGCGACCGCATTGGTCCCTGAACCCAGTTGATTTTGACCCTTTGCCTTTGTCAGAAAATTAACCCCTTAAACCCAATCTAAACCTATCCTAAACCCATCTACTTAAGCTAATACTAATCCTAAACATCTAATAGGAGATTAGGGGTTAATTAGTGGCTTGATTAGAGGATTTAATCCCTCATATTTAAACCAAACAGCCGCTCTTTCTCTCATCTTTCGGCCAAGAATACGACTTCAACCCCTTTTCCTCTTCTGCGAACTCAACAAGAGAACTTGAGAGAGAGCTTGAGAGAGGTGATTCTAGGGCTCTTGAAGGGTCCCTCCTTGGTGGCCATTGGTATAGGTCTTCTTCCCCCAAGCTACACCTTGATTTTGAAAAGTAGGTTGAAGGGAACAACACCCATCTCCAAGAATCCGAAATTTCAGTTTGTAAGAGCTGAGTTTGGTAAGTTTCTACCTTAATTCTCTTGCTTTTGGGCTCCATTGACCCTAGGGAAACAATCATTTGTGCTATGTGAGGTCAATGGAAGCCATTGTTAGGGTTTATAGAAGAAGCATGAACCCTAGGTTTACAAATTGATGATAGAGCTTGATTGACCTATGTGAGACCATGATATATGTGAAATTCATGTTCTAACTAGTCTATTGAGCTTGATTATGTTGATTATCCATGAGTTTTGATGTTGGTTTGGTTGAGATACTTGGAGGGTGTTTTGCCCAAATTTTGTTTAGCTTGCAAAATTATTGATGTGAGCTTGATTACTATGTTTTATATGCTTAATAGAGTATATCAAACCGGGTTGTATGATTTAATCATGAATTGGGAGTTATGATTGGTAAGATGAGCTAAATGAAATTGTGCTCAAAATGATGAATTTATTCTATGTTATATTAGTGAAGGTTTTGTCGGGTTTATGTGAGTTAAACGAACCCGGGATGATGGCTATTGTTGATAGTTATGAATATAGGGAGAATTGAGAACCATAGCTTCTATGCCCTAAAATTTTAGAAAGGGTAGATTGGACTCGACGGAGTCATTATAAGTTTGATTATGTGCTAATTGAGCTTGGGTGGAAATCCTACGATGATTGGATTTCGTTTAGTTAATGGAGCGAAGAACATAAGTTCCAAACTTTAAATGGTTAGTGATTGTGATGTGTTTTGTGGGTTTTTAGTCTTGGGAATTAAGCCCGAATGACTAAGGAGATTTGGTTGTAAACTTTAAGAAATTATTACGGTGTGAATTTATAAAACACATAAAGAATGAAATGTGTTAGTAAGACTCAACGGAGTCGTAATAAGGCCAATAAAATGATAAAGAGCCTTGGGTTGAAACCCTACAATGTTTGGGTTTGCTTGGGTTGTGTTTGTGCACAGGGTCTTTGGTTTGTGTCCAATGGAGACATTCATGGTATGAAGATTTATTAGAAATATGTTTTAAGCATGCTTGTTAGAGCATGGGATAATTGAGACCGCATAAGGTCACGAGATTATTTAAGAGAAGATTAAGAGAAAATCCTCTTCTCAAGGATTTTTGTTGCGTACATATGAAAACACTTGTGCGAAGTGACTACGGGGTAGTCATGATGTTTTAAGTATGGTGTTGGTGTTATCGATCATATATGACGATTAGGACTATGATTGAGTCCGGTGTACTTAAAATAAAGACTAAATAATAAGTCTTGAATTGTGAATATTTTGAGACTAGCGTAGTAGTCTTGGTTTGATTTGAGTTGAGGATTTAGGAAGACCTCACATTATATTTTATTAAGCTGATAAGCTATGCTTGAATGGGTTAATGAATTGAGGAATAATGAATACCTCAATATGTTATTTTTAAACTAAACTTGTAAGTTAGTTGAACACAATGGTTATATGCAAATATATGCATTGTTCATGATGTTTGGTAGAGCATTATGTCCTACTTGATTTTATGCAATTATATGCATGGTTTATGAGATTTCGTAGAGCATTATGTCCTACGTGGTTATATGCAAATATGTGCATGGATTATGGGATTTTGTGGAGCATTATGCCCTATTTGTTTATGTGCAATTATGTGCATGGTTTATGAGTTGTTGTAGAGCATTATGTCCTACATGATTTAATGAGTCCGATAATTATGAATTTGGTCTCATTGGTTTATGCAAGTAAATATCTACTTGATGGTTTGGTTTAAAGTCCAGCTGGCGGGTTTTGGTTGTTGTGTCGGCAATGGGACGATTCATAGCCTTTGGGAACAATCGCTACGAATCGTTGCATTGGGTCCTTTTTCTCCTCACTATTTGGCCAATAGTGGGATGTGATCTCGAGTTATGCCATCTAGCCTGACATCGAGCTCTCATTTCTCATCCGGAGACTGGATGAATGTAACAAGTACTCATTAAGGAAGCGATGAGTTGAGATTATTTGGGGAGAAACCCCGAGGTATTATTGATTGGGAATTGAGCCCGAATCATGGTTTGAGATTTGATATCATGGTAAGTTGGTTGGGTTTGGAACCCGGATTTGATTGTAACGGTTCGATTACGTTTACTGTTACACATGTTTATTTATGAGCATTTATATGAAAGATAAAATGCTACTTGATTTATGTGAGTTTATGTGCTTTAAAAATTAAGTACATGTTTCATGATGGTATACTAGCATGATACCATGATTTTATATGATTGTGCATTTATGCCATGCCATGTCATAATATGCCACATGTTGCATTTAGAAACTTACTGGGTCATTATGACTCACTCCGTGTGATTGTTTTCCCTAGTGTGTGCAGTGATCCCGTTAGTACGCGCAGCGGCTTCGGATAACGACTTTTAGCAGGTGGTCTTCCAAGTCGAAAGCTTGGACTTATTTATTATTATGTTGTATTTATTGTGAGGTTCGAATGTAAAGTTATGTAGACTTTACTTGGGTAGATGTAGTGTTATATTATGGTTGTGTATTTGGGAGCCGGTTGTATTGCGAGCATTTGTACCCTTAGTATTTATTTCCTTTGTTGTTTGAGCATGTGTGGCTCGTTTATTCTAGTTATGGTATATTGTTGTTCCTACCTCAGATAGTTTTAGTCGTGAGGATTGGTTGGTGGTTTAGCATTGATTATATGGTTATAGTGAATTGTTCCTCCGGCATGTTATAGCCGTTGAGTGTTGTTTATCGGGTTGGGATTACATGTTGCCGGCCTTGGTTGCCGATGTTTTGTTGTGTGTGTCTAATGTTGCGTCACGCGTCGAATTTTTTGGCGAGAGATTTACTATCTCTTTGGTTGTTTTCATTCGGAGCTTGATAGCTCGGGTCCCATTATGGTTTTGCTTCCGCAGGTTTTAGGTTTTAGGTTTTAGGTTTTGATTTTCTTGTTTTGCTTGATTTTCTTGATTTTCTAAGCTTGCTTCGGTAGTAGAGAGCTTTCTTGAGAGTCGTGGTCGATTTGTCGAGAGATGAAAAATCACGGAGGTTGTTCCACGATACTGGTTTCTTGAAGATCACCATTCGAGAAAGGCACTCTTAACATCCATCGATACACTTTGAAGTCCATGAACGAGGCATAAGCTAGAAAGATTCGATTGCTTCTAGTCTAGCAACAAGAGCAAATGTTTCATCAAAGTCAATTCCTTCTTCTGTCGGTAGCCACTGAGCAACCAATCTAGCTTTGTTTACGTGACATTTCCATCTTCATCTCTTTTATTTAGAATACCCACTTGGTGCCGATGTTGGATGATCGGTCGGTCTTTGAACTAAACTCCACACCTTACATCTTTCAAACGGTTCAACTTTTTCTTGCATAGCTTCAATCCAGTTATGATCTTTGATAGCTTCATCAATCTTCTTTGGTTCGAGTTCGATACAAATGCGTAAGCAAACAAGCGTTTCTTCTCGAACCTTATTTCTCTCGAACTCTGTATTGAGATCACCAATGATTTGAGAAATGGGATGATCTCTTGCTTCGATAACGATTGGAGGAAGATCACTTACGGTGGATTCTTCCCTTAAGAATTGCAGGTTGGTTGAGAAGGAGATTCACCAAAATGCTCTGGTTCAGAAGAAATAGAGTCTTCAAAACTTTCATTTTCTGGTGAACAAGAAGGATGAGATATCTGTAAAGGTGCTTGGGGTAAAACAGAAGAGATGGGTTCAGGGTCAACAGAAGAGTTGTTATCGGTATCGGTAGATGTATCGTCTACCGGTGAAGGGTTATCGGTATACATGGGTTCTGCATTTGCCGTTTTCTGATAGGAAGTAGATGCTGAATTTGTACCTGTCTCATCATTATCAGAATCATTAGCAACGTTCGGAGCCTTTCTAGGCTCTAACAAGTCATATTCATCAAAAGAAACATGCACAGATTCTAAGATTTTTAAATTAGATTTACTGAAAATGCGAAATGCTTTTGAATGTTTGGAATATCCCAGAAAAATTCCTTCCTTAAATCGATTTTGCATCAAATTTTCCTCTATACTCTTTTCCATTGTAAAGAATAAAACATTTAGAAGATTTTAAGAAATCAATGTTTGGGGATCTTCCTCTCCATATTTCATATGGAGTTTTATTATGAAACTTGTTTACCGGAGGGATCTATTTTGGGTAAAGCAAGCGGTGTTATTTATACGCTTACGCCTGAAATACTTCGGAAGTTTAGCTACGCGGCATTGTTCTAAGCTGCTTCAATCGGTGTTACGTTCTTCCGTTCAGCTACACCATTTTGTTGAGGAGTACCGGCGGCAGAGAAGTTGTGACCGATCCCATGGTCATCGCAGTACTTTTCTACACCATTGTTTTTGAATTCAGTGCCATTGTCTGATCTTATGTCACAGATGTCTTCAAGCTTTTGAGTTTGAAGTCTTCTAAAAAGTGCAGTGACTAGATCATACGTTTCATCTTTAGATGTCATAGTTTCAATCCAAGTGAATCTAGAGTAGTCATCAACTACTACAAGTGTGTACTTGTCTCTGAAATCTTATTTGTTATAGGTCCAAAGAGATCCATATGCAAGAAGTTGAAGAGGTCTATTTGTTGATAAACCAGACTTTCTTTGGAAGGAAAACTTGGAAAGTTTTCCTAGTTAAAAGCTTTGCAACTTCCGTCATGATCGGCGGACAGTAGGTAGACCTTTGACAAGCCCATTTTTGGAGAGCTTGGAGAGGTGCTTGAAGTTGAGGTGGCGAGGCAGCTTGTGCCATAGCCAGCTGTTGTCACGAACATTGTTGGCTACTAGACACAGGTTTGAGAATCTCCCTAGAAGATTTAAGTCCACGACATAGACGTTTCCTTGTCTATTGCCGGTCAGTATTGTAGAGCACGATTCACTGTCTTTGATGAAGCACTGGTTGGAATTGAATTGGCATAGAAGTCCTTTGTCGCAGAATTGCGATATGCTCAGAAGATTGTGCTTTAAACCGCTTACTAGAGAAACTTTGTTGATGGAGAGACTTCCTCTAGTAATTGAGCCATATCCAATTGTCTTTCCTCTTGCATTGTCTCCGAAGATAACTGTGGGTCCTTTTGCTTCGGCTATATCGGTAAGAAGACTTCCGTTCCCAGTCATATGCCTTGAGCGACCCTTGTCTAGGTACCGGATGTCTTTGTTTTCGACTCTATAGCCATGAAGCATTTCACAAGAGTTAAAGCAAAACAAGGTACCCTTTATATGGGTCCTAAGGATTAGCAACCTTTTGCAACCCATACACCTTGACCTTGAGAGAACTAGGTCTCTCAGATCTTGGGGTGAACCTTAGCAGGCATTCTGGTGCCAGATGGCCTAAGCAATGGCAAGAATGACATAAATGAAAAGTCCATAGAGAGCTGTTAGATACTTCATCTGAAGAGTGCTTATGATCATTCCTTTTCTTAGCATCCATTTTTGGTTCAGTTTGTTTGTTGACAATAGACTTAATTTGTTTCTTTCGAATCTTCCTAGGTAGGTTATTAACAGACTTAGCTTTAGCTTTTCTGTTGAGAACTTTTCCAGGAGGATTCGGTAGAATACCTTTAAGTTTACCTTCAACAGGTAAAGAAACCTTGTCTGTTTCATTGACAAACTTGATAGTTACCGGTAGAGGTTTAGCAGGTCTACCGTCAGCAGACTTTGCCTTGACATAGTCGTTCTTAGGTAGACTTCACTTTCTCTCTAGTTACCTTCTCGATTTCTCATTTGAATCGGTCATTTTGGCTTTTCCTTTGTGAACTTTAGGGTAAACATAAGGAACACTTGAGTAACCAAGGCCTTGCTTCCCTGTATTTCCAAATGTACGTTTAGAGAAAGATATATCATTAGCGCTTTGAGGATTCACCTTTCTCTTTGTGAGAAGAGATTGTCGGAAGAGACACATCGAATATCCTATGCCGGCTTTATCATAGCTAGATTTTTGGCTTGAAAGGATTTCTTGAATGCATCCTTGGAGCTATTCCAGAGTCAATTGTCTTTTGCAAGGCAATTTTCTCTAGGTCTAGTCCTTTGATGTGCTCGGTCACGATCAATTTTGTCATGAAGAAATTTGTTTTCTTCCTTCGCTTGATACTCTCTTGTTGACACTATTGAGAGTTTGAATCTCACCGCCATCAAAGATTTCTCGATTGTAAGTTTCTCACGGTTCTTGGCCGGTTTAACATAGGCTACTCTAAAGGAATTAAATTCTTCAAGCATATCCCGATTATCCTTGAGAAGTTCTTCCTTCTTGAAGCTATCCTTCTGGTTTCATTTTTGTCCAAAGGACTTGGTGAAACTACAACTTCATTTTGAGTCATAGGTAGGACATGAATCATGAGCTATTAAGCATAATGTTAGCTTGCTCACAATCCTCTTCCTCCTCTTACGAATCGGTTTCAAACCATGTAGCAACTTTGTTTATCTTCTATGTCTTCACCAACATACCTTTTTGTTTTGAAATTTTCTAAACGAGGGTTTTCGGTATGCTTCAAATTTTGGCTTTGGACACTTTGAGGCAAAATGACCGGTTTTCTACGGTTATAACACACAAGCTCTTCCTTGGATGAGCTTTCACCAATCTTCTGAAAGGTTGTTGGTGGGTGTTCTTTCTTCCATATTTTGCAAATTTTTGAAATCGTTTAACAAACATAGCAAATTGTTCATCAGATAAAAAATCATTTTCACAGGAAGAAGTAGAGGGTTTGTTTTCAACAATGATTTCTTCTTGGACCATGGTGGCAAAGACACGTTCGACGCTGTTTGTCTTGCTCTAGAGCTTGATTAACTTCAAGTTCATAAACCTTTAAACTTGCGTAGAGACTACGAAGAGTCATCTCGTTTAAGTTTTTAGATTCTTTCATAGCCGTGGTCTTCACATGCCATAAGCTACCTAGAGAGCCTAGAAACCTCATGTTCATTTCCTTTTTGTCATACGTTTTACCAAGAGAAAAGCAACTATTTATTACCTCCTTGAATCGATCGTATGCTTGTCTCAAGGTTTCCTTAGGATCCTTTTGAAAGAATCAAGCTATTTGGATGTATGTATATTTTCTACATTTGTCTCTTGTGTCTTGGTCTCCCTCCAAGTATTCTACAAGAGCTTCCCACATCTCTTTCGCAGTTGTACATCGAATCACTTGCTGGTATGTGCTTGTGTCTAGAGAGCTGGTGATTATGTTGATTGCTTTACTGTCAAGTTCAACCAGCTTTCTATCGTCCTCTGTCCATTCGATTCTTCTTTAGGAACCTGCGGGGTTCCAGCGATGGAGGCGAAGATTTGCCTTCATTGGTATATGTTGACTGCGGTGACACATTTCCATAATCTGTTGTCAATAGAGTTCATGAATCTCATTACTTTATCCTTCCATACATCAAAATGACCTTCGTCCAATATTGGGACGTGGTTAGCATTAGATGTAGGCAGCATATAGTGTGTTTGTGCCATTATGTCGTATCTCTCAAGAGTTTAATCTAGGAAAAACTTGTTTTCAAAGAGTATGGCTCTGATACCAATTGTGGGTCCCAATGAGCACAATAATAAGCTAGAAGGGGGGTTGAATAGCTTATTAACACTTTAAAACTTTTAAGTAAGTTCCTTGAAAGTTACTTGAAGTTTATGAAGAGTTTCAAGTAGCGGAAGACCTTCAAGAAAATTGTTCGTGTGCAGATAAGGACTACCGGTAGACCTTTTACAGATTACTTAAGTTACTTGAAATGGATATAATGAACAAGGAAACTATGCGGTTCAAGTAATAGACAAAGCGAAGGAAATAACACAAGTATTTTGAGATGGTTCACACTTGTAAATAGTGCTACGTCCACCACCAAGGCGATCAACCTTGGATTTAAATTGTGCACTATGTTTTCCACTTAGATCAATTACAAAGAATATCCCTAATGGATCGTGTACAAAATATTGACTTGTGTTTGGGTCTATGGAATTAAATATCGTAAATACAAGATATTTAATTAGTGCGTATATAGTTAATGGAAGTAAACAACAAGAAGAATAAAACAATAAATGTTGAAGAGCGCTTCTTGTTGTTGACGAGGACTTCTAGATCTGTTGAGGATCTATTGAATGCTTGGTGAAAGACTTGGAGTTGTATAGATTCAGAGCAATTCTTTAAGTGTTCGATTGATTACATGCAGTTGTCGTTGTTCCAGTCTTCAATGGCGTATTTAAAGCAGTGCACTTCAAAAGAATCCGTTGGAAGGGCGAAGGCTTCAACTCTATTCATAAATGCATTAAATGCATGGGGGTCGATCAAGGAATTTCGTCTTCACGATATCCGAGCGATAATCATTTCGAGATCTTCAAAAAGGTGGGCGATTTGGTGTCGGATCCGAGAGATGAAGCGAGAAAGTAGGGACGATGCAGCGCTCGCTTCGGGGCGAAAAGTCTTCCTGCTTGAAAGTTGCTTTCTGCGGCTTGACATGTCGAGAGAATGACTTGGATTAATTCAAATAATATATGGAAATAAGTTTGAATTAATCCAGCTAGCTATCTTTGAAGAGGACACGTAGAAGCGGTCAGTGGACACGAGGTCACCGATCTTAAGCTTCGGCGGTCTTGAAGGTGGCGAGAAAGGGTCTTCCGTGAACACGAAAAGAGTCCTACAAAAACTATACAAGGCAAAGTTCTATACACGGTTGCCACGCTAATCGATCACGCGTACCGATTAGCCATCAAGTATAAAACTAATGTAATGTACTGATCAGATATAAATTTAACATAAGAATCAACAGCTTCAACACTTGATTCATCAAACGCATGAAAGTACTAGGTGCGTTAGATAAACCAAAAGGCATCACCAACCATTCATACAACCCCTCCTTGGTCTTGAAAGCAGTTTTCCACTCATCACCAGGGCGAACACGAACTTGATGATAACCACTCCTCAAATCAATCTTAGAAAATACTTTAGCACCACGAAGCATATCTAACATATCATCAAGACAGGGAATAGGAAAACGATACTTCACAGTAATTTTATTAATAGCCCGACTATCAACACACATACGCCATGTCCCATCTTTCTTAGGAACTAGGAGAGCCGGAACTGCACAAGGACTTAAACTTTCCTGTATATAACCTCTTTTCAACAAATCTTCTACTTGCTCTCTTAAAATATCATGTTCTGCTGGACTCATTCTATAGTGTGGGAGATTAGGAAGAGATGCACCAGGAACCAAATCAATGTTATGCTGAATGTTGCGCAAGGGAGGCAACCCTGCAGGAAGTTCATCCGGCATAATATCACCATATTCTTTCAATAATGATTCCAAGGATTTAGGAACCAAACTCACAGAACCCGACACATCTTTTCTTACCACCGCAAAAACACATTTAGCCTCAACAATATCATCCAAAAATTCATTAACAGTACAAAGCGAAATAATAGGCTTATTTCTCTCCATGACACAATGACTTTTAACCTTTAAAGGGCATAAATTAAAACGTGCTCCATCTTTCATGAAACTAAGATAATTATCTCGCCCTTTATGCACCACATTAAGATCAAATTGCCAAGGTCTACCCAGTAGTAAATTGCATGCATTCATATCTATAATATCACATAGAATAGTATCCTTATATCGCCCAATAGAGAAAGAAACAAGACATTGTTCTTGTACCTTAATATTGCCGACTGCATTGATCCAACCAACTGAATAAGGAGAGGGATGTGGTTTTACCTCAAACTTCAACTTGTCTACAATACCACGAGCCACCAAATTTTCACTGCTCCCACTGTCAACAATAATCTGAATATCAACATCTTTAATCTTCCCTTTGGTGCGAAAGATGTTGTGTCTTTTAGGATCCTCCTCTTCGCTAGGGGTAGTCAACATTGATCTATTAACCACAAATGTCCCATGATCTTCCACACCTTCATCATCATCATTGGGATCCTCCTAATATTCTGGACAATCACCTTCATCAACACCATCAACATGATCCACCACATTAACACTCTTACGACGAGGACACCCACTAGAATTATGGCCTACCTGCCCACATTTAAAACACTTATTGCCAAAAGTTTTGGCATAAGGATTAGGATTTTCGCCTCAGTAGTAGTGGTAATGTTGGCCTTCTTAGCTTGTGTAGGTTGAATAACTGCAGGAACTTCATTCTTCTCCTCTGACACCTTCAAGCCGGTAGTTGGTGTCTTGTCCTGTGTCGCACCCTTGCTTCCAGAATAAGAACCCCCATAATTCCTGAGATTTGATTGAGTCCTAGCAGAAAATGCAAGTTGTCTCTCCACCGTCATAGCCTTTTCAATTGCGTCATCCAAAAATTCCATAGTATGCATCTCCACCAGACTTTTGATATTGAATCGAAGTCCATTGATGAATCTTGCAGTTTGTTGAACCTCTGATTCACCCATATCACAACGAGCAGACAAAGTATGGAACTCATGCGAATAATCGCCATCGTTCTAGCACCATTTGCATTCCAAAAATTTTTGATAAATAACTTGGGAATAATTTTTGGGTAAGAAACGTTGACGCAAGGCCATTCTCATCTGTGGCCATATAGTAATTGGCTCTCTAAACTCGCGACGCAATTGATTAGATAATTGCTTCCACCATGCAGAAGCACCGCCACGCAATTTATACGCCACATACGGTACTTTCCTATCCTCAAGAATATTCATCAAAGTGAAATACTTCTCAACCTCCTCAAGCCAATCAGAAAATTCAATCATATCCAATTCACCAGTAAAGGAAGGTAAATAGGCCTTGATTTTAGGCAATTGCTCAGGAACATGATTACCTTCTCTCCTACGATTATCTCTATCTCCTCCCGGCGCGAAACACGACGGGAATGTCCTCGCCCTGGCGTCTTCTTCAAGACCTACCCTCTGCCTTTGGTTCACACCAGCAATACCAACCTCTAAACGACCCAATGCCGCTATGAGCTCTGCATGATCTCTACGTTGATCTTCTTGCATCGCTGTCAAAATGGCGGTTAGTTGTGCTAGGATGGCTTGTGTATCGTTGTTTCCTCCATTGTTGTCGGCCATCGTCCAAGGATTGCTCCTGCTCTGATACCAATTAATGTAAACGCAACGGAAATCAACGAGATAAACGAACAATTCAAGGGAACGTTCGACCTTAATTCGAACCCACGAACAAAGGATTTGATAAGAAATCAATCAGATCTCTTCTGCAAGCCAATTAAGACTTAAAGGTTGAAAACCCAAATTGCTAAGCAATAGTAAATTGATAAAGATAAAAGTCGCCGTTAAACAATAACAAAGAAATTATTTATACTACCTAGGAAAGCTGGAAAACCTATCTAAAAAGGATTTAGAAAACTAATTGTTTAAGACTCCTAATTGAAAAGGAAACATATTTAGAAAAAACTAATTGTTTAAGACTCCTAATTGTTTAAGACTCCTAATTGAAAAGGAAACAAAGCTTCAATTCCTGACTTGCACCAAAAACGCAGAAAGCTTGCAATCTTCCACCAAGGCTTGATCAACCAATACTTGTGCTGCAATCTTCCACCAAGGCTTGATCAACCAATACTTGAGCTACATCAATGTTCTAAGCTAAAACATATTTTGCATGCTATGTATTCACGAAACGGACTTTTCAGAATACAATTCATTTTTTTCTGAACACACTTTCGAGCATATTTTCGGATAAATACAAGACAAAACAGATATATTTCATGCCCTAAAGTTTATTTTTCATGCATGCTTATGCTGCAGGGACATAGCAAATGCCATAAGAATATTTATTCTCATGATTGGTGGCATTTTATTTTCTTTTTAGCGCACCCCTAATGCAGCTTATTGGATAATAAATTCAAATGCTGGATGCATGTACTACTTTATTTGATGCAAATGTGATGCCTAAAAATTACAGAATGCTTATTAACATGATGCATGGGCATTCTTTATTCTATCATGCATGCAATAATGCAAAATGTAGTACATATCTTTAAAATGCAAAACACACTTTTATGATGCCTAGAATGCAAAAACGTTTATTTAGATACAAAACAATACATATAATCTCTTTTGTTTTGTTTTGTTTTGTTTTTTTGTTTTTGTTTTTTTTTTTGTTTTTGTTTTTTGTTTTTGTTAAAACATGTACAAACATTTACAATGCAATATAATTTTATATGATGCAAAAAAAAAAAAAATACAGACTCAAAACACACGCACAAAGCAAAGTTTTACCGATATCTAATGGGTAATGGCACGTTGTATCTCAGAAACGGATTTTAAAGGAATATACCTTCGGGCTCGAGCGGGTTTTCCCCTTTTTTTCATGATATGCGGGGATAGGAAAAGGCAGTCACCTCCTGCTGTTCTCGGCCATATAATTGTTGCAGGGCTACACCTAGCATAAGGCTATTCTCATAGCCCCTGCATTTTTCTTCGCAATTAGACAGGGCAGCAGTGAATGGTTAGAACCCAAGTCGTCTGGCTGTTTCAGGACAACTACAGTGCGAATAATGAATAGGACGGGGACACTTCTGGTGCTTCTCATTCTGATGAGGCTGAGCCTTTTCTGTGCCTTGCAGAAGAAGTATATAGGCCTCTGACGAGACATTGATGGACCACCTTGGGGCTTAGGCTGCAAAAGAAGGGATAGTTTCTGGGAAATCAAAGGGGGATATAGGCAATAGATAGATATGTACATGCAATCAATGTATAACCTAAATTTTTTTAGCAATTATTCCTAAGTTGCACCTTAGGACCTGAAAATTTTATATTTTAGTGTTTTATTGCGAGCTTCCTATCGTGGTTTTTCTTCTTTTTCTTTTGTCAGTTGAGCCCCTTGCATGCTGAAGACTGGAGGTAGGTGCCGAGGTTTCAAAGAGTGCTTTCCCTCCCCTTTTTCTCCTGATATATATTTTTTTATTTGGCTCTAACTTTTGCCTAGGCTGCCCTTTCGGGTTTTCAACCTAGCGAGCCCTTATTTCTCCTTTTTATTTTTATTTTTTATTTTTTTATTTGCTCTAATTTTTGCCTAGGCCGCCCTTTCGGGTTTTCAGCCTAGTGAGCCCTTATTTCTCCTTTTTATTCTCTTTTTTTTTTTTGCTCTAATTTTTGCCTAGGCCGCCCTTTCGGGTTTTCAGCCTAACGAGCTGGAGAGGGAAGCACTTGCCAGATAGGGTGGCTCAAGCATAATACCTTTTGAGCTCGTGGAGATTGAGGGTCGAACAAGGTCTTTTTCCCCGGTTTGTGAGGAGTATGGCACCTCCTGACCAGATCTCTTTGACAATATACGGCACATCGTGGAAGAGGGTGGTGGAAGCCTTTTGATAAGTAGCCCCATCATTTTTTTAGCCCAGACGGCATGACATAATAGCAGTAGGTCCCCCAAGGGGTGGTGAATGAAGTCTTTTCTTGGTCCTCTGCTGCCATTTTGATTTGACTATAGCCCAGCATGCCGTCAACGAAGGATCTGATTTCATGAGCAGCAACGGCGTCTACCACAATATTGATATTGGGTAGAGGGAAGTCATCTTTGGGCGACACCTTGTTGAGGTCGCAAAAGTCTACGCAGATCCGGACCTTCCTGTTGGGCTTGGGAACGGTCACTATATTGGACAGCCAGATTGGGTATTTTACTACCCGAATGAAATTGACGTGTAGCTGCTTCATGATTTCTTTTTTAACTTGTAGTGACCATTCCGGCTTAATCCGGCGGAGCTTTTTCTTGATTGGCCGAGCATCCGGATATAAGGGGATCCGGTGTTCGACTATGGCTGGATCTAGCCCCGACATATCTTCATAGGATCAGACAAATATGTCCACGAACTCTTTGAGGAGATCAATGAGTGTTACCCTTTCAGAACCTTGCAGGTAGCTGCCGATTTTGATTTCTTTGATTTCATTATCCAGCCTCAGATTGATAGTGGATAAGTCTTCAGTTGCTGTTGATGAATGATGTTGTTCCTGGTGCTCGACTGACTTTACAAGCTCAAGCAAATAATTTTTATCTTTTGGGTCCATTTCATTAAATGACTCATCTTTATAATTATTTAATGCGTCTTTTAATGTAGGTGCAACTAAGGAATAAGCAAAGACAATTAGATTATCATTAAAAGCAAACCGTACAGGGTTTATTACATTATTGAGGACCTGGGGTTTGAGATCCTCAACTTCAGGGAGCGGATCGGTAGATGACCAATCCGTAAAGCTAGGGAAAGGAATAGGGATAATATATCCGAAGCGGTCCACCAGATCTGCGGGCGTCAAAAGTGGGCCGGTCGTAGTATACTAGTTCTGCAGAGGTTTATTAGAAATAGACTCAAACTCAGCAGGGAGCTTCTCATAATCAGTGCATCTGCCTATCATACCCAGGAAGTTGTCGCTTGGTCTTTGTCAGAGTGATCACCTCTTTCCAGGTTTGGTTGGTAGGCTCGGCCAAATCGTGTAAGGTGGCTAACATCCCCATCGACCCAAGTGGCTTTTCCAATATTACAAGTACTTTGGCTACCCAGGATAGTGTCCCAAGAGAGCATATTGCAGCTAGGCTCTTTTATGGATGGGGATGGAAAGAAAGGAACAAAGATATATGGTAATGGGTGTTTATTTGTTTCGAACTTGGGTACACAAAAATTTTCATCAACCTCAATCATGTTGATTTGAGGTAGAGGGTTATTGACTATATTTGCTCTGGGAGGAGGCTTTTCAATAACCTTATCATCTATAAGATCCTGGATAGCATCTCTGAGTATATAACATTTATCGGTGAGGTGACCACTGCAGCGATGATATTCACAGTACTGGGCATGATTCCAAGTCCTGGGCAGGGGGTTTGGTGGCTTATAATTTTCCATAGGCTTTAACACTCCTTGTGTCATTAGCCCCTGTAGGATCACAGACTGGGAGGCTTGTAGTTCATCATAATGCCGGTTCTGATTTCTGAAATTTTTGTTTGGGCCATTATTCCCTCCGATTGTGTTGACAGACCTGTCTGCTCCATAAGACCATGGAACAGTGCCATAACTTTGGGTAGAAAAAGTGGCTGATGCACTCCTTACCATATTGACTTGTGTCTTTGGTGGGTGTTGTCTTTCCTTTAGAGTAACAGAAAGAGCTAGGAGGCGTATTGACTTGTAATTGCCCCGTCCGTATATCTTCATCAATACGGGCTCCTATCTCCACTATTTCTTTAAAATTGGTGTAGGGGAGATACCGCATGTGTTCCAGGTATACGGGTTGGAGGTTTTTGATGAACATTCTGCATGACTCGGCCGGATCAGGTCTGTCAAAGGTTTGAGCTAACTTTCTTTTCCACCGATCGCGAACTCAAGACGTTTTTTTCCTTTGGGTGCATGACTCAAGGTCCCTTCATTTTTCAAGGTCGGTGTTGTCTTTATATCTTTCAAGGAACCCTTCAGCTATCTGGTCCCAAATATTCATGGTGCCACTATCAGACAACATTAGCCATTGCTTGGCAGCCCCTATTAAGGTGAGGTGAAAATTGGCAGCCATAGCCTCAAAGCCTAGCTCCCTTGACCGCATGCCGTGGAATAAGATTTTAAGTGGGATATAGGCATCGGTCCCATCAAATTTTTCTATGTCGGGCATTTTGAATTTTAAAGGCAACTGCTACCGCGGGTTGTAATGCCCGCATAGAAAATTCCCCTTTGTTGAGAAGTTTAAGCATCATGGCCTTCATATTTTCCATGCCGGCCTCCATTTTGGTGGCTGGGGGAGTTGGCCATTGGTATATACTGGCTGGATTAGGGAAGGCTGGGTTAATTTCTGGTTGAGGTATCTGGTAAGGATTTTGGGCAGTATATGGATTTTGGGCTGGATACGGATTTTGGGTTGGTGGATTTTGGGCTGGATATGGATTCTGGGCTGGTGGATTATTGATGGTTTCGGCTGGGCGGCCAGGATCATTATAAGGTAAATAAGTGGTAATTTGGTCTGGCGGGTTATAACTTTGTGGGTTTATATGTGGGCTATTCTGGAGTAGGTTGGTTATGGGAAAAAGGAGGTCATTTGGGCTTTGGGGAATATTGGTGTTTGGGGAAGGATATGAAGGATAAGACGGGTAAGGGCTGATATTTGGGTAGTAGGGACTTGGTGGAGGATTGGGATTTGGGGTATCGACAGTATTTGGTGGGTTAATGTTTGGTTGGGGGTTTGGGTTTGGAGGCACATGAGATGTTGATGCTTCATGGGGGATTGCAGGGGAAGAGTTCACCTCACCACTGGATTTTAAACTTTGCACCAGACTAGCCATTTGGTTCATCATACGATCAGTCGCTGCACCCAACTTTTGGTCTAACCATTCCTGCATTGCTAGAGTCAGAGCGTACCCTGGAGCCCCTGCATCTATACCCACAGCGGACTGCTCACTTTCTGCTGCCATACTGCTCGGATCTGTATTCTCTGAACTGATTCTGCCCTTGTCTGATCTGATACTGATATCCTCTATTCTGATTTCTGCACTTATTTCCCGTATCAACCGGCTAGTACTATCTCTACTTTTCCAAATTCGGGCCAGGTTTCTGAGGAAAATGGGTTATGGAGGAGGTATTTGAAGGCTGGCTGAAGGCTTTTGGGGTTGGAGTACAACATGCCTTTATTAGTATATTTTATTATTATTATTATTTATGTTCCCTACAATTGACCGGATAAGCACCTGCTTTATTTTAACAGTCTCAAGACTTTCCCTGGAACAATGGATTCTTTTTCCAGAGTATAGGACCAATGTATTCCACCTGCCTTTCGACTCCCCAAGACCGGACTGATCCTAGGCGAATGGCCTATACTCTTTTCAGGATCCACCATTTGAAATGGTCTAGGTCGAGCATCAAAGAATAATAAGTCAGCCCTTGCGTATTTATTCATATATTTTTTTGGTTGCGCAATTACTTTTTTTTTTACTTGCGCATATATATATATATATATATATATATATATATATTACCCTTTTTTTGTCTTTTTTTTTTTTTGACAGGGGCTGACCCACGATTCAAAGATGCAAAAACCGGTCGGTCTTTGAAGTGTCCTGAGAATCTATATGCATTCTAACGTTGGCTTATATAGGGGGTAGACTGGCCATGGTGTAGGGTAACAGTTCGGAATATATTTACATGTGTGCGCGTGTGTGCGGTAACTAAAAAGTAGTAAAGTCTCTTTTTTTCAGATATACAAACAGAAAATAAAAACAGATATAGTCTGTCTTGCTGTTACGTGTGGATTTTCTCGGTTTTTTAGTTTGAGCGCGAGCAAGCAAGCACACATATTCAGAAATAGAAAGAAAAGTGGAGAATCTATCTATTCCTATTAATTACAAATTTGTCCTATGTCCCCAAAATAAAATGACAGAATGAATGCAAATATGTACAAATTTTGCGGAATAATAAACATAACAAAATAATAATATAGAGCCGAAAATGAAGCAATATTAAAAATAAAGCCCCGGCCCTTTTATTGTGCTGCCCGGAAATTTATTGCAAACATATATATTTTATTTTTATTTTTTTGATTTTGAAAAAAAAAATTCGAAATTTTTTGTCTGCCCCTTTTTTTAATAAAAAAAAAGAATATTTTTAAACATACATGTAACAGTTATCGGAACGAAACTGCTGCAAGATGGAGGATCATATCCACAAATATAGACACGGATGTATAGGAACGCAATATTTAAATGCGTAAATTAATATAACAAGCATACTTTAGCCATAAACAAATAAAAACAAAAAAGTTTTCTTTTATGAGTCTAGCCCTCCATTTTATTTAAAATAAAACGATCTCCCCAGCAGTCGCCTTGTTCCTGAAATGCGCCGCGCCCGCGCCCTTGGATAGGGGTGCGCATACGTGCGGATGCGGGGACATCCACTGCTCGCATTCCATCCTCCCTTGTTTAGGGGAAAACGAAATTAAAAGTGCGAGAGGAATGCTGTCTTAGATAGCGCGTTGGAATGCGCCTCGGTTGCCTTTAGTGGATTTTTGATCCAATATGGGAACCTTGGGTTTCCCGTATCAAGTTATCCTTTTTTTAGGGGATACCAGGATATGGGAATGCATCACCATTTCATTCTCATTTTCCCTTTTTTAGGGGAAAACGAAAAAGTGTAAAAAAGGATGTTGCGACGCCCCCACCATGGATTTTATGAAAATAGCCTTATGGCCCATTTCGGATAACTATGAGAGCTTTGGGTTTCCCGCGTCAAGTTATCCCTTCTTTAGGAGATATCAGGACATGGGAATACATCACCCTTCCATTCCAATTCTTCATTTTTTAGGGAAAAATGGAAAAGTGCAAAGAAGGAATGTTGCGAGGCCCCACTGGATCCAAAAAGTTTTAGAGTCGCCATCTTTATTTTAAAGCAAAAATAAAGCAAAACCAGAAAAAAAAAATAGAAAACCAGAGATAGAAAACAGGTTCGGAGGCTAAGTTACGAGTTGGGAAGGTGCTAGGCACCCAACTCGCCCTTTCGGTCTCAAAATAGTTTTTGGCTAAAGTATGTTTTTTGTTATATTTATTTAGCAGATAAATAAAGCATTAAAAGACAGGAAAATAAATACAAACACATCCGTGGCTACATTATTTACGGACTTGCAGTCATTTCCTTACAATAATTACAAATATATTTAAAAATATTTGGCCATTATAACGGCTCTTTTACATAATATTTCCTAATCTAATTCGGACAGCACAACGGCTTATAATCGCTGCATTGGGCCGGATTTTAAATAACAAATTTATAAATAAAACGCCCTTAAAGGCTATTACCTTTTAGAGCGGAGTGTGCTCGCTCTGTCCTTCTCGGGAGAGGGAGACTTTTATTGCTGCTGCTGCTATGATTTGGGCAGAGTGACGGCTTATTTGTGGTGTTTTTGGCTTACTCACTCGGGCAGAATGACGGCTTATTTGTGGTGGTTTTGGCCTATTTGGTTGGGCGGAATAACGGCTTATTTCGAGTGATTTCAGTCTATTTACTCGGGCAAAGTAACGGCTTACTTTATGGTTTTTGGGTCGGAAAAATAAGGTGGATACCTAACTAAAGGACTAGGGATTACTTTAACCGGTTGGTTTTGTGTTTGGAGGAGGTTTGGCAGGGTTTTGAGGCTTTGTGGAGATCACTCACTATCTCACTTCGCTCTCTATTTCTTCAGCGTAACGAGGACGCGGAGAGTTTTGCGGATGAATTGTGTGTCCTGAAGGTCGACCCCGAAGCCTCTATTTATAGCTGGGGATGAGGACTTATCGGGGAATAAATTTTCCTCTTCGTTGCTTCAATGTCTTATACAATCCGCTGAGAGATTTGCACAATACGGTGACTGTAACAGTTCTGTAGCTTGTGTGAATGCACTGTAGCAGCAAAATGGGCGCCACCCCTATTAGAAATGGGCGCCACTCCCACATTGAGTGTGGGTGGCGCCAGCACTTATTCAAACTGGCTTTGTTTTTGACGTTTTGAACCCTGCATTTCATTCTTTTGCGCATCCTGCTTTGTCCTTTTGCATTTTTGACCCTGTAACTTGACATTTGTTAATGTTTTAACAGGTCTTGATATTTTATGTCATGTCACTTACATGGGGTACGAAATTGGGGTGTCTACATATACATGGTGTTATAATTTACATGCTCGTGAACTTGACTAATTACTTGATCTATGCAGTTGGAAGTGATATTATGAATTCTGTTAACATGCTGAAATTGTACCTTGAAACTTACAAGTATGAGAGCAATATGTACTAGTTGGAATTTGCTGCTTTGAGAATACAATGAGTTTACTTTATAACTCATTGGATTTCTGTATGTATTAATTCTTTGTTGAGCACTAGTTTGAACATAAACAACATGAATAGGTCAATTTGAATACCAAGAAGTGCTCGTATGAATAAGTTTCAATTGCGCAATTGAACAGTCTATTATGGGGGAGTTAAGGGAACCTCTGACTAGGTCACGGGCGGAGAGCAATGCTAGTTAGCGGCACCCTAACTCGGGCTGAACCGAACTCTCCACTATGGCCAAGTGGGGGAAACACCATGAATAATATGTTAAGTATCACGACTTGTCTAGGGTGTAGGGACCTAGCCTCGTGATGACTTGTACCCGGGTTGTGAACAATTGGTTGGTTTGATAAACAGAACAAGAGATTTATCAAGATATACAAGCTTCAACAACAAAAGTGGGGGTGACAAGGTCGGAAGTGATTGGTCGGAGATGTATCTCAACCCAGTGAAAAATTGGTAAACTCTATGTGTTTCTATATCACAAATATATGAGCATGATATCTTATTACTCGTGGTTGGTCATTGTATTGACTGATATGAGATGGTGAATACTTTGAGCCGGCTACATAGTAATGAGACTTGATTGACTAATTTGTTATTACTGCCTTTAAAACTGCTCCATGATAATATGTCTTGAAATGTTGCATATATGCATAGCATACATAAGATCGGTAAAATCATACTGATTCTTAAACTCACCCCTTCTCGTTTGCATGCCCGTAGATTGCAGCTTGACAAAGAAGTTTGACATATGAAGTAAGAGAAGATTGGAGTGCTCAACTTTGATATAAAACATTTATGTATTCTATTTGGGTTTATCAAAATTATAAAGAAAATACATTTGTATCAAATATTGGTATTTTTGAGAAATTATTATTTATTCGTTTTTTCCGCTGCAAGTTATAAAATATTTTATTTGGAGTTATTTTGGATTGAATTTTCGGAACACATGGTGGACCCAGTCTCGTTTGGTCCTAGGATCGGGGTCGTTTTGTTTCACAGTTAAGATGTGTGTGAGCTAGTTCACGTCTCGAGGTGGGTTTTAAGGCGTGACACACATGAAACCGTGGTTCTAAAAAGAATCAAGAACTAAGAGAACAAAGAAGACAACTTATGAAGTTCTTGATGGGACTGCATGATAGTTACTTGAACATAAGATGCCAGATCCTTAGGATGAAACCCTTGTCCACAATTGGAGAAGCCTACTATATGGTCAGACATGAAGAAACACAAAGGCAAGGATATGTCCCAGAAACCAATTTTCTTGTTGCCAATATAGCCCAGATGGGACAAAGTCAAACCAATTCAAAGAAGTATCGGGATGTACCAATTCAAAACAAGATAGGATACACCAAGACTCTTTTCAAGAAGGGGATTTTCTTCGACTACTGCAGTAGGGAAGGACATGTGAAAGAAGAATGTTATTGACTCATGGGGCTCCCTATAGGACACCTTGGAAACTCTAACCATCCTGCACACAAAGCAAGAAACAACAAAGTTCAGAATAGGGCCAAGACTCAAGAAAATTATGCTTCTGTCAACCAGCCAAAGCCAGAAGTTCCTAGAGCCATGCAGGTTTAATCATCTCAAATCCACAGTGGATATAAGAACACCAAAAACAACATAGGGCAGCCTAGTCTGGAACAATTACAAATGCAACCAAACCAAGTCATGACTATGCTTAAGGCCAAAGACAACCCAGAAGACCAAGACCAATCAAGATGGACATAGATTCATTGGTATGACACACATGGCATGTACTTCTATCATAGAATACCATTCTAGAATAAGTCATTCCATGCATACTTGGATCATTGATTCGGGTTCCACAGATCACATATGCACATCATTAAGCGTCATGCATGATATTGAGATTCTCACCCATCCTATGACTTTGTCTCTTCCCAATGGTGCTAAGGTCAATGTCACTCACTCTAAAAAGCTTTTATTAACCCCTATCTACCATTAGAAAATGTGTTCTACATCCCCAAATTTCAGTACAACCTCATGTCTGTATCCAAACTCTCACTACAAACCAAATGCAATACTCTTATTATTGGAACACAATGTGTTTTCCAGACCATATGACCAAGATCTTAGCTCTTGGTGAGCTATATGAAGGACTCTACACGCTCAAAGTTGATGCTCCCCACCTTTGTTCTAATGCGAAGAAATAATGACATTATGTGTTGGCACCAAAGGCTAGGGCATAACTCCCTAAGCACTCTCAAGAAAATCATGTCCTTATCATATCTTTGTAATAGTTTAGGCACTAAAACAATTACTATGTATCACATTTGTCCCTTGGCCAAACAACACATGTTACCCTTCAATCTTAGTAGCATTAAAAGTAAAGATTGTTTTGAACTCATACAACACATGTTACCCTTCAATCTTAGTAGCATTAAAAGTAAAGATTGTTTTGAACTCATACACTGTGACTTGTGGGGACCTTATAGAAAAACACTATGAATGGATGCAAATATTTCTTAACCATAGTGGATGATTATTCTAGGGGTGTATGGACCTTTTTAATGTCAACCAAAACACATGTTTTCACATTATTAAAGCAATTCAATGCCTATGTATAAAACCATTTCAAAACAACTATACAATTTTGCAGAACTGATCATGGGACGAGTTTTACAACTTAGAGGTCATACCATACCTTATCAACCCGGGCATTGCACACCGAGTTCCTGTGGGATACTCCCTAGCAAAATGGGGTTGTAGAAATGAAACATCAGCATTTATGAGAAACAGAGCATTCAAGGTCTTTTACAACAAGAAATGGAAAGAGACTTGCCAAGAATGGCATTATGAGAACTGAAGCTCGTAAGAGCCATAACAAAGGAAACCAAATGATACACAGAAACAGAGCATTCAAGGTCTTCATTCCTTCTACACCAGCTGTTGTTCATACCTAATCAACCCAAACTAAACCCAGCAACATAAAATTGGAAATTTATCCAATGATTTAACTCCCGAGGAGAGATTTTCATGGGTACGTTCAAGCACATTCTGACGGAGCAGGAATTTCACCTGCAGGTGGCGATTAATTAATGATTGGGGGTTGGGGACACGCCAACGAAGATGAAGAAAGAAAAATAATAAGAGAATAAAAACAATCTTGAAAAAGAATTTTCAATGTAATGTTGGTTTAAATTTGCCAAGGGCATTTTCCGGATATCATTTTTTTCTTAAAAATGCTAACTTTTAAGCATTAACTCTTGGCCTAAAACGGAGTTAGAAATAGTAATTATCAAGATAATAATTATTAGATCATCGATTGTATTTTTGGATCCTCGTGCTGTTACCTAAGAACTTAATATGTAACATTCTCTTTTCTGGATTGAATCCAGAATATACTGCGACACAAATTAATTGGATCGCCAAGAAATCACCAAATACAGCATTTAGATTGGATTACAATGGAAATCTACAGTTAAAATGATATTCGGTCCACAGTTATTAGTCATATTTGAGCAAAGAAACAAAACCAAAAATTTTTTTTTTTTCATGTTGATCCACAACAGCTAAGGGCAACCATCATCAGATTCCAACAATCAGGTTCTCTGCCTTACCCTCCTGCCACTTGTGTCTCCGCCATCTGACAGTTGAGCCCAAACACTTCGAGATTTTCCACCACTACTACAGTCTTCCTCGCAACCAGCCACCGTCTTAAGCAGTTCTGACTGCAATGCTGGACGGTTTTCCTTAAGGTACTCGAACCCATCTGATCGCATAACAGCTGCAGTGAAAAGTCAATAGAAAGAGTAAGACAACTTTCACGTTTGATTAATCACGAAATGTATACATTTTTGATAGGTAAGTGTGAGACCCCTTGGATTAAAAAAAGCAGAATCTATGGATTAAAAAAAACAAGTGTAATGTTTTCTTTGGTTACACAATGAAAAAAAGAAAAGGACAAGCAATAGTAATGTTAAATCAGTAACTCATAAGTTTTCCAACCAAACCCCCGCTTAGCATAGAAAATTACATTTCTGGACAGTCTAGACACTATAGTATATTGGCATAGTATGACTAGTCTGAATTAATATGGCCAGCCTTCCACTCACCATGTGCAGAAATTTTCACCACCTGACACTACAAATCCCTCACGCTGCCAATACTTCCAATTTAAGACTTGACATCAGCGATTCAGCATGAGCAAAAAGCTATATCCCCCTAACCCCCACCAGCCCCAGAAGGAAATAAAAAGAAACAAAAAGTTTAAGAAACGTTAACTTAAGCAGATACAGAAACCCATAAAAGGCTTGGAAATGAATGGGATGAATGTCCAGCCTACAACAGCCAAGCCCCAGAGAACACAGGCTCACCAAATACTCCAAGTAACTGAATCATTTAATTCAGACATTAAAGGATAATAATTGAAGACCCTAACACCACAACGATTAATGAATTAACACAATAAAGAGGGAGCCTCCAAGTAAACAAGTATTGACAGTGTAATACTTGTTAGGCCACAGAAAAGGATATGTCAGTCCTCAATAAATCCCAAGAATCAGAACAACCCAACGCAAGTTGAGCTATGCACAAGACAAAATTACATTAAAAAGAAAATAATCTTAATTAGTACATAGCACATTTTCCAATTTGTAATCAGTCCAAAAATCACATCTTTTGTTGATGTGGAATGTAACAGAATAGCAACTGATGTAACATAATCAGGACTGCTACAGACCGAGCTAAGTCAAGCTTTGACCAAGCTCAAGTCACCTCATATTGAAACTACCTCAGACTCGATCTGACAAAGCCCTTGCCCTCCCTCATTCTCCACCCCCGTCAACCCCCTGCTTGGAGCTGAATGTTCAGCGCTGTATCACAATCATAGTTATTAAAGGCAGAAGGTGAGCGAGAGGTGGCCGATCGAAAGGCGAGCAAAGTTACAAATTAAGAAAAATAGTGTCAGTGTGTGTGTATAGTAACAAATGTATAAATGAGAATAAGATATGAAATTAAGTTCACATATAATATCAACAATTCAATAACACAAATTTAACATCCAAACCTACAGTTCCATAGCAAAGGATGAAATAACAAGTCAACAAATAGTTATGCAACTAAGAAAAAAACAGAGAACAAGTAACACAAAAACACAGAAATATTTTTTTCATAAATACCGTAAGTAAATAGAAAAAATACAGAGCAAGTACTGTTGCAAAAAAAAAATCATATATACACAAAGAAATATATTTTTTCTTTCATAAATACACTAAGTAAATAGATTGAAAAAAATATAGAGTAAGAACTTAGTGTTGCATTTTTTTAATCATGAATACATAAAGAAATAGTTTTTCTTTTCATAAATACACAAAGTAAATATAAATTAAAAATAAAAACAGATTGTTGCTTTTTTTTCATAAATGCACATATTTTTTTTTCATAAATACAAAAAAAGAGCAGGGTAGAAGAAACAAAGATTCTTTGCAATTATCATGTCAATTTATTAAAAAGCAGCGTACTAAACAGAAGCCAAGCAGAAAGCCAAAGCTCAAATTAACAACAACAAAAAACGAAAGCAGTTGATTTTTCTTAATTGTTCGCCTCATCTCCCCTCTTGAAAAGGCAAGAAAGGCGATCGCTCTAGGACGCTTCAGTGAATCCACCGCCTTGCCTACCCTTGTTAAGGCAACTATGCCTCGCCTCGCCTGCCCTTGTTAAGGCAACTATGCCTCGCCTCGCCTCAGCCAACCAAGGCGAACACCTTTGATAACTATAACCACAATCAAACCTCAATATGTTCTTGCCATACTAGAACACAATGTGCGAACACCTTTGATAACTATGACCACAATCAAACCTCAATATGTTCTTGCCATACTAGAACACAATGTGCTCTGCCCTCTACTTAGATTCTTTACAACCACCACCTCTTTTTTTCCCCAAAGATGTCCAGGCCTGAAAGCACAACACTGATCCCCCGAGCCGTCGGTAAGACCGCAAGTGGTGGTAGAAGCTCTCCCAACAAATTTTTAACAACCACCTCTACAATATTGGTAACCTCTATAATATTGCAACAGGTCCAACAAAGGTTAACTCCCTTGTGACCTGGCCCTATCATTATCACTTATTCATCTCCACGTCACTCCAATCAAAATGATAGCCTGTACGCACTTTGATTTCTTGCATCGTTAACTTCGTAAAAGTACCCCATTCCATGAGCTGTGAACCTGAGACGCAAACAAACTGCATAAGCCCTACATTGTGAAGACAACATAGTGACTTTTAAAGCTTCAAACTCGACCCCTCATTTAATGTTTACAATACCTAAATTTCTTATCCTGTGTATACACTGGGACTCTTCTTGTCACTCTACATACCCGTGCCCCACATGACACAACAAAGACATGGGTGTGGGATTCATGTCAGACTTTGAAGTTGTAAACTAACACTCCAGCTCATGGTTTCGGCAAGTCTTTCAGAAATTTCGTATAATGCGCTACCCAACTATCGACTATTCTTAGGCTCTATTTGTTTCACAGGAAATTATTTCCACAATATTTTCCATATTTTCCGGTGTTGGGAAACAATTGGAAAAAATAGTCAAACATAAAATGTTTTACAAGTCAACCAAAATGAAGCCTTTTTATCAGGAAAATGACTTGCTTACCTCCACCTCAGTAAATCATTTTCCAAAACTCACTACATTTATATTTGATACCCAAAACAAAATTCAACATTGTCCACGTGGTAACTTTAAGTTAATTTTCCCCCGCCTAACCCCATATACATATGTTCATCCCTTTTCTTCATCAAATTCCAATTTCCAATGCTCATCTTTAAATTTCCTTTTGTATAGAAAATTTTGATGCACATCTTTTTCCCTTTTCTAGAGAACATTCTTATGCACATATTTCAATTACCTCTTTTTTTAAGAAAAATAATATAAAGTTAACTATTACTAAAACAAAATTCACTCCCCCAAAAAAATTTCTACGATGGTCCACGTGGCTGCTTTATGTATATTTTTTAACTATTAAAAGTATTTTCGATTTATATTCAAATGTCAATTTCAATATTTATCTTCTAGTTTTGTTCAAAGTATTCCAATTGAAATATATTTAATTACTTGTGACGAATTAAGAAAATTATCATATTAAAAACAACTTTTGCAATTTGTTTATTAAAACCGCGCATCACACGAGTACCAACCTAGTATAACCAACAACCAATGAGCCTTTCTTCTCACGCACCACCACTAACCCTTAACCCTCCCCCCCCCCAAAAAAAAAAAACCATTTAATCCCTATCGCCCCACCTGATAGTACTCCCATCACTCATCCTTCACGTCCTCCAAGCTATGCATGCACTACTTGACATGTTTTGTTTTGTACTCCCTCCGTTCCAGGTAAAGAGTCCCCATTTAAAAGTCTAAACTTTTTAAGAAATTGACACTATTAGTACTCTATTAGTAATAAAATGACACTTTTACACCTTTATTTTTTAAAGTGGACTCTTTAAATGAAACATCAAAAAATGGAATAGTGGGCTCTTCACCCGGAATGGTGGGAGTATCTCGTCAAAAGTTGAACACAATTACACACATATATAAGGCTCCGTTTGTTTCAAGGAGAGTGACTTCTGGAAAATAATTGCCAGGCTAGTTCATATGATTCCTAAGCTAAGTAATCTCATGATTCACATGGAAATTTGGGTCTCCCTTGTTCAACTAGGCAATCCAAATTTATAACTGAAACAAACAAGGACTACAAAGTATAGAACCACAATCTCCGTCCTAGTACGCGCTCCCATTTTTTTAGATCCTTTGAGCCAAGTCCACATATCCTAGGTGTTCGTTCTTTCCAAGGAATGGTTGGACTTCTAGGAAAGTACCGCACCTCCGAGTCTTTTTAACAGAGTTTTATCAGTCCCATGTCTTTTACTCCTTAAATATAACATTAAAGAAATAATAACTACTCTCTCTGTTCCCAAATAAGCGTCATTTATTAGACTTTCACAACAATTAAGTTAGACTTTTAAGCAATCTCACTAGCATATATACATGAATACCCTTGGTATTCACATTAACTCATCCCAAGTATTGCGCATTCATACATGATAATTGGGCAAAGGTAAACTTAATAAGTCACATTTACCTATCAAAACTAAATAAAAATTTAAAGTGTGGCATCACACCTGCATTTTTAATTATTTATTTATAGATAAGTATGGCCTCTTGGTATAGGGATTGAAACCAATGACCTTGAGGATTTTGTTTTGAGTGCCCTTGCCATCTCACCTGTTAAATTGATAGGCAATGATCACACCCGTTAAACTGATGCATACAAATTTGCTTCGAATGACTATGCTCTTTACCAAAAAGTGTGAGCACCTATGAGGAAAAACTTGTGTTTGCTCGACTCTTTGACAAGCAAAAGGTGTGACATGAGGAAGCAAAAGATAAGAGCACTGATGGATACAATTCCAACGGCATGAACAACTCTTTTTACTCAAAAGAAGAAATATTATTAAAGATTAAAAAGAGGATACAAAATAATTCATCTTAGAAAATGAGAAAATACAAACAAAAAGAATAATGTAAGCAAAGCACACCAGTCACGCTTAATTTCCGATAATTTGGCTCCACTATTTCGTGGGTGATGCTGAGATCTATTGGGGAGCTTTTTCGTTGCTGGTCCATGTACAAGAGAAAGAGAATAAATTATGTTTGGGAGGTTGTTCCTTTGGGCGTATACTGGACTATTTGGCAGGAGCGAAATCGGAGGGAGTTTGAAAAAGATACCCTCGGTTTTTGTTCCTTTGAGGCGGGTACCTCATTGGAGGATTTGAATACGCCAAATTCTTTTGTAGAGTTTTTGTATAGTTTCACCATTTCTCGACTTGTATTGGTATATACCTAGGGTACAAAGGACACGTCACACGCTTTTGTTTATATATTTAAAATACTTTATTTATCAAAGAAAGAGGGCTCCACTAAAAGCGCCCTTAGCTGACGCCTAGACGGAGGTAAAAATAATACAGCACTGTCCCACAACAAAGATAACAAAGCAGTCTGCCCCTGAAAATTCTGGAAATCCGTTGTCCAAATACACCACAAAAATAACGACAATCCCACATCGCCACAAAACAGCACCATTCACGGTGCTCCCACAACATCTAAGCTCTACCCAAGTAAAGTAAACAATAGAAGTAGGACTAGTCCAAGCCTCTCTACCATCCCAAATAAATTGTGCCAAAACGGGCACCATCACAATGGAGAAAGAGGTGATCATACGATTTTTTTAAATTTTTTTGATAGATAAGTATGGCCACTTGGCATAGGGATTGGAACAAGGGCCTCACAAATTTGATCATGAGCATGAGATTAACCAATCAGTAAAATAGATGATCATGGGCCTGCAGAACACAAGTGGTGGCATCCCACCGATTATGCTGATGCATATAAATTTGATTAGGATGACTGTACGAAAGAGATGAGCTCCTATGAGGAAAAACCTATGTTACGTGGAATCTGCTACGAGGATCTAATACGGGTGTTTGATTTGTCAATTTTTTTGATTTTGCACTAGCGTAGAGTAAAATAGCAACATCCACAACCATGTCATGTCGTGTCAACGTGGGTTTCTTGGCAGAAATGAAGGATCCATGTAACATAAGGAAACACTAAGGTCAGCTATCCACTATCAAGATGTTCCTACAGGCAAGATTCTCACACCCACATTGCCCTCTGTAGGAGAGCACAACACAGCCTAAGTCGTCCTTGTGCTCCTACATCTTGGCCCAAAATACGTCCCTTAAAATAATATTGAGCCTATTGTCAAATTGATCAGAATCTATAAAACGCAACGAAACAAATTTGGAATTTGAACAAACTCAAAGCTTGAAGATCTAGGTATCCTGTAGTTGAGATGGTCCGTTGGACGTTTGAAAGGCCCTGCCGACCTAACACTTTTTCAAAAGCTTTCTTCATGATAGTTGCAATTAATTAATTGGATTTTCATGCTACTCTAGCAAGGAAATGCTAATTCTTTTCATTTCCTTAGTGTCAAAGAAGGATTAATCAGTAAGGTAAGAGAATTTCAGCCGATCAGTTTGTTCTGTACTGTTTATAAGGCTCTCTCTGAATGGTGAAATTGTGTGTTCCTCTTTTCTCTTTTATCAATATCAAATAAAATAAATAAGATGTAATTAACACATTAAAATATTGTGCAACATCAACAACATGCCCAACAAGTATATGCACAATAAAATCTAGATCTACAACAAAGCAAGCTCATTAGTGCACATGAGTAGGATCTATCATACAAGGTCAAGTAAAACGCACAAAAACAAAATTTAAAAAGAGAAAAGTTTCTGCATAATATTGTTCAACAAATTATTTAATCGCAGTGCTTGAAGAGGCGAAAATGTGAAATGAAGCACCCAAGCCCTCCAAAGGTCAAACACAAGCTAGAACCTTTCCAGTGTAAATTTCTGAATTTAAATTTAAGAAATACCAACACTTGGAAAAGAAACTGCAGGTTTTGTTGGAATATGTCAAAACATTGAGGACATAAAGCATACCTGCTAGGTTTTCAGCAGCAAATCTCAGGCAAACAGATTTTAATTCTGTGGCATGATAACAATCTGCCAAAGCTAGAGCTCTACAAACAGAATTCACAGATATATCCTTGCAGAGATGAGATTCACACACCCGTCTGAGTCTCCCCAGATCATACTTATCAGCGGCTGCTAGCAACTTTGCCGGTAATGTATCAGATACAGAGGATGCACAAGAACTAGAAGCCACCAATTCATCTTCTAGAAAAGCATCTCTGTATACAAAATGCAGCATAGCCTGTTTCATATCGACTAATGTTAGAGTGCAACTATAAACGAGCAAAAAAGGTGGACTTCAATTTTAATCTACACTCCTAGTATTATCATTAAAAAAATCAGATCGTAAAGGAAAATGGGTACAAGTGTACTTACCTCAAAAACCTTTGGTTCCATATCAGTAACAACAATCTCCTGTTTATCTCCCTCCAGCGCATCAAAAAATTCAGATCGAAATACAGGAGATCGAGCAGCCAATACCAACTTATGAGCATTAAATTTTTCGCCACCCACGTTAAAGAGAACATCTGAACCCTCCATATTTTCAAGTAACATGCCAAAATGCGCTCCTATATCAGAGTCTGGGACAAGTATTGAATGTAATCTAGAACAGTCTATTGCAGACACTACAACTCCAACAGTGCAATTGATCTTCAAGCAATCATCCTTGAGATAATCTGATGTTTCAAGCAATGCTCGCCTGTAGAAACGCTTGTATCCCCTGAACAGCAGCGCCACAGATAGAAGGAAAAGAAATAAGCCTCTTGTGATGTAGGTATGGTGGTAGAAACAAACAAACTGCTCAAGTAACTTTAACTCACAGAAACAAGATAGAATGCAAATCTTTACATGTATGTGATTCGATGACTAATGTATAGAGAATAGTAAAATAACAATTTTAGGAGAAAAATTTAAGCACAGAGAGTGAAATTCAAATATATATATACACGTTAAGTAATGCCTGTTTCTTGGTTATTCAACCTATACAAAGGGATAATCCCAAATACTAATGTTGCTTCATGGATATTAGAAGTAAGGAACCTGAAGAAGATCTGCAATAGGCCACGATTCATGAACTAGATAATAACCAAGCTGAACAAGGCATGTAACCAAAATGCTTCTTTTTCCCCAAGGATCTCTCTAGTACAAGCCTTCCTTATAGTCAACATCATGAAATACAAAGATAAGTTACAACGTTTCACATGGACTTATCCAATCATATTCGAAAGATAAGGATCAATGGAGCTCGGTTGGAAGAAATAGTCGAGATTAGAGAAGGAATAGCAGATTTTTACAAAGGTGTATATATGGGAAATGAGATGGGGTTTCCTTCAAAACTCTCAGTATTGTAGATCAAGAATCTATGGAATTACCGTTTACAGTAGAGGACTACGCAGCAGTTCAGGGCATGAAAGGAGATAAAGCTCCAGGACTAGATGGGTTTCTATGATTTTCTTTCAGAAGTGCTGGGAGGTGATCAAAGAGGAGTAAATGAGAGTAGTGCATTATTTCTACAAACATGAGCATTTTTAGAGGAGCTTTAATGCAACTTTCATTGCGTTGATTCAGAAAAAAATTTGGAGTGGAGGATATCAAAGAATTTTGACCCATTAGGTTGATTGGAGGGGTATACATTAGCGAAGGTGCTGGCTATGCGGTTGAAAAGGGTCATAGGAAAGGTGATTTCCGATTCTCAGCACAAGTTTGTAGGGGGACATCAAATCACTAAGGCGGTCATAGTAGCTAACAAAACAGTGGCCTCAAGAATTAAAAGTGGGGAATCAGGGTTGATCTGCAAACTTGCCATAGAGAAGGCATATGAACATGTTAACTAGGAGTTTTTTTGTTTATGCTATCCAAGATGGGGTTTGGAGATACAATGGAGAAAATGGTTTCTATTCTGTATTGCTTTGGTGAAGTTCTCTGTCTTGATTAATGGAGAGCCCACGGGTTTCTTTCCTAGCTCAAGAGGCTTACGTCAAGGTGACCGACTCTCACCTTTTTTATTCATCATTGTCATGGAAGCGTTGAGTAAGATCTTGGAGATCTGTTTTGCAGGGTTTTATTTGGGGATTCATTGTGGGCAATGACAGAGGTTTAGAGGTGATGGTATCCCACTTACTGTTTGCAGATGACACTCTGGGTATTCTGTGGGGCGGATACTTCTCAGTTGGGTTAAGACTTGTGCTCCTATTCTTTCAAGTGGCTTCAAGTTCGAGGATTAACATTCAAAAGAGCAAAATGTTTTCAGTTGGTAATGTGGATAACATCGAGGTTTTGACTGCTTTTTTTCATGTGCAATCCCGACAAATTATCTCGGTCTTCCTCTTGGGGTCTCGTCTGACAATAAAGATATTTGGAATACAGTTCTTGAAAGATTTGAACTGGCAGGATGGAAGAAGCAATATTTGTCAAAGGGAGCCAAACTCACTCTCATTAAGAGTACCCTGTCAAATTTGTCTACTTACTATATGTCAGTGTTTGGGATGCCGTCATCTGTGGCTAGAGGCTTGAGAAGCTTGAAAGGGATTTTCTTTGGGATGGCCAATCAGAGGAGCGAAAGTACCATCTAATCAATTGGGAGATGATGTGCTCTAATTTGCGGAATGGAGGGTTAGGGATTAAAAAGCTCAAGTTATTCAGTTCTGCCCTTTTGGGGGAATGGCTCTGGAGAATTTTGGATGATGATGAGGCTCTGTGGAAAAGAGTGGTGCGGGGTAAGAATGGAGAAAATGATCCTTTGAGGAACCTTAATAAGGTCAACGCAACTTTTGAGGTGGGTGTATCGAAAGGCATTTGAAGATGGGACATGTTCAAGAGATTCGAAATTTGCAAAGGCGAATCAATTAGTTTTTGGAATGACATGTGGTGCGGGGATATGGAGCTTTTTTTTTTGATAAGTAAAGTGTATATAAATGAAAGCGTCAAAATAGGTGATGCGTCCTATGTACATAAGCAATATACAACCAACCACTACTAGCCAACAAAAATGTTATCCACAAATTTTACAAAGGGATTATAACCCTAAGGGACCGCCTCATCACACCAAAAAAACATAGTCCGAATAATCTGATTTTTTATCGCCTCCAGGTTTTGTTCCTCATTCTCGAAAGCTCTCCGATTCCTTTCCTTCCAAACTGACCACCGCCAACGGAGCAACATCCCAAAAACAATTTTTTCTTCAATGCTTATACAAAGTCCAGCACATAAGCAGCTCCTTAATCGACTGAGGCATCACCCAGGAAATCTGGAACAGTCCCAGTATAAAGCTCCAAATTTCCCTTGCAGCCGGGCAATGAATCAGAAGATGGTTCACACTCTCCGGGGATAAGGAGCTACGGAAGAGCATTTTCTTTATTCTTCAATATCGCTGTGAATACGGAGGAGTAAGCTTAGTCATGACCTTGGTTGATGAAACTGTCACATGGAATCCTACTTTTCAAAGGAACCCGCAAAATTGGCAGGTGGATAACATTGGGCGTTTGTTTGAGCAATTGCACAACCAAAAGGAGAGTGGAAATGGCAAACATAAAGTCTTGTGGTAAGGGAAAAAGAACAGGGTATCAGAGGACGTATCACCTTTTTTGACTAATGTTTATATATACTATTGTTACTTATCAAAATAAAATAAAAAATGGACTTATCATAATTTCAAGGTTAAGCATAGCCTTGGTAACCCACAAACTTCATTGCCACCTGAATGCCAAACCAGTTCCCCAACATGCATAGATGGTACAACTCTGGGCTGAAACCCAAAATTAAAGGAGAAAAATGGTACAGTAAAGTGGCATTCATTGAGCCAATCAAGGATCAACTTGACATTGAAACATGGTAGAAATCTGTAAAGGGAAAGAGGGGCAGAATCAATGTCCGTCAAGATCTTTCATGGGCTTGAGTATGTACGTCAAAAGGATAAGTTTTCCACCTTCCACTGAATCATTGGTTGATGCATCGGCACAAGAAGTACAACCAAATGAAAATGGAGTAAAAGCCTAAAAGTCAGCTCATCAAACACCCTCAGAATGTGTTGACTACACCAGCAAGGATTTTGATCTCAAAAAGTTGCTGTAACTTAATGAAGAACCATGATGGCTATTTTTTCATGATCAATGTCACACCTTAGTTAAGAGGTTGGAGAGCAGTTTTGCACTTGGCTCTCTTTCTTTCTTTTTTTGTATTTTTCTTCTCTTTTTTTTCTCTTTTTTCGACTGATGGTTTGTTCGCTGTATTTATACAATCTTTTCTTATTCTGATACAATCTTCTTTTATCAAAAAGATAAATATATAAATAAAATAAAAGGTTACACCTTAGAGGAAGTTGACGTTGCTGATTTGTTTGTAAAGTCTTAGAAGTGAAGCAGATGCAACAAAAAAATAAACAAAGCAATCTACCAGATGGGAAGATAGAGAAACCAAAAATAGGATAGCAATCACGAAAACACCCTATTTAGTTAGCCCACTTATTTTTTATCACTTTTCGTGCTGCCCGCTTCAGTCGGGTGTATTTTGGAGGAGAGGGATTTTTTGTGGGAAGGGCAAGGGGAGGAACGCAAGTTTCATTTGGTTAAATGGGAGAAAGTGTGCCATGAATCATGATGTCCAGGATGGAGGTTTAGTAAAAATCTTGGTCATTTCGACAGAGCTTGGCTTGATAAGTGGCTTTGACATTACATGACCGACACTAATGGTTTGTGGAGGAGAGTGGTTACTAGCAAATATGGTGAAGGGGATCACAATTGGTTCCCAAATATTAAATTCAATTCTTTTGGCTCAAGGGTGGTATTTGCAAAGGTTGGGAAGCTTTTGAGAGACAGATTTCTTTCGACATAGGGTGTGGAAGGAAAGTAAAATTTTGGAAGGATAAGTGGTGTAGGGAGGAAGAACTATGGAGGCTTTTCCCCTCCCTTTTCAGTTTGGCCATGGATAAGAATTGTAGTGTTAGTTCAGTGCTTCAGGTAGGACAGGGTGGTGTGGAATCCCGTGTTTCGTAGGAGCTTGCAGGATTGGGAAATGGTAATATTTGCAGAATTTTTCGAAGACTTTACTTGCTCCAAATTGAGGATAGGGTGAGGTAGGCCGCCTCAAGCTCAAAGAAGTTCACATCGAGCTCTAACAGGCAGAGAGGATTCTTCTTTTCCGTGGAAAGGTATATGGAGGAATTGCGCTCCAAATTGAGGATAGGGTGAGGTAGGCACAATGTTTTTTGGGACACTGTTCTGGTGGGTGTGTGGTGGATAATTTGGACTCACTTTGCTGAATTGGTGTTCGGGGAAGGACTCTTCCTTTGGTCTAGCTAGAAGTCCTTTTGTGAATTGTGAGAATAACTTTTGCTTAGGTTAGGCTTCTTGTATACCACTAGTGTACAAAAAGGACGCGTTTCCATTTTGACGCTTATATATATATATATATAACTATCTCTTTATTTATCAAAAAAAAATTCACGACATCACAACTAACAATTGCATAGGAATAAGAGAAGGCCCATTCTCCTTGAGATAAATCTTAAAACAAAAGACTTAAAAACTGAACGCAAAACTCTAATCACATTACTCTAATAAACCTAGTTCCAACTTCCAAAAAAATCCCCTTAACAGGTTCAAAATATAACAGAACCTACTCACTAACCAATAAGCTAGTATAGAAAGCCCTAAAAACATTTTAAAAAAAAAACCGACATTCACCACTCAAAAACTGCAAACTAAATACAAGTCAATTGATCGACCCTCTATAACAAACATGGATCTTTGAGAGTTGCATCGATTCCAACCTGCAGGGAAGAACTCGGCTCCAACGAGTTCAGTTCAGCTTATTTTCAACGAACTATGGGAAATCCAAAGAATACTCTCCGGCATTTCTTTCTTCTTTGCAGAATCAACATATCCATGACTAGTTGTGCACTTCAAACCAAATCAATAAGGAGTTTCAAATAATCGCCGCCTCTTGCCCCAAAAATGGACCTCACTCGTGCAGTTCGCCTTCTGCCTTTTTTTATTGATAGGTAAGAATAAAATAAATAATAAGCGTCAAAAGAGGTGACGCGTCCTCAGTACACCGGGAGTATACAAAAAAACTACTTACTAGCTATACTATCCACAAACTCTATATAAGGGTTTGCACCAAGAGCTAGCGACTCATGGCACCAAAAGAGCATAGTGTTCAAAATTAGTTCCTTAATCTTCTCTATGCTCCTCTCTGTATTCTCAAAAATTCTCTCATTTCTTTCCTTCAATATATTTCAACATATCACCAACGGAACAGTACCCCATAGAAAACTCCTCCCCTTGCGGTAATACAAAGACCAACAGCTGAGCATTTCCGTAACTGAATTAGGTATCACCCAAGCCACATGAAACAAATTAAAAATGAAGCCCCATAGATCCCTGGTTACTGGACAATGCAGCAATAAATGATTTACACTTTCCGCGTCACACTTGCACATACAACATCTATTGACATAAGTTTTCCCTTGCCGCTGGAGATTGTCGCCTCTTAATAAAGCTTCATTAGCAGCTTCCCACACAAAGGAACCCACCCTTATAGGAGCCTTAGACCTCCACACACTCTTCCAAGGAAACGTGTCATTCCTTCCCAAGAGCTTTTGATAGAAGGTTTTGTTCTTTCCACCCTCCCACACCACCACGTCCTCTTTATTTCTGTCCAACTGCTCAAAAAAACGCCTAAGAGTGTCCAGTTCCCAATCTTGAGGGTTCCTTCTAAAAGATGGGATCCACGTTACAGTATCACCCATCAATTGCATAGTTTCACCAACAGTTTCATCCTTGTTCGAAGATAGACTGTATAGAGCAGGAAATCGCTGGAGCTCCATGTTCCCACACCAATGATCGCTCTAGAATCTGACCAAATTACCATTGCCTACCTCAAAAGATATGAACCTCTTCATAAACTCCCACCTCTTTTTGATACCTTTCCACAACCCCACACCATATGAGGAGTGAACCTCAATAAGATCCCTATCTACAAACTCCAGCACCGAATTTACACACCACATTGAACAAATTAAGCTTGCATATATCTCTAAAGCTATTTCCCCATCAACGCCACATTGAACAAATTAAGTTTTTTGATCCCTAAGCCACCACTATGAACACTAGAGCACACCACCTCCCACCTAACCAAATGAACTTCCGCTCCATTGCTTGTCCTTCCCATAAGAAATCCCTCTCCAACTTTTCGATTCTCTGCACCACTGAAACTGGCATAGTGAACACAGACATAAAATAAGTAGGCAAACTGGAAAGGGTACTCTTAATAAGGGCCAATCTACCTCCCTTGGAAAAGTATTGTTTCTTCCATCCCGCTAGCCTGCGTTCAACCCTTGCTATGACCGGATTCCAAATTTCTTTATTACTGGAATTTGCCCCTATCGGGAGGCCAAGATATGTTGTTGGAAGAGCACTGATCTTACACCCAAAAAACGCAGCCAAGTCATCTATATCCTCCACTACACCCACGGCAAACACCTCACTCTTGAGAATGTTGACCTTTAATCCTGATGCTTCTTGGAAGAAAAGAAGGATCATTCGTAGATATCCCTGATCTACCTTTGCCTTGCAGCAAATTAGGGTGTCATCCGCGAAGAGTAGATGAGAAACCATCACCTGATCACCTCCATCCCTCCCCACTTTAAATCCTCTGATATACCCATTGGACACAGAAAAATTCAGTATCCCGCTTAACGCCTCCATGACAATGATAAATTAAAAATGAGATATCGGATCTCCTTGGCGCAATCCTCTCGAACTATCAAAGAAGCCGGCAGGCTCACCATTAACTAGAACTGAAAATTTCGCGGTAGAAATGCAGAACTTTATCCAGTCCCTCCATCGACCCCCAAAACCCATCGTGGACAAAACATACATCAAAAAGTCCCAATTAACATGGTCGTATGCCTTTTCAATGTCCAATTTACACAGAAGACCTGCCTCTCCACTAGGAATTCTCCGGTCTACTACCTCATTAGCAATCAAGGCCGCATCTGTGATTTGCCTACCACCCACAAAAGCATGTTGGGACGCTGAGATAACCTTATCGATAACCTTTTTAAACCTGCTAGCGAGCACCTTTGCAATGATTTTGTACAAGCCCCCAATAAGGCTAATGGGTCTATACTCTTTAATGTCCTCCGCCCCAATACATTTAGGAATAAGAGCAATAAATGTTGCGCTTAAACTTCTCTCGAACCTCTTATGTACAAAAAAATAATGAAATACATCCATCATCTCCCCTTTAATCAGCTCCCAACAGTGCTGGAAAAAAAAAAAAAGAAAGCCATCCGGTTCCGGAGCCTTATCTCCCTTCAAGCTATGAACCGCTGTACTAACTTCTTCTTTGGTGAAAGGCAGTTCAAGGTTGTCTCTATCTACTGTACTGAGAAGATTAAACTGAATACCCTCCAGTTTCAGGGTCCAGTTGTTCTCAGAATATAATCCTTGGTAAAATTCAGCTATTCCTTCTTTGATTTCAGAATTATCTTCCAGAACCACTCCATTGATCTGGACCTTAGAAATCTGGTTTGCCTGATTGTGAGCATTAGCCATTCGGTGGAAGAATCTTGTGTTACTATCTCCCTCGTTCAACCATTGAATTCGAGCTTTTTGTCTCCAACTAATGTCCTCACAATGAAGCAATCTCTGAATTTCAGCTTGAAGGGCCTTCCGTTTATTCAAATCTTCAATACTCCAATCACTCGAACCTTCTTTTCCATCCAGCTCTTTCACCTCCTCCATCAAATTATCCAACTTCAGACTGATGTTACCAACGATCTCCCTGTTCCACTTCTTCAGATCATCCTTTAGCATTTTCAGCTTTCAAGCAAATCTCAAAGACGGATTACCCTCTACCCCATACAATTGCCATTTCCCCGTGAACCATTCAAGAAAACCCGGCTCCTCTAACCACATGATTTCAAACCGAAAGGGGGACTTCCCTTTATGCAACCCTCCACCTTCCAACCTTAACGGAACATGATCCGAAATCACCCTTGGTAAGCAAGATTGGGATACCTTCCCAAATTTCTCCACCCAACTAGAGCTTACTAGGAATCTATCCAATCTTGAACATTGAGACCCCTCACTATTTCTGAACCACGTAAACTCTACTCGTTCAAGAGGTAGATCCACCAGCTCCATGTCATTAATAAATTTATTAAACTCCACCATAGCCTGGGAATACGCTCTGGCTCCTTTGCGTTCTGCAGGTAATCTAACAACATTAAAATCACCTCCGATGCACCAAGGCAGATCCCAGTTAAGTGATACATTCTTGAGAATTGAGATCAGTCCAAAGAACATGTCGATCCGCATCTGTACATGGGCCATAGACTCCAAAAAAAATCCATTTGAAACCATCCTCCAAATTCTCGAAAATGCAGGATACCGAAAAAGATCCAAATCCAGTATCCATCTTTGAAATCACCCTGCTATCCCACATTAACAGAATGCCACCAACTGATCCATTAGCACCTAAATGTTCAGTGAGTCCATCTACTCCCTCCTACACTCATAACCATTTTCCTATCAAAACAGTCTACTTTAGTTTCCTGTAAACAAACCACCTGTCGATTCCATTTGTGAAGCACCGTTTTCAATAACATTCTCTTCGACTCATCATTAATACCCCTCATATTCCATGAGATAATATGATACATAATTAAACATGATGATTTGAATCCTCATCCTCCCCTCCCCAGTCTTCTATTGAGTGAAAATTAAGGCTACAACTCAATTTTTTCAGCTCCCTGATGCCCGTAACCCGAGTCCCTTTGTTGCTGATGCTGCTATCCTTCCCCACCAATTTCCTTCCTTTTTCTGCCTTTAACAGCTATGTTCGCACCAAAGTCATCAAGAATGAGGCTGAAGCCATTCCGTATATCGATATTAAAATACTCATCAAAATCCCTTCTTTCTAATACTAGTATCGACTAAAACCTCCTTGGTGCAAATCCTGATAATCTCTTTCAAACCCCTTACCTTCCTCATAGAAAAAACCCGTCCAACCCTGAAAAGAACACTCCTCCCACCACCTACTACCTGACTGTGAAAGCCTGCATGAGACAATCACATATTCTCAGAATGAGAAAGGTTGATAACAAACGATCTCTCAAAAGCAATTTAATACGAGAAACAACTTGACGCAGGGTGGATACCGACTAAGTAAACTGTGCGTTACAAGGAGTAAGTTCCTAAGATCACAAACCCTAAGAAAATCATAAAAACCCCTTGGATAAAGGTCTTCAACTTATGTACGCGGCTTTGGCGACAAATGAGCTGGTTGAAAACTTTTTTAATCTGAAACGAACGAATTAGATTCAAAAGAAGAGAGAACAAAGAAGACGGACAAGAAGTCTATCAAAACAAAATAAAGTACAAATAAAATTCAAAAAGCAAAGCATTTCCAATCACGACGATTATCTGAAAAAGGAACCCAGCCGAATGCTCCAAAACTGACGCCCAAAGAAGCCAAGAAAACTACTCTATCCCACAAGAACGACGATGAAAATCCCTGAAAATTTTGGAAATATGCTCCGCTCAAACCCGAAGACACCAAAGAATAGCAAAAACCTCGCACTGCCATAATTAGAACCGTATCTACCTTGACCAGAGCCTCTAAACTAAGTATGAAGAAATGTAGCAATATATGCTGGACTACCACATGCCTCTCCACACACCGAAAAGAGGTTCTACAAAAGATACTGAGAACCCACACAATGGAGAAATAGATGATCATGTGACTCTGAAAAGTCATTGCACACCAGTAAGGGGAATTCCGCTTGTTTGGCCTATGCTAATGCAGCATGACATTAGCACTAAGCTTATTAAGCACTAGAGACCACTCAAAAGCTCTAATCTTGAAAGTGACCCGAGCTTTCCAAATAAAAGGAGATAAGTTCAATGGCCTAATCAAATGAGACAAAAAAGACCAACAAGAGTAAAAACCAGAACCCTCTAGAAGCCAAAATCAAGAATCAGGACCCAAATAGAGACACACCTGTTAAAGTATGTTAAGAAGAGAGAGCACCTCCTCTGTCTCACGATCATTTTGCTGACGAAAGAAGAGAAAATCCTAATAATTATTCTCATCCCCCAAAAGTATGAATAGGTGCCAAATGAGCCAACGAAATTCGAAATAGTCTAGAAAACACCATAGGCAACAGCATGTCCCCCACTCAAACATCTTCCCAGAATCTTCCCAGAAACGATACGACTCTCATCCCTCATCCTGAACCAGATATGGAAGAAACAAATGATAGCACCGATGGATTGATGGATGAACCTCTTCCCCTCTCGAGATCAACCAACTAAGGATGCAAGGAGTAAACAAAATGGGAAAGAGGGATCCCCCTGAAATGAGCCACTTGAAGCACTAAAGCAATCCTGAGCCTTCCCATTGATAATGAACGAAAAGGGAGGGGAACGAAAACACTGCTGCCTCCATTTTAAAAATTTGATCCCATCATCCTCCCAAGACCCCTCCCACTAAAAGTTACTCAAATTGTTCTCAATCCCCCGCCACACACAGGAATTTAAGACCTCGAGGTTGAGTGGAATACTCTAAAGACGCGCTCTAATAAGAGTGAACCTCCTTCAGTAGGAGAAAAGAATCCTTTTCCACTATCAAGACACCTAACAACTCCCTTGACCACCAAGTCCCAAATGGAGACAACTCTCGGATCACCCCCCGAAGGGAACACCCAAATAAGACATGTGCTACAACAAGACCCTACAACCTATCATTGTCGCATAAGCATTAACCTCTTGAACATCCATATTTCCATATTGATCCCTACTACGCCACACTTTGCAAGGTTAATCTTAAGACCTGATAAAGACTCAAAAATCTGAAGCATAGTAAGAAAATTCTTGAAATTCCTGCGCCCTCGGTCAAAAAAAGAACAGTGCCATCCGCAAACTACAAATGGGCCACTCAACACTCATCCCTCCCTACCAAACACACCATGACGAGTCCCACCCCTTCCCCTCTTGAGATCAACCGACTAAGGATGCCAGCAATAAGAGAAAACAATACGCGAAAGAGAGGATCCCCGTGAGGTGAGCCTCTTGAAGCACTAAACCAATCCTGAACATTACCATCAATAATGACCAAAAAGGAAAGGGAACAAAAACACTACTGCCTCCATTAACTTCCAAATTTCATGCGCTCAACCAAATTTAAAAAAAAAAAAAAAAACATCAGTTCACCCTATCATAATCCTTTTCAAAATCAAGCTTTCACACCACATCCGTCTCCTACCCCTATGATCTACATAACCGACCACCTCTTTAGTGATCAGAGTTGCATCTACACTTTGGTACCCACCCACATAGTCACTCTTTGTATTTTTATTTTCATTTTTATAAATAAATGTAATATTAACACTGCATCAAATCAGGTGATGCGCCCTTGTACACAGGGAGTATACAAGACCAAAAGAATTAAATCTACAAACTAGTAGAGTGATGTTCTTTGCTTGGGAAGTTTCGAGGGAGGCTATTTTGACTGGGGACAATCAGAGAGCTCGAGGGAAGGTTTACATTAATAGGTATTTCATGTGTAAAAAGGAGGAGGGAACAATAAATCACTTGCTCATGTTGTTAATAATAATAAATAAGCAAATTGTAATTGACAATAGTTTTAGCTAGTGATCATCAGTAATTAAGTAAGTATAGTCCGAGTAGGATTTTTTTTGGTAAGTAAGATGATGTATAGATCAAGGCGTCAAATTAGGGCATCCTTGTACGCAGGGGGTATACAAGTCAAAAGAATTAAAAACTGAAAATCAATCCATACTATTAACAAAAAAATTCTCTAAATTAGGATCCAATTCCAAACACCAAAAACGAAGAGTCTGGAACACTTTCTCCTTCTCCCTGATACGATCAAAGTCACTCTTCATTAACAAAGATCCTATGATTTCTCTCCTTCCAGATTACCCGCCAAACGGAAGAAAGAGATCTATATATCACTAGCTACATAACAGTGAAGAAGATGATGATTAACTGTCTCCACCTCTTTTTTGCACATAAAACACAGATTGACAACAGTCCTCCCACGAGCTCTCAAATTGCCACCTGTCAAGATTGCTTTCCTCACAACTTCCCAAGCTAAAAAAGTCGCTTTACTTGGAGCCCTCGTTTTCCATATTTCCTTCCAAGGAAAGGAACTGACGACCTCGTTGTTCAGGAAATAGCAAATACTAAGTATTAGTATTAGAGTTCATACTTTAATTATATTATTACTCCTTTAGTATTTTAATTCATAGATGAATTAAAATTGTCTTTTCAATTAACTAGCCCTAGTCCTAGTAGGTTAAGGACTTACTTTTTGTTATACATAATGACGCACTCTCTCATCGTCTAATTAGAGTATATTATTAATATTTGAGTTGAGGCTTTTGAGGCTTGTCCCTTGCAAGTATTAGGGTTCTTCTCCTATTTCTTGTTTCTTTTTTGATAAAGGAGGAAATATTTTAGATTAAGAAGAAGAAGATACAACAGGATGGACGAGAAGTCCATCACAAAAAGAAAAAAAGAAGAACCAAAGTACAAGGGCAAAGCTCTCTAGCAATGCTGAAATCCCCTCTTATAGATGCTGAGAGTGAAGCCAAGAAAACCACCCTATCCCAAACAGAAGAAAAGGGAAAAGCCTGATTTCTGAAATTTCGTTCTGCCTAAATACACCATTAGATCACAAAGAGCCCACACAGCCACAAGATAGATCTATCAATGCCTCTCCCAAAACCTCTAAACATCACATACCAAAAAGATGCAACGGAAGCAGGACTAGTCCAAGATTCCCCAGCCACCCAAAATAAACTGTGCCAAAGGAATGAGAGCTACAGATGATCATGAGATTCAGAGTGACAATACACCACACATCAATCCGGGGAAATATTTTGTTTGGCCTGCACTTATGCAACATGTCATTAGTGTTGAGTTTATTGAGAACGAGGGACCAAACAAAAGCTCTAATCTAAAAAGGGATCGGAGCCTCCCAAATAAAGGAAGGCAAACAGCCAGGAGAAGACACACAGCTGTATTAAATGAGAATGAAAAGACCGGCAAGAATAACGACCCGAGCCCTCTAACACTGAAAGGTTCGAAACCCAAGAATTAGGATACAACGAAAACCTCACCTCAGAGAGAGAGTATCAAGAATAGTGACCACTTCCACTGCCTCATTCTTTCTGTCCACCCCTCTCTTCAGTGTGTGCACTCGTAGGACAAGTCTCTCTACCGTGTCCTCCTTCAACCGGTATTAGGGCCAAGCTAGGATCGACTTTGTGGAACAAATTTGGCACAGTTATCGCTTTCTTCTTTTCTTACTTAATTTTGTCTTCTTCCTCTTCCAAAAACCCTTTTTCTTTGCGTAAACCAGTACGCTCCTTGGCCGAGTTAAAAGCTGATTCACATGTAAAGTGGTGTTAAATGTAAAAGGCTGACGAGAAAAGTGTAAATCATCTTTTGTTGCATTGCCCTGTAGCTAGGGAAATCTGGTATTTTTTGTTTTTTGATAAGTAAAGATAGTATAAATAGTGTCTAATCAAGAGACGAACCTATGTACAGGAAGTATACATGCCATTTACTTTACAAAAGAGATATTATCCACAAACTCTAGAAAAGGATTGCCTCCATGCTCTAACAGCTCATGACACCAAAAGAACATTGACTGCATAATCTGCTTCTGGATCTCTTCCACCTTCCTCTCTTCATTCTCGAAGCATCTTCTGTTTCTTTCCTTCCAGATGGACCCATAGGAGCCACTTCCCAAATAACAATTTTCTTTTTCCTCTTATACAAAGCCTAGCTTTCCATCCAGTGTCTCACGGATTTCCATCAAGTGTCTGAAGCGTCTAGAAGGAGAAATAGTCATTGGGATGTGACTCCATTAGCAGTTTGCTGGACTGGTTGAAGAGCCTTTGAGAATGTGGAGATTAATGCAGAGAGGCTAAAGGATTTGACTCTCAAGACTTTGTTTTTTTGGTGTGCTGAGTCGATATCATCGGGCGTTAACCCTTTTGTTGAGTTCGTAGACATTATTTCTTTTTGTTAGTGATAGCTCTATTTGTATACTTTCGAGGACGCGTCACTTGTTTTGATGCATTTTTATATGCATACTCTTTACTAATCAAAAAAATTACAAAGTCTTGTCGAAGTAGAAAAAGGCTTAAGGAATATGCACTTGAACGTCGCTTGATGGGTTGGAAAAAGCAGTATCAGTCAAAAGGGGGAAACTTGTTTTGGTAAAAAAATACACTCTCAAGCATGCCTACGTATTTTTTATCACTATTCGTAGTTCCTGCTTCGGTTCGGAAAAGATTAGAGAAGTTGGAGAGGGGTTATATGTGGGAAGGTTGGAAAGGTCAGTCCACATAGCATCAGAAATATCACCTTGTCAAATGGTATACGGTTTGCTCACGTTTAGGGTAAGGATGTTTAGGAATTAAGAATCTGCAGTTGTTTAATGAAGCTCAGCAAGGGTAGTGGCTTTGGAGGTATTTATCAAATAGGGGAGCATTTTGGAGGAAAGTGGTGGAGAACAAGTTTGGACAATCATTTCCGATAGAGATTACTAAGACTTTCAGGGTAGGAGTGTGGAAAGGTATTAGAAAAGGTTGAAATGCTTTTGGTAGAAACATATCATTTGAGATCGGGTCATGGTTGACGGTGAAGTTTTGGAAAGACATATAGTGCGGAGGTGCTTAAATCCTTTCCCGAGCTTTTCCATATGATTAGGGAAAAGGATTGTTTGATAAGCTCGGTGTTATCATCGGAGGAAAGACGGGTGATATGGAACCCAACGTTTAGAAGAAACATCCAGGATTGGGAGATGGATTTGGTGACAAGATTTTTTGAGCTTCTTTACGCCCTAAAAGTTGGTTGTGAGAGTGATAGGGTGATTTGGTCAAAGGACAACAAGTTCTTGGTCAAATGTTACTATTCCAAGCTGTTAGAACGAGAGGGGCTTTTGTTCCCCCGAAAGCCAGTATGGAAGACGATAGATCCTAACCGAGTGGCCCTTTTAGCGTGGGAAGTGGCGAATGAGGCCATTCTCTTTTTCTTTTTTTTATAAGTAAAAGAGTACATAAATATATCGAGGGCGTTAAAAAAGGTGACACGTCTTATATATGTTAAAAAGATGGTTTTTGTGCAAGGAGAACGAGGAAAGTGTTAATCACTTGGTTCTGCATTGCCCGATGGTAGGGGAATTGTGGAATTTAATTTTTAGGTTGTTCAATGTGGCGTGGATGTTTCCGGAAACCTCCAAAGACATGTTAATGTTAAGGAGCTGGAGATATTTTTGACAGAGGAAGAACAGATTAACTATTTTGGGAAGTTGTTCCCTTTGGGGTGTGGTGGTCGATTTGGAAGGAAAGAAACCGTAGGGCTTTCGACATTGAGGAAGGGTCCATTTCAGATTTGAGAGTTTTCTGCTTCATTTCCTGTTTGAGTGGTGTGGACTGCCTAAGCACTCATAGATCCCCTTGTTAACCTCTTTTGCATATTTTATGCATAAGTTCTCTATATCTTAAATTAGATTGTTGGTAAAGTATACTTCTAGTATACAAAGAACGCATCACCTGTTTTGACGCTTTGCTATCTATACAATAATTCTTATCAAAACAAAATATGCACTTTAATGCAAAGATGAAGACAAGGAACATGAAGAACTTGAATACAATCACAAACATGAAGTAGCAGCGGTGAAAGTATAAGAAATCAAACTCAGGAACACTTTAAAGGTGCTCATGTATACAATGATCCTATATTTCAAAGCAACATCTTCAAGCGAAAAGGGTTTCCTTCTTCTATCTCATCTATATCCCAAGGTTGTGCTCATGTTTTGGATGTTGAAGCTTCAATGGATGATCTTTGTCGCTTCTCATTCTTCACCACTTCAAAACTCAAGGACGAGTTTTCTTAAATGTCAGGAAGAATGATGCAAGATACGAACAAGGAAAGGATGGAATTCGAGTTGAACTATTATAAGGTTATTTAGTATTGTTACTTAGAGATAAGTTGACTGTAATTAACGATAGTTTTAGTTGGAGATTATAGTAATTAAGTAAGCCTAGTCCAAGTAGGATTAGTATTACAGATCTCCTACTTAAATTATATCATTACTCTTTTAGTAATCCAATTTAGATAATTAAGATGTTCGTTTCAATTAACTAACCCTAGTCCTCATAAGTTGAGGATTTATTTTTGCCTTATAAATATCTATGCAATTTTCCTACGTCTAACTAGAGTTGATCATTAGTATGAGTCGAGGCTTTTGCCATAGTGTCCTTCAAGGCTTCAAGCATGGCCAATCCTTTGCAAGGGTGAGCGTTCTCCTCTTTTTCTTTCCCCCTTTGCTTCTTTGTGTGCGTTCATAGGGCTGGTCTTCGTACCTTGTCCTTCAATTCGTATCAAAGTGAAGCCACGATCAAGGAAGCATAACTATGAACCTCCTAAGACTCCATCATAATCCCCGATATGCCACACGTAGCAAGATTAATTTTAAGGCCAGAAATGGAAATATCTTCAAAAAAGTAAGTACATTCTTAAAATTTCTAGTACCTTTGAACAAAAATATAATCGTATCAGCAAATTGTAAATGAGACACTCTAAATCCTCTGCCCCCATAGGACACCCCTCTACCAGCCCAATCTCCTCACTTCTCAAAAACAAATGACTAAGAATATCTTGCACAGGAGTAAGCAAGAAGGGAGAAACAAAATCTCGTTGGCAAGGCCCTTCAAAGGATTAAACCACTTCTGAGCCATCCCATTTCAATGATTGAAAAAGATGGAGAGCAAAAACGGTCCTAGGATCCAGCTTCTCCATCTACTCCCAAACCCCTTTCACTCCATCACTAATCACTAAATTAGACAAATGTCTGTTCACACTATTGAATGCCTTCACATAATTGAGCTTTCACACCATACGGACGACATTCATACGGCAAAGATAAGCAAATAGGAGCCTAAATGGGTTTGTTATTTAGTCGTGTTGGATAACATACGCCTTCTTGTATAATTCTTGTGTCCCCTCGCCTTTAACTCTATTCATTTCCAAAAGGCAAACGTTCCATTTAAGTACATGCTTTTGTCTAGTCTCTTGTCTTGGCACACTTAATAGTAATGATTGCAGAGAAGGAAGCCCAAAAAAGCTCTAAGCCCCACATACGATATATTTGTTTTGCGTAAGTCCAACTCACATTATTCTCCACTGTGAAGTGGCTTGGCATCCTAAATGTTGACTGTTCATAGTGAAATGTGAGGCTAGTGAGCTCAATCTCACTTTTTTTGCCTAAGACATTTGCATAGATTTTGATAATGTTTTGGTCAATATATTTATTTGTTTAAATTTGGTTGCATATCTTCTAATTGAATCTAGAAGTCAAGACCATAGGGAGACCTAGACATACGAAAAGGACTGAAGGATGTCTAACAACGATACCAGCTTCTTCCTGCTTGTGATTGATTTTTTTTTATTGCCTCACTTGGTGTCAATGAAGCCTATATTAGTACTATGAAACGATAAGAAAATGCAAAGTTGACAAAAAGAAGTGAATATAGAAGCAAATCATTGATAAGGAAAAGACCTTGTAGATTTTGTGGATAATATTTTTGGTAGTTAGTGGGGTCTCAATGTTTTCTTCCGTTACCATTGTAACTAATTAAATATGCAACGTCATTTCTCAAGATACTTTCCAATGAGTAGAGTGGTGATCTATGAACAAGTTGTCAAACTAATGGAACTCCATATCTCATAGACGATGAATATTGATTTGATTACATAATCTTTTTTGAAACAAGAAGAGAATCAGTATTCACCAACACAAGGATATTTACATCTTAAAATACTAATCTAGCTAAGTCTTAAGATTCAATTTCATACTGTAAAAGTATTTAAAGGATTTTGGAAGCTATTCTAGAAAGATGGTAGAGTTCAATTCACCCTATAAATAAAGTAAACTATGGGAAGGTAGTGTCTACACTTAAAAACAAGGGACAAAGAAAGGGATGGAAAGTTTGTGCCCTTCAGATACAGCCAAAAAAATTCTTTTTGTAACTTCAAGAGTCATTACCATCAATAGGAAGTCCTAAACTGGTATGGATCTTTCTATTTGGGTGCTCACCATAACGGTCACCATAGTTCCAATGCTATCCTTTAATCAAAAAACAGCTTCATATCTGCGAAAGCATTTTCAATATTTTAAATCTCCCAATAATCATTTTTTGAAAAGAATTTCCCCTTTGCCCGTGGCATTACCGTTGCGTCGTGTATCATTCTAAGAACAACAACTATTTAACATAGATTACCAACTCAAATCTAAATGAGAAGCCTACCGCCAACTAAGTGACCAACAGTAGAACCCACCAAGGATTAACCAGAGATAAAGCAACCACCAAATATACCAACTCTTATTCGTCTTCTTCTTCTTCTCCAAAGAGAAAAGAGCTGTGAATTCTACGAATTATATGGAATAAGACAAAAACTGAAAAATTTAATGTATAGTAAAATGAGAACCTACCACATGCTGCCTCGATATTTCAATGTATATGGACCGCTCTCCAAAGACCGATCAAAATGACTATGAATCTTGTGTTTCCCCTTTCCACTTTGATCAACCAAAGTCAACTCGAACAATGCCCTCACATCTGTGCCCTCGCTGGCCAGCGCTATGAAGACCGAAACATAAGTTGAATTATCCTCTGGGTTCTTACCATCAGGATAAAAGTATATAGCCCACTGGTACCCTCCCACCGTAAAATTATCACTGGCGATGTGCTTCCCGATTCCCATACCTTTAGCCAAAGAGTACCCCTGGATTACGAACCGGTGCGACCCGTTCACCGTCTCCGTCACCGAACGCGAGCTCGTCGGCGACACCAGGGCGTTCTTCTCGTTGTCTGACATTGTTGTTCTTTTTTCTAGGTTTAGGGAGATAAAATTGAATTCATGGAAGGTATCTCTACCGGGAAGAAATTCAATGGATTCAGGTCGTTAACAACAAAATTGAAAGGAAAAATCAATGAATCGAAGTTCAAATTGGAAATGATGATCGATGAGAGAGAGAGAGAGTTCCGTGAGTTCGTGTGTGTGTGTGTGTTTTTATCTTTCTAGGGTTTTGTTTCTCTCTCTAAAAAAAGCCTCGAATGTTCTTTGTTCGCTCTTTTGTATGTTCCTCTGATGAAAGCGTAAAACCAGAGCTTTACGACATCTACTAATGTCCCGTCGCGTCACAAATTTGTTGAAAATCTATCTATTCTCTATTATTGCCGGATTGCAATCTAGGGGGAAACTATAATCAGAAAGAGTTGGGACTCGTATCTTTCTAGTATACGTGTACGCGTCATAGATATGATTTTCGGTTAAAATCAGTGCAATAAATGAACGGTATAAATATGATTGATAGGTTAATTCGGTTTATGTATTTGTAGAGGAGTAATTCAAAAATAATTTATAATTAAAGGGTTCATTTGTAACTTGCTTATTTATGAATCAATCTGAATCGTTAATTGTATTTAACACAATTCGATCAGAATCACGAGTTAGATCCTGAACTCTTTTATAATATAGATTACTCAATTAAATTATCGTAATCTAAATTAAGATAAAATGGTGCTAAATTGGCATCTCAAAGTCCGGCACCAATGCTAATGCCAAAAAAAATTAAGTATCACCAAATATTTATATTTCCTCTGTTTTCAAATTATCGTTCTCTTGGACTCGAATTCGATACACTGTTTAAGAAAAAATAATTGATTTCATTATAAATATTAGTGTCATGTGTAGTTTCTTTTAATACCTTTGAACATGTAGTCAAAATTAAATATGAAGAAAATATAAGGATAAAGTGATAAAAATGTTTTTTTTTTCTAAAAACAGAAAGTTTTGAAAGAGGACATTATTTTGGAATGGGCATAAAAGTACATGATAACAATTATTTGGAAACTTATTAGGGATCGCCTTTTTTAAAATAACAAACATCTTCAACGCAACCGTGGAGGAAGGAATGAGATATGACGTGTCAATTTAAAAAATTCACATTGTAGATAAAAATGTCAGATTTTCACATTTTATTTAAGGGTGTGAATATATTCCAGTCAGCATTTTTCTTTTTTAAAATTATTTCTATTGATTGTTTAATTTTCTTTTATTTTTTGTCAAATTTTATTTTAATAGTGAGACACACGTCACATAAGATGAAATTTACATTTGCATTAGAGAGACATGTTTTAATTGAATGTAAATTCTGCACGTCATTTTCTACGTTCCTCGTCTCGATCACCGTCAAATCTTGATTAGTGATGAAAGAATGCACTACATATAGAAAAATGTTTTTTATTTGAGAGAAGTGATAATCCTGAAAACAAATAAAAATTATTTTTCATGAAAATGTGTATTTTAGACTTATTTGTCTTCCTATTATTTATTATTAAATATTTATGAAGTAAAAGACGATTAGGACAGATGCCCTTAATGCTTTAAGGTTGCCTAGGATAAGTGGCTGGTGCATTAAGCCCACCTAGTTTGGAAGAGAGAAAGAGATTATCTACATTTCATATTATACTCCGCAGTAACTTTTGTTTGATAGAAGTGCTCTTTAGTAATTATCCTTTAAGTTTAGCACTTTAAGGTGCGACTGGTGCGACGTTTAACAACTATGTAAGATAAGAGTATCATCGATGTTGGATTTTTGACCTTTTAATGTTTGGGGAAGTGTGAAGTAGTTGTCAACTAGAAAAGAGATATATCCATCTAAGAGAAAGAAAATGTGTTTGCTTCCTAAATAGGAAGTTGACTTGGGGAAGTGTGAGGGGAGGAGGGGGGCAACTGGAGTGTGGTGGGAGGGGGGCTGTTTGGTGGAGTGTGTGTGTGTGGGGGGGGGGCGTTGGGGTGGGGGTGGGCGATGGTTTTGTATTTATTATGTGGGATAGTGTTAAATTTAATATTTTTTTGTATAAAAAGATGTGTAAGAAGATTATACAATGAAAAGATATATTCTTAAGTGGGTAAGAAGATAAAATTATGTAGGTGGCAGTGAAACTCAGTTAAGAAGTTGTGTAAAAATATATAACATTGGAGATGCTTTAATTATTACTCTATGTTATAGTGCGTACTTATACATAAAAATAGAATCAATTCGTCATAATTAATTTAAGATTTGGATGAATATTATATTTTTAATTAGTTTTTGATAACTTAAGGGATGTGCTTACTTATTTTACAAAATTCATAATTTAGTACACCACCTAGCACGTATATTAGATCGTAGGGATTATTGACTTAAGGATTCAAGTTATTCGAGCTATGTGTATGCATTATATGGCCTAATAAATGGATACGATATTCTTTTTTTTGAAATTAATTTTAATTTGATATTCCGATGCCTATTAGATTCATAGATAGTTTTGATAACATAAGGGAAACAAATCTATTATATAAAACAGATCAGGACGGTTACAAAAGGTATTTATCGACCAGGATTTAGTTTTAACAAAGTTATTTACTGGCCATGATTAACTCATATCAAAAACTATTTACCGGTCAGGATTTGTTTTTACGAAACACAATCAACGGGCATGATTTCATTTCATCTACAACCGTTTTTTCACGGTTTTTTTTCCACAACCGTTTTCTCTCTTTCTATTCATCTATTCCTATTCCAATTAATTCTCCAATCTATCTATTATATAAAAACAGATCGGTGTTGGGAAAAGCTATTCTTGGCAGATTTGATTTTACCAAAGACAATCACCGGACATGATTAAATCTTTGGGAAAAGCTATTTACCGGCAAGAATTTGATTTTACCAAAGACAATCACCGGCCAGGATTAAATCTCATCTAAACTGTTTTTATCTTAACCTAATCTAACTGTTTCATATTCACGTTTTTCTTCCTACGTTTTTATTTCAACCGGCTTTCTTCCATCCTTTTCAGACTTAGTTTTTTTGTTTTTTGTTCTCTTTTTAAACTTTGTACTCACTCTTTCTTCTTTTTACCTTCATGTAAAATGTGCTATTAAATCTATTTTATGAAATAGTTATATTCTAGCTTTATATATATACCAACGAGCTCTAACTCAAATGGTACTGCTCACTTCTCTTAACGGAGAGGTTGGGTGTTCGAGTCTCACTAGAGACACCCTGGACTTTACAACTCTCAGTAGAGGTCGGGTGTTCAAACATCTTCAAAGGCATCATTGTTGTTAAAGCCTTATCCAAATGCCTCATTTAGCTACTCACTTATCTTAACGGAGAGGTTGACTATTCAAGCCCTACCATAGGCACCCTGGGATTTAACTATATATATATAAACATAATATATATTATTTATTATATTGATTTATTTGAATACTAACACCGTCCAATACTGACATCGCCCCATACTGGCGCCGTGCCATAGGCACGGGCACAAAATCTAGTTTCTAATATATTATATCATCAAGCGCGTACATTTGGTATGGAGTTGTTGACTTTAACCATAGATCTTGGATAAGAGCTACGAAAATGCATTTATGTAACCTAACAAATGGATACAAAAATTTCCGATGTTATTATTCCAAATAAGATTTTTCAAATTTTAGTAATCAATTCCAAAATTTTAGTGATCTGATTCATATTACAAAATTGTTTTTGGTGTACCAAATGTTATCAATCAATACAAGTGTAATCGATTATTTTCGTGCATCAATAGAGGAATAAGGACATTTGTGCATATGAGCTACAATTAAAAGTCAAATTTTTAATGTGTACAAAAAATATAAAGTAGACATTCATTTTAAAATAAAGAAAGTATTTGTATGCTAGTGTTGTTAATAGTAAAAGACATTAAGAAATTTTTGTAATGTAATTGAGTAATATGAAGATTTTTTTTTTATAAGTAATGTATAAGTAATATTAACATGCGTCAAATGAGGTGACGCGTCCTTATACACTGGAGGTATACAAGATCGAAACTATACTAGATAAAAGGTTTAACCGAAACTATCCACAAAAAGGGTCCTCTGAATTAGAGTCAACTATGAAGCACCAGAATCGCAAAGACAACTATGAAGCACCAGCACCAGAATCGCAAAGACAACATAAAGTCCTTTTTGATTCATTCGATATCAGATTCGATATTCTCAAGAGCTCTCATGTTCTTCTCTTTCCAGATGGTCCACCAAATTGTTGTAGGAACGTAGTCCTAGAAGACATTCCTCCTTCTCCTTTTGAATAACTACCATCCACAGAGCTAATCAATAACAGACCTTGGCATAGCCCAAGAAACACCAGCTAAGAGGAAAAGCAAACTCCATAACTCCCTCACAATAGGGTAGTGCAAGAGTAGGTGGTTCACACCCTCCTCATCATTCTTGCACATGCAACACCGATTGACGTATATCATGCCAAGAGACCTCAAATTCCCCCTGTCAAAATAGATCCCCCTGCCTCCCACACAAAGAAAGTCATCGTACTGGGGATTTTAGCTTTCCATATAACCTTCCACGGGAATGAGACAGTACCCCTTATCAATCAGCTTTGAATAGAATGATTTAACAAAGAACATTCCGTTTTTAAAGCCCTCCCAGGTGACTTTATCTTCTCTCGAGCCTTGCCTCTTACAACCATGGAGAAAATCCATCATCTGCACAGCATCATCGATCTCCCCATCATGAAGATTTCTGTGAAAAATAGGACTCCAAAAATCTATCCTCCATGATTTGCTACCAACAAACACACCACTTCATCCCTATTAACCGTGATACTACATAACCTGGGAAACAATTGTTGCAAAGTGGTACCCCCACACCAAAAATCCTTCCAGAACCTGACTTGAGTACCAAGGCCTATCTCAAACTTAATGAAACTGTTGAAAGCACTCCAAGCTCCCATAATACCTTTCCTGACGCAGGAGCCGTGAGAGGGCAGAATTGACTTAGGGAACCAAAGGTGGTCTCCCGCTCCATATTTATTCACCACTAACCTCCTCCATATCGACTCTTTATCAGCTAAGTACTTCCATAACCACTTACCTAACAGCGCCTTATTAAAGAATTTGAGATTTTTAACTCCTAGGCCCCTATCCTCCTTATTGGAACAAACTGAGTCCCACCCAACTAAATGGAATTTCCTCTTCTCTTTATCCCCTTCCCAAAGAAAATCTCTTTCCAGCTTCTCAATTCTCTTTATCACCGAGGCAGGGGCTACGAGCAAGAATAAGAAATAAGTGGGGAGATTAGAAAGAGTGCTATTTATCAAGGTAAGCCTACCACCCTTTGACAAGTATTGCCTTTTCCACCCCACCAATCTCCTCTCAAACTTTTCAACAACCGAATTCCACACATTGATATTTTTAAAAGATGAGCCAAGGGGCATACCCAGATGAATCATGGGAAGACTAGATGATTTGTAGCCAAAGAACGAAGCTAGATTTTCCACACTATCCACTCTACCTACAGGAATAATCTCACACTTCAAAACATTTGTCTTCAAGCCCAACATAGCTTGAAAAAACAACAAGATTAAACAGAGATAACCCAAATCGCTATTCGCATCACAGAAAACCAGTGTATCATTGGCAAAGAGGAGATATGATATTGAAACACCCCGACCTGGTTCATTTCCCACCTCAAAACCCATAATAAAACCTCTTATCGAGGAGCCGATTGAAAGCTTCCATGATCACAATGAATAGGAAGGGAGAAAGAGGTCCCCTTCACGCAACTCTCTCGAGCTCGAAAAGAAACCTTTCAGGCCGGCCATTAATCAAAACAGAGTACTTTGCTGAAAATATGCAGAAAAAAACACACTTTCTCCATTTCTCTCCAAAACCAAGATTCACGTCTATCAGAGTACTATGAAGATTCACTTATATCTATTTGCATTGTTATTATGAAAACGCATTGACCATGTTAGGTATATATCTATGCAAATGAATAAGATCATTTGTATATCCATTTTTAGTTATTTGCTTGTAACCATTACTTAGTCCTATACTATGTTGTCTCTGTACATACATGTTATATACTCAACTAGCTATGAACACAACATATATTGGGAAAGCTCAAAGTAACGAAGATATTCAAGCCATCAGGCACTAACAAGATTGGTGCACATTGGCATACCTATCGACTCATAAAAAGGAAGACCATGTTGATAAAAAGTTGTTGATCAAGAGAATTCAAAGTAAAATTATAATACATACGTGGACAAGGTAAGAATTTATGTTCTTAGATAATTCCTCAGATTTTGTAAGGAGCATGTCAAGTCTACCAACATCAACTTTGAAGTATGTGCACCAGCACTCCCATTTATACAACATATACTTACCTTTTTCGTAAATAACTCATTTAATGAGTTCGACAAATCAAAGTTGTCACGAAGTTACTTTCATGATAAGGTGCAACATCATGTGATCATGTCAAAGCTACTACTAGCCTTTTTCTCCCAATTCCATACACATTATTTCCATATTTTCATTGAGATTTTAACCAACATTTTCTTTGATGTACTCTACTACATGAGAACACACTACAAGAAAAATGACTATTTGTGACCCCTATTTTTGACCTAAAAACTAAAAACAAATACCTTTTTGGGAAGGGAGAATTGGGAAGGGTCACAATTACTTAGAATTAATTGGGTCACAATTACTATGTAGTAGCCTTCCCAAATAGCCTTCCCAAATATTGGGACGCCATGCAACCCCGCACTAAATGTCCTCTTTGGTTCGAAATTAAAGGTCAGTCGCAATATATTTCCCCGGGATATTTCACTCTCCCGCGTTCCTCTCCCGCTATTTCCCCCAAAATTTCCACCATCGTAAATAAGTTTTCCCCAAATTCCCCCTGTTAGTTTTCCCCAAAATTTAGTCTATCGCACTCTCTCGCATTTCTCTCGCTCGTGTACTCATCCACGTTGTCGGCTCCATCGATTACTCTTTGCTCCGCACATCTCCATCGCCGCACTCTCTCTCTGCTCGTACTGCTCGCCCACATTTTCGGCTCCATCTGATTACTTGGCTCCAGACATCTCTATCGATGTGATTACTCTCAGGCGCTTGTACACTTCTCTTCTCGTTGTTGGTGATTACTCTCACATATCTGATTCATTCTCTATCTGTCTGGTGAGAAAATCTCTCTGTCTGATTTTTACTTCTAGGGTTTTTGGGTTGCAAAAGGGTCTAAGCTTAAAATAGCTTTAATGAAAACCAAAGCTCATGATAGGTTTTTGGGTTTGGGCGATGACACTTTGATTTAGTTAAATCATATATGTGATTCCAAATTAATTTGTTCAAGTGAAACAAATTGAGTTAGTTTCCTGCATTTAGACCTTATGAAATTATTTGAAGTATGTTGAATGTTGTGATCATAGAGTAAAAGGGCTATGTTCTAGATTGTGGTTTGTTTTGCTTTTGATTTATAGATTTTTTTTTTCAGTCGGTGGACATAGATTAATATAAACCCATACAAGTTTTCTTGTGCTGTTTCATCTGTTAAAATTTAATCAGGATTATTAGTTACCTGCATGACCTTGTTTTGACTTTTATATAGCACTCCCAGACTTAAGAATGATTCAGATCTCCAATCATTGAAGTATACAGGTTAGATGGTATGCGGTACGACTGGGTCTGCCTCTAGTGAAACCAAGATGAATATAGGGAAGCTACTTGATTTATGGAAGTATATGAGTTTAGAAAGTGAACATATGTCCGACACCGCTTTTGATTAATATGTCTAGGTCATTTTTAATGCAATTGTTTTTCAAACTTGTGCAGTTAACTTTCTGGATGCTAGGTTTTACTTGTGTTTCTTCATGAAGTATTAGACTTATTGCGGTTCTCTGTGTCCATAATTTTTAGAGTAAAAAGTACTTTTCACTTTTCTTTTCCTCTTCTTTCAACTTAATATGTGAATATAGCTTCATTGTTTTATTTGTCAATGGATTTTAAGATTAGGAGGAATACCATGGCAAAATAATTGTTGATTTGAGTGGCACATTTTACGTCTACATTTCTGTAGCACTGTTTGTTAATTGGTTCCCCTTCCTGCAGAGCTGCGGAGTGATCACAAGGATTTGACGCAGAAAATAGATCAAAATATATAACTCAAGAAGGCTCAGCCCCAAACCTCAAACCGCCAAACAAATGTTGTTTACAAAGTAATTTGCATCCTCGCATAGAAATAATCCCTCCCCTCCTCCAAACCTACTTTATAAGATGAAAATAATTGTATGCTCAAATGCGCAGCTTGACGCTTGCATGAAAAATGTTAACTATTTTGTGCACCAGTTAGTTTAGATGGAAACTGCCAGCTGCTATCCATACATATTATATGTTGAAGATGAACGGGACTTCATTTATCTTCTTGCCTCACTTTAGCTGAGCCTGCTAGTACTTTTATTGTTCATAGTCTTTTAGATTCCTGCTCTAAATTGCTAATAGGTGAAAGTTTTATAACGGTGTTGAAGTTTAGGTATTTATTTTGCCATATTCTTTTTTCTTTATTCCATAAATGTGCTTATCTTCAAATTCATCCTCTAGTTTTCTAATTATGCTATTTCCCGGTGCTGGGAGTAGATCAAAGAAAGGAAGAGAATCGAACTAAGATATATAGCAAAGATATCTTATACCTTATGAGGGTCTCTCTCTCCCTCGAATCACACATCACCACTATTCAAAGCGCATTTCTCCGCACTTTAGGATACTGAAACTTGATAAATAAGCATAAATGATAACAACCCGATAGGATTGGAACCTGCTCGCATGAAGGCATCCCACATGATCTCTTCATGTTCAGAAATTCCAAATAGGCATAAAGTAGCAGCTTGAACACCAAAGACTTGCCATAATAACTTCCCTGTATTGTTTTGTCTTAGAAAATCCCTCAAACAATAGTTGTCACAGAAGGATCTTAACAGAAGCTCTGGGAACTTGATAGCTGAAATGATTGAAAAGATTTTTACCTTCGGATGCATATATAACCAAAACCGTACACTTTGCCAAAGAGAGTAGTGGACAACTCTTGAACACATACAATCTTCCCGAGGAAGCCAGCACTATAAAAAATTCAGAAAGTATATTAAGAACAATAGAAAATATGACCCTAGGAGATGGGCTTTTGGTTTTAATGCCCATCTCTTTTTTTTTTTGATAAAGGTAAAGTATATATATATATGAGAGCATCAAAACAGGTGACGCATCCTTAACGTGAAAGTATATACTACACAAAAATATACCCACTGGCCAATATGGAAAATATTCACAGCTTCTGCACTAGTGTTATCACTATGATTCAAGATATTTTCTGCCCCTACACTCCATTCAAGCAAGTTCGAGAGCAGCAATTTCCTCAAAGCTATCATAGATCCTCTTCATTGTCGAACGCCCTTTGATTTCTTTCTTTCCAGATCATCCAACATACGCTTAATGGGGCAACATCCCAAAGCCTATTCCTGTTCTTTCTCCTCCTAAAATAAGACCAATTCCAAAAAACGATCCTTGGTAGAGTTAGGGAGCACACACGATATATTAAACAAGCCAAAAAGTGCAGACCATGGAGTCCCCACCACCGGCGGTGGAGGATCGATGGTTAACACTCTCTTCATCCCCCTTGCAGAGATAGCATCGATTAGTGTACAGAAGGCCTCCTCCTCAAGTTGTCACCTGTTAAGATGGCTCCGTTCGTGACCTCCCAAGCCAAAAAAACCACTCTACTTGGAGCCCCAGATTTCCATATCGATCTCCACAGGAACAAAAAACCTGCTGCCCGCTTTGAATAATACCCTTTCACCGAGAACACTCTACTTTTGACTTCGTCCCATAAAACTTTATCCGCTTGAAGGCCAACTTTCTAAGCATATAATAACTCGAACAATCTCCCGGCTGTCTCGATCTCCCAGTCTTCAAAGTTTCTGCGAAAAGAAAGATTACACTATGTCCTTCCCTCCTCTGAAATGAGCACAGAATTTATGTAGCACTCCTTATCTCTAGCCGTAACATATAGATTGGGGAATGATCGCACAACTCCTCCAAATAAGCACCATCTGTCATTCCAAAACATCACTAAAGATCCATCACCAATTTCAATCAGCGACGCATCTAGGATTTGCCTGTTTTGGACAAAAGCGTGCTGAGAATCAGAGATGATTATATCCATAATTTTCCTTAATCTATGGGAAAGCACCTTCGTAATGATTTTATAAACCCCTCCAACCAAGATAATGGGTCTGAACTCCTTCACGTCGCTAGCACCTTTCTTTTTAAAGATTAAAGCAATGAAAGTAGCATTTAGACTTTTCTCAAAGCACAAATTCTCATGGAAATGGTGGAAAACTCTCATCATATCCTCCCTTAAGACCTCCCAACATTGCTAAAAAAAAGCCAAGGAGAAACAATCTGGACCCGTTTCTTTGTCGCCACTCATTTTTCGCAAGACCAGCACCACTTCCTCTTCCATAAAAGGCTGCTCTAGTTCAGTCGAAGCTTCCAGGTCAAGGACCTTGCTCGTGACCCCCAGACTAGCGTCGGTCTCCAATCACTGCTATCCCTATACAGTCCCTCATAGAAGTTCACAATCCCTCTCTTAGTCTCCTCTTTATCTTCCAGAATCACCCCCTCAACTGTCAACTTTTGAATCTGATTTACGGAGGAGTGCACACTTGCCATCCAATGGAAAATTTTGGTATTGTTATCCCCCTCCTCGAGCCACTGAACGCTTGATTTTTGCCTCCTACTAATTACCTCACAACTCAGTAGGCGCTCTAGTTCCTTCTTCAAATCCAGTCTTCTCCACTCATCCGCCCTATTCCCATCCCCAACAGAAGCTACTGCCTCGTCTGATTTTCTGACCTCTTCCTCTAAAGTTTTAATTCTCTCTTGCTCGATGAACTGGGAAGCATTCTCTCGCGACTCTAAATTACATGCCGCACGCTTACCTCCATCTTCGACCCCTCACACGACTCCTCCGACTCCTTGCACTGGACATCTGTGCACACCCCGAGACTAAACCGAGGTAACTCGACTACGCTCGCCTGAATCGACGCATCCATATCACCCTCCTGTTTAATTCCTTATCGCACTGAAATCGGGTCAAACTCCGCCCTCTCACTATCGTCCTGTTTCGCCTATGCTTCCTCAAAATTAGGCCCTATAGGACTCGACTCTTCCCGCCCTAAATTGGGTGAGAAGAATTGGTTAAAATATCTCTGGCCCGCTATCCTCTCCCCCGAACCACTAGGCTGTCGAGGGACTCCCACCTAAGTCTTCTCGAACCGGGCTTGACCCCCCCATGTAACGGACTGAATCCAAATTTCTTCAATTTGGCCTGCAGAGGAGCAGCCCACATCAGAATCGACGACGTCTATCTTGCTGAAATTTGAATTCAAATTTAGGGTTTTAGGCACCCACCCACCTCTGTTACCTCTGAACATCCTGTTGAGCTCATGTGATTCTGCCCTCTCCAAATACCGATTGGTACGCACATGCCTAAAGGGCGCGTGTCTCTCACCTCTCGTCTTCCAAGACAAAATTCGCCTGGCCCAAAACTACCTGCCGCTTTGCCACTGGCAGTGCAAGGCCAACGACAGCATCTTGGTAAAGATTCTGCCCAGATCAGCACAGAAAAACAATGAAACCCCTCTCCAATGTAATAGGTATTGGGAATGACATTAATAGGTATTGTTTGAACACCTTGAATAAGGGTAAGTTGTAAAGTGTACAACTTGGGATTCACAAGCTATAGCTACTCTAAAAAAAAAGCTCCTTTCACGAGTTAGAGCCTTAGATGCATTAAGAATAGAGCCACTTCAAAGAGATTACTCTCCAAAACCATTGAAAGATCCCCCGACTATAATGACTATATGCAGTTCTCTGTGTCCATAATTTGTTGAGTAAAAAGTACTTTTCACTTTTCTTTTCCTCTTCCTTCAGCTTAATATGCGAATAAAGCTTCATTGTTTTATCTGTCAATGGATTTTAAGATTAGGAGGAATACCATGGCAAAATAATTGTTGATTTGAGTGGCACATTTTATGTCTACATTTCTGTAGCACTGTTTGTTAATTGGTTCCCCTTCCTGCAGAGTTGCGGAGTGATCACAAGGATTTGGCGCAGAAAATAGATCAAAATATACACTTACGACTCAAGAAGGCTCGAGTCCCAAACCTCATACCGCCAAATCGGGTTGGCTACAAAGTAATTTGCATCCTGCATAGAAATAATCCCTCCCCCTCCTCCAAACCTACTTTATAAGATGAAAATAATTGTATGCTCAAATGCGCAGTTGACAGTTTGCATGAAAAATGTTAACTATTTTGTGCACCAGTTAGTTTAGATGGAAACTGCCAGCTGCCATCCATACATATTATATGTTGAAGATGAACGGGACTTCATTTATCTTCTTGCCTCACTTTAGCTGAACCTGCTAGTACTTTTATTGTTCATGGTCTTTTAGATTCCTGCTCTAAATTGCTGATAGGTGAAAGTTTTATAACGGTGTTGAAGTTTAGGTATTTATTTTGACAGATTCTTTTTTCTTTATTCCATAAATGTGCTTATCTTCAAATTCATCCTCCAGTTCTCTAATTATGCTATTTCCCGATGCTGGGAGTAGATCAAAGAAAGGAAGAGAATCGGGAAATAGCATAGATAGCAGCATATCTTATACGTTATGAGGGTCTCTCTCTCCCTGAATCACACATCACGCTAATGCAGGTTCAAAACTAGAAAATATGACTGGAAGTAGATATACTTTTTCGTTGTTACAATAATCAACGTAATTTTCTTATTGGGAATGACGTTAATAGGTATTGTTTGAACACCTTGAATAAGGGTAAGTTGTAAAGTGTGCAACTTGGGAGGCAATGATGTGGGGCCTTCTCTGCCCTTTAGTTTCTCATCTTATTAGTTACATCATCCCTGTATTAATTTGGATATGCTTTTTGGTATCCAAAGGAGTGCCTTGGAGTGCACACCTTTTCTATCCCATAAAAAAGTCTTACTTGTCATTTTAGTTTAAACTAGAGTCACTTTTCTAAGTTTATAGATTTTTTTTTCACCCAGGCACTGCCATATTTGGTTTTTCACGAGTAGGTAAGATTTCATGAACTGGTAGCCAACCATATGTATCCATCAAACACTTATTCAACTGGGAGCAACTGAACAATAGATGAAACGAAGAAACTACTTCTGTGTGCCATCTTATATATTAATTAGCAAAGAGAGCTTCAATTCAAAAATCACCTGTGTAGCCCGTTTAAAAACAACTTCATATATGACACCAATATAATAATCAAGACCTCTTGCTAGACTCATATCAAGAACCACTTTGTCAAGACACCTTGCCTTCTCCAAGGCTTCAAATAATTTATTTTCTTATAACATGTCTGATTAAGTATTCTTTTTTCCTTTTTATTGTTTTCAGATTAACAATGGATACAAGCTGGATGCATTTAAGAGATAGGACCTTACCACAATTTAGAGATGGTGTTGAAAATTTTATAGAGTTGATATATTCGGACGTGGGGTCAAATGGATGTAAAAAGTGTCCATGTTCAAGGTGTTATGGTCGTTTTTATAAAACAAGAGATAATGTCAGGGATGATCTTATCGTGAATGGCTTTATGGAAAATTACTTGCCATGGTCATTTCAACATAATTTTGATATTTCCTCTCTTGGCGATGGAGGTCGAAACGAAGATCAACGAAGCAATTACGATGTGGGAGATGACATTGTTGGCATGATACATGATGCCATTGGAGTTCGAACCGGAGTTCCAATTGTGAGAGACAGTTTGAATGAAGGACAAAATTTGGATCCAAACACAGAAACAATAGATGATGAGACGACAAAAATTTATAAGATGCTAGAAGAAGGGCAACGACCTTTATTTAGGGGTAGCAAAAAGTTCACTTCACTTTCATTCCTTACTCGGCTTTTGCACATAAAAGTACTTGGTGGTTGGTCGAATAAATCATGCACAATGGCTCTGGAATTATTTCATGAGGTACTTGAAGAAATAGGGGATGTTGCCTTGTCTAAATCTTATTATGAAGCGAACAAGATAGTGTCTGATTTGGGGTTTACTTACGAGACGTGGGATGCATGCCCAAATGATTGCATGTTGTTTCGAGGTGATGCAAAGTCTTTTGAAAATTGTGATATTTGTGGAGCTTCTAGGTATAAGAAGTTTGGCAATGAAGAGCAAACCGTTGATGATAGTGTGATAAAGAGGAAAAAAATTGCTGCTAAACAAGTACGCTATTTTCCATTAAAGCCAAGGCTAAAAAGGTTGTTCATGTCACCTCACACTGCATCACTAATGACATGGCATTCTAAAGAGCGTGTTGATGATGGTGTGATGCGTCATCCGGCTGATAGTCCTATTTGGAAAACTTTTGACAAGTTGTACCCGGACTTTGCTTGTGAGGGTCGTAATGTTCGACTTGCATTAGCATCTGATGGAGTCAATCCTTTTAGGTCTATGAACATTTCACATAGCACTTGGCCAGTTGTTCTCATTCCATACAACCTACCACCATGGCTGTGCATGAAACAACCATCATTTATTCTTTCTGTGCTAATTGATGGCCCAAAAGCTCCCGGGGACAAGATTGATGTATATTTGCAGCCACTTATTGAAGAGATGAAGGAATTATGGTACGATGGTGTGAATACATATGATGCATCAACCAAAAGTATGTTCAAGTTACATGCATCACTCATGTGGACAATCAATGACTTCCCGGCATATGCTAATTTGTCAGGTTGGAGTACAAAAGGTAAATTTGCTTGTCCTTGTTGTAACAAAAAAACTAGATCTTTTCGGCTAAAACATAGTCGTAAGTGTTGTTATCTAGGACATAGGCGTTGGCTAAAAGAAAGTCATAAATTACGAAGAGATAAAGCTGCTTTTCATGGAGAGCCAGAGTTAGAACCGAAACCAAAGTTATTATCTGGTTCAGAAATACTAGAACAGTTGAAAGATGTCGAGACTATATATAAAAAGGAAGATGTCCTTGGAAAGAGGAAAAGAGAACAATTAGAAAAAGAGAAGGAGAAGGAGAGAAAGGCTGCTATAAGAAGAGAGAAACGCAAAGAGAAAGAGAAAGATAATCCGAAAGGGAAAGAAAGAAATGGAAGAAAAGGAAAAACGAAAGAAAGTGAGAATGTTGGAAATGCTAAAGAAGATAGTTGGAAGAAAAAAAGTATCTTTTTCGAATTGCCTTATTGGGAGTCTTTACCAATACGCCACATGCTTGATGTCATGCACATAGAAAAAAATGTGTGTGATAATGTATTGCATACGCTCTTGGGAACTCTTGGAAAAACAAAAGATCACTTGAATGCTCGACTTGATCTTAAAGAAATGAAAATTAGGGAGCCATTGCACCCTAAAGATAATGGTTATGGTAAAAAGATACTTCCCCCTGCATGTTTCACACTCGGAAAAGATGAGAAAGACATGTTTTTGAAATTATTGAAGGATGTGAAAGTGCCCGATGGTTATGCTTCCAATATTTCACGATGCATCAATCTCAAAGAGCGTACCATTTGGGGTTTAAAGAGTCATGACAATCATATTATTTTACAGCAGCTACTTCCCCTTGTTGTCCGTAAAATATTGCCAAAACACGTTGTTAAAGCCTTGATTGAGTGTCAAACTTTTTAGGATACTCGCTCAAAAGTTAATTCAAAATCGATCTAGAGTATCTTCAAGATCGTATTGCACTTACACTTTGCCATCTTGAAAAGATTTTTCCACCATCCTTCTTTGATATAATGGAGCACTTGCCTATACACTGGCCGAAGAGGCATTGCTTTGGTCGGTACAATATCGGTGGATGTACCCAATTGAGAGGTTAGGCACCCTTGTAATCATATATTTTAACCCTTATCAAATTCTTCATTTAACTTTAGTATTCATTGAATTTCTTTTATACATAGGTACTTATTGACATTAAAACTTTACGTTCGTAATCGCGCGCGTCCTGAAGCTTCGATTGCAAAAGGGGCTTTAATGGAAGAGTGCATGACCTTCTGTGCAAGATATCTAAACGACATAGAAACGAAGTCTACTAGACCAGATCGAAATGATTGTGGTGAAGATAATAACGGGTCGTCACTTTGGCCAGAAAAACTTTTTTCCTTGATCATATTTCAATGGAGCAAGCAAATCGTTATCTGCTAGCTACTTGTGATGCCATTAGCCCATATAGAGAGTAAGTAATACTATTTTCATAGAATTAATGTTTTCTCCAATTTATTACTACGAAAAGATTGATTATATTAATCCATCTTTATGTTACTCTTAATATTCTTAGAAGACATCTTCAATTCCTCCAAAAGTCAGCCCCTCGAGCTCCAATTCATGAACGTCAACGTCTCCATATTAAAGAGTTCCCTTCGTGGTTCAAAACTGAGGTAATTGTAAAATATACAAACACTCACATTACTTATAAAGGTTCCTTAGATATTTTTAGTTAATTTGCAGTTAATTAAGTGCTTTTCACTTTATGTGTATAGGTATTGAAGGAGGAAAGTGCAAACGTACCGTTAGAAAATGAAATCAAGGACATGGCATTGGGTCTAACCAATATGGCTAAAAGATACAATGGATACATCATTAATGGATTTAGGTTTCGAACAAGAAGGACCGATAATAGTAGAGTTACACAAAATAGCGGTGTTGTTCTTAGTGCAGACACAACAAGCTATTCAAGCAGAAAGGATAAGAATCCAGTTTCTGGGGACCAAACATTCTTTGGAGAGTTGACAGATATAATTGAAGTGTGCTATACTTCGCAAACAAAATTTGTATTGTTCAAGTGTAATTGGGTGGACAATAGGAAAGGGGTTGAAGTAGACAATTATGGTATTACATCGGTTAATTTCAATCATTTGTTATACAAGGAGAACAAAGTAACCGACGAGCCCTTTATCCTAGCGTCCCAAGCTCAGCAAGTCATGTATATTGAAGACCCTATAGACTCTCAATGGAAAACTGCCATTAAGATGACAAGTCGAGATACATTTGATATGGGTGTAGATGAAAATTCTAATAGTACACTTGCGGTGCCTCAAGTTGTGCCATACAATCCTCAACAGTTGGATGAAAGGAGAAGTGTGGATGATGATGATCTTGTGTGGGTGAGGAATGGTGTTGAGGGGACATTGGTTGAGGGTAGAGTTCCTCGGCCCCGTGTTGAAGAGAATGAGCGCGAAAATGATTTTATTGACATCTCTGAAGATCAAGGTGAAAATGAGATAGAAGAAGATGCCATTGATGATTTCGAAGAAGAAGAGTTTGATGATATGGATGAAGAATCTGATGATATGAATGATGATTTGTATTCGAGCATGAGTGATGAATCTGATGATTAGTTTATTGTACTTATTTATTTTTGGTAGAAATATCAACTTACGTCGACATGCTTTTAAATGCATTTATCATATCGAATCCGATGATGATTAATTTTATTTGATTACTATTTTCTTGCATTGGTGTTATATTTATTTAATCCTTTAACTTATTTATTGTTATTAAGATAATTGTTATATACTGATAATCTTAATTTGTATATTTAGTATGGCTCGAAAGAGACGACGAAACTACAGTTTCATGTCTGAAGTGCCAACTAATGAAGCACCTATTCAGCCGACTCAGCCACCAACACAACAATGCTCCCAAACATCGTCACAACCACATGTGGAGAGGGAAGAGCCACATGTTGAGAGAGAAGAGCCACAACAATTGCAAACATCAAGCACATCGACATTAAATACACCAAGTGGTTCAACAGGTAAATTATCACTTGATTTTAGAAAAAAAAACTACATTTTGATTTTATTATGATTAACGATGCCTCATTAATATTAAATAATTTGAATTTTAGGTCCTACTACGAATGACTCTTCTCATAAAAAGGGAAGAGGACCTGCAATAGGTTACCAAGGAAAAGAGAAGATAAACGTCATGTTCAATGACTATTTGCAGCCTATTGGGGATTCGAGCACAGACCTGATGAATGTCCTTGGAGGAATTGCGAAGTGTGGGGCTCATGCTCCTCTTCATGTTGTTTCATGGCGCCAAATGCCCGAACTTAACCTTGACATTATTTGGAGAGAGATTCAGGTATCTATTTATCTATATCGATCCTAATCTTTCTATAGCAATTTTTCTGTTGAGCTAATTAATTACTATTTATTGTATTTAGCATAAGACAAATGCTAGGGAAGAACATAAAAGAGCATGTATGAAGAAAATTGGTGAGCTGTGGAAAAAGTGGAAGCATAGAGTGAAGGAACGTTATTTTATTCCAAATAAGGATGATGCTGAAAAACTCTTGATTCCACCAACTGATACTCGGGTAGACCCCGATCACTGGCCCGAATTGGTGGATTATTGGAAGCTTGAAAAGATTGAGGTATGTATACTCAGGTCTTTGCATGGTTGATGTACTCAAGCTTATATAATGTATAAGCTTATGTGCTGTGAATATGATTTGTATTTTAGGTTGAAGCTGAACGTAATTCTGCAAATCGTAAGCTACTCGAGTTCCCACACAGGACTGGAAGGACTTCACACGCTAATATTCGAGAAGAGGTAAGCTACATAACTAAAATACTTGTTGGGGTGCCCTCGTTTGATGGGTGTGCACCATTGTTTTGTTGTTGTACGCAAATGCTTTGTTGGGGTGCCCTCGCTTGATGGGTGTGCACCATTGTTTTGTTGTTATACGTAAATGCTTTGTTGGGGTGCCCTCGTTTGATGGGTGTGCACCATTGTTTTGTTGTTATACATAAATGCCTAAAGACTTTTTTTAATAATGTAACATTTTTGAAGAACGTGGTAAAGATTGTCTTGATTGTTATAGTTATTGAAGTTTGCAGAAGCTGCCTTAAATATACACTTGCACCAAATCTGCTCTACAAACATCACTAAAAAAAATCTGCACTAAATCCTTTCCAGCAACATAACTGCCATAATGAATTTGATAAGGTGAAAAAATTGAAAAGCTGAAAAGAAGAGTTGAAATCGTAAAATTGAAAAACCATGCTAACTCAACTATGAACAAAGCATACTAATACTAACGGGCAAGACAACATGCATGAAACCCAATACAAAAGAATCTATAATGTACCCTTCATTCTTTATCCATTACAAAAGTGGTTTATATTCCTTGGTTCTTGGGTGGGCTTGATTAAGAAGCAGAAAATGTTTGGATAGTTGTTGATATGAGATGGACATGGACCTTTCCAGTTACAGGCCCGTCTAGGCTCTTCAGTATTAGGCTATACTCAGTAATACAGGCCTATTTAGCTTTCTAGGTTTTGCTGTAGTAAGCAACTGTATATAGAGTAATACGGGCTTGTTTAGATTACTAACTGTTAATTAAAGATAACACATGGAGTATTATATGTATCTATGATGTACCCTTGTTTAAGAAAAATGTTTACAACTTTGAAAACCATCAAAAAAGGGGACGAGAATCATCCAAGTGTACATCTCAATATCCTTAGCCAAATGAGAAAGACAAATTTCACCCAAATGACTTAGCCAAATGAGAAAGACAAATGGCAAAACCTAGGTCACCCAAATTTGTTCGGACGTCCTCGCCCTTTACTCTTAATCCTCCAAAAAATCATTCTTTTTATACATAGACTTTGTTTGTTTTATTTGTTTGTATATATATATATATATATATATATATATATATATATATATATATATATATATATATATTGTTGTGTTGCATTCAGGGTACATTTGCAGCATTGCTTGTCATGATTGGAGGAGATTTTCTTTAAACCTCGTGAATGCATGTTATGTTGTTTAGTTATTTATAAAAATAAAATAAAAAAATACATGTTATGTTGTCTTACGATGGAACCGGCCGATGCAACTGTAATTGAATTAAGAACCCGCTTATGATGTTTAAACTCCCTTCTTCCCATAGTTTATTTCTTCACTTTTAATTAGAATGATACTATGAACATCTACCGCAATGCTTAATGTAAGGCAAGGCCATGGACAGCGATTATAGAGTTGCTTGGGATTAATAGACATGATCTAGCCAAGTATATAAAGGGGAAAAAAGATTCATCTAGGTCGCTTGCTGCTTGGTTGTATGGTCATTGAGTACAAGATTTGTCCTATCCTCGGCCATGCCAAAGATCTAGCTTCAAGTGTAGAGCAGCAATAATTCCTTCCAGCTTTCCCTAGCAAAGACAATGACTGAAGGGCCAAGTGCCAAGAATAGAATAGCACTCAGAATAGAGATAATCTCCGTTATCCTGATTGATTGTGAATTTGGTTTCTCTTAAAAGAGGGCCGGTAACTGGTGTTGAAAGTAGACAGCTAAAAAGAATGATTTTAAAAGGAGCTTTTCTTCAGGTGAACTCTTTTTCTATGTATATTTTTATACCATCATACTTGTTTGGTGAATTGCAACAACAGAGCATGCCTCCTACTTTGTTTGATAATGACTTCAGAGAATGGTATGAATTGGATGTACCTAAAACAAATAAAAAGTGAAAAACACCAGATAAACAGAATCATAAATATCATAATAATACCTAATGTCTAGAATCTATGAGCTTTGACCATTACATAGAACACCTACATATTATCTTCTAGTCATTAGTCAATGGGTGAACGAGTTTGGATAACATAATTAAAAAGAGAGAAAATGTGGGTCACAAAAATGGACTTGGTAATGATGCTGCGGCATGTAACAACAATGCAAGGGATAAGCTTTTTTTGATGGTAGGCTAGGAAAAGTGATGCAGTAAGATCTTTTTGAGGCCTCGTGCAATTTTGAAGTGTTGAGTATGAGTGGTGCTAGACATGACTGAATGTGTTAGAATGTCATGCTGAATGAAGAAGGAAGTACATATGATTGCCTTATAGTTTCAGTGGTCAGAGAGTGTAGTCTAGAGGATTGGAAGTTTTCAGGTGTTTGTTCAAGCACTTATGTTTAAGTCGTAATCATGGACGAAACCTGCATTAGCATTTGATGAATGTCCAAAAAGAATTTGTCAAATCACTTAAAGCACTAACATTTTGTCTGCAATCATGGTGGAAACTTGCACTAGTTTTTCACAAATATCCATGGAAAACCACTATTGAATAGAATTGCAGAGACGTGGCTACCAATGCACACATCCACATTTTTCAAGTTTTAATATCCGAAAACGTAAGAAACTTTCTTCGCTTATAACACATCAAATTATCAAGTGATCTCCATATACACTGGAGAACTAGCATTTGGTCTTATTTATGTGTACTCTATGCAAGTCATATTAGTCTCCTGAGTCCTGATACTTTGGAGCTCAAAAGATGCAGTTGTTGGGCTTATTACTATGTTAGAATTTGTTGATCCTCTTTTTTTTTTTTTTCATTTTGTTTCTTTTACTACGCACAAATTGTGAAAAAGTTCCATTTTTTATTACATTTTGCCTATTGTCTTGTTGAGAAAGTTATGATTTTGCTTTTGGTTCAAAGACCGTAAAACAGCTTTACTTGTTTCACTTTCGAGACTTGTGTTTTGGCATTATTTGCTCATGTTGTTGCGTATGACCATTGATGCGGTATTTACACTATAAAAGTAGTAGAAACTTAAGATATCACTAACTTCATTTCTACTTGAGAAGTCTTCTTATACCATTTCTCCTCACACGTCGTCTAGCTTTGAGTACATGTGCATCTACTGATTAACATCTAGATGAACTTGTACCAGCCAGTAGTTACTGAATGTTTGAAACATTCTTTTTTACTTTGATATTTAATTGTTAGTGAGATGTATTATAAGTGAATTAATTAATATTTCCTTTCATTCTTTGTCTATTTGTAAGAAGCTTTCACTTTCATAGGAAATTAGGATTGTCAGGTGTTTAATGAGTTGACTTTTGATACACGGCGGACAATATCTGTTCCAGCACACCGTCGCAGGAGCAGCGTCCCAGTAAATAGTGCTCATTTTTCTGACACATTTATTTTTTAGTTTCTTGTGTAATAGTTTGCATCGTTTTCTTATTCTATATACTGATTGTGGTTCACTTCACGAATTTCATTCTTTCCTTTCTGGGGAAAATTTTAAGTTCCGGCTAATATGGGTAAGACATTGGTCTGTATTGTAATTAGATGAAGGCAAATAATGAAGATACATCTCGTGCTAATGTGTTCATCAAAACACGTAGTAAAAAGGATGGTACCATACCTGACGATGACACAAGAAGCTTAGTGGTAAGTAATTTAGTATTTTGTACTATTATATATATGGTCTATTTACTTTAGTGTTCGCTAATTTTTTGAGTTACTTTTGTGTTCTTAGGAAAGGATCACTCAAAAAATTAATGAGGTACCTGAAGAGAATCAAACACAAGCTTACAAAGAACAAGTGTTTGTTGATGTGATGTGGACTGATGGACATGGGCGTGTGAGGACGTTTGGTTCAGGACCATCTCCTCGTGAGGTGTTTGGGTCTCGGTCAACCTTAACAATACGTTCTTCCGATGAAGTTGAAAACATGGCTAAAAAAATATCTGAATTTGAGAACAATCAAACTATAATGCTTGAACAAATTAAGCGCATGCAACATTTATTAGATGCACACGGAATAACAGCATCGTCTCCTCGTGTGGATACAAATGGCTCTGGATCTAGTGTAGGACAGGTAGATCTAGTACCCTTAATTTATAGTGTACATCTCTTGAGTTACCTCTTTTTTTTTCTTTTCTTTTTTTGGCGTTATTTATACTAATTATATAATTTTTGTTGTAGGCTCGGACCAACTCACCGATGGACGACTTGAGCTAGCTATTTCAATGATGAACAAAGTGATCTGTCTATTTCAATAGACACTTTTGTATAAGAAAGATACTAATTGAAACTTTAGTTTTTGAAGGGTAGTTGATCTACATACAATTTTTTTTAATTGTACTTTTATGTAATTTTGAATGTTTTTTATGTTATGCTTTTGACTAATTGGGTATCAATTAGAAACTTATCTATATAATTAGTTTATGTTATGATTTCAATTTATTTTTATAAAATGTAATTGTTTTCCATTTGATAATTAGCATATATTTGACTCCAACAAATGGTGATCATTTCATATTAAAACGATATTAAATATAAAAATAATTGGTTACAAATGGTATTTGGGAGGGCATCAACCGTGCCAAATACTACGTGGGGAGGCCAAACACAATAGTCTCAAATACTATTTGGGAGGGCAAACAAACCGTGCCAAAAACTTTTTGGGAAGGCAACTGAACCGTCCCTAATACTATTTGGGAAGGCAACCAAAACCGTGCCAATTACTATTTGGGAGGGCAACCCGACCGTGCCAAAAAACTATTTGGGACGGTATCAAAACCGTGCCTAAATCTACTATTTGGGAGGGCAGATAAACCGTGCCAAAAACTATTTGGCACGGTTCAACAAAACCGTCCCAAATGCAAGTTTTTGGCACGGTTTAACAAAAACCGTCCCAAATGCACGCTAACTGGCACCACCCTATCAAACCGTCCCCTTTGCCGTCTCAAATAGTATTTGGGACGGTTTTGAGCCGAGACAAATGTATTTGGCACCCAAGTATTTAGGAAGGAGTTAAACCGTAAAACCGTGCCAAATACTATTTGGGACGGTTTTGGCAGTATTTGGCACGGTTTTTGGCCGTCCCAAATACCCCATTTTCTTGTAGTGACACCCAATCCAATGGTTGACATCATCTTACTCTCGAACGGTTACTAGGATCATCCCCGCCTATTTAAGAAAACTTTCACAACTAAGTGAAAAAGGAGTCTTGAAGTCTTTAAGTTTTGAAGTCTTGAAGACTTGTTAGCCGAGTTCATGAAAACAATGCTCGTGCTGCTTGTTCTTGGACATCTTCTCTCTTTCTTGTACGCGAAGACTCATGAGCAGGCGAATGCAATCGCTTGCTGATTTCATAGCTACACAAGTTTATCGAGACACATCATGTTGTGACTTATGTTCATTCTTCCCTTCCCCAGAAGTGCTTTAGATTCACATAATGTTCCTTATCTTTGCTACTAATGTATTCTTTGATTCTTGCTATTATTAATATAAGTTACTCGCCGGTCCCTATTTACCAAAAAAAAAAACATTGTAAATTTGTCTCGAGAGCAATAACCCTTCACTTTCCCTCTCAATCATGAATGATTGATCTCACTGAGCTAATGGTGAGATCATTATGTTTTGATTTCTCCTAAATATCTTGGTGAAGCTAAAATGAGATTCCTTGACAGAGAGATTCAAATATCATTTGATATTTAATTTTTTTCCATAATTTGTTTTTTTACTAGTTTGTTAGGATTAAAGTGTCGATCTACTATTGGTGAACATATGTTAAGTTATATAGTACATTTTTTGTACTTCAACCTATTTCATTCTTATCAGTCAATTTCGTAAATGTTTTGTTCTATCAACAAACTTGTATTAAGAAACCTCTGCATATATTGAATGAAGCATGATCCTCACTCTTATTTCATATCCGCAACTCTACTCACTTGTTACATCTCGTTGTTGGGATTGGTCCTACCAAAAGAATAACATAGTACCTAGTATGTAGACGCTTAGTACATCTAGCGTATGGTATTTTTATCTAAGATTAAGTAATTATTACAAACAAATCAGATGAGAATGAAATATTCAGTCTTATAAAGCATGAACCAATGAATATTCCCAAACTATTTTGGATTTTGAATTTAGAGACTTATAAAGAGGGCATGGATGCATGATTATACTCCTTCCCTGGGCAAACAGTTTACTATACTATTTTGAGATGTTTCACTTATAGAGTCCACTTTCAAAAAATTATGTTTATAATCACCATAACATTTCAACTTTACTTTTCACATTTGCTATTAACATATTGATTATTCTCAAGCAATTTTGTAATTATAACAAATTTAAATGCTAATTATATATCGCTTAATAATCAGACTTTGGAAACATATACTCTTTGAGTGAAACAAACGAAGTAATATTGTTCTCCAACAAAAAAATTGTGACTAATATTTGTAATTTTTCCAGGACATAGTCCTCTCTTATGGACTTGTATATGAAATGTATTTATAATGAAATAAAGTTTGTTTTTGTACCTAAAAAAAACCATGTTCAATATAAAGAATCATAATCTCTCATAAGACAATAAATCAATCAATTTCCAAGTTGGAAAATTTTCTCAAATGATGTTAATAACAAGGTGAAACATTTGTCAACATTTTCAACACAAAACTCTCATAGTATCATCACCGCGAAACGAAAAACTTAATCCCACAATAAAATTTCAAAGTTCTCAACAAACGACAAAAATAACGGTGTTATGGACACTTGGCTGGTTAGTAGTAACGATACCATAGATAAAAAACAAAGAGGTTCGAAACCAATTCACCCAAAAAAAAAAAAAAACTTGCAAAAGTTGCATAGAGAAGACATAGGACCAACTTGGATCCTACGGCAGAAACTAAGTGCTAGAAGAAGAGCACCCAACTTTCGCTTGATTTCCCCAACTCACCGGCACTCATGAAAAGCATTCACTGAAAAGAATAATTACTATTTGTAGTTCGCCTCTAAAGTATCCTTCAAACGTTGAAGATCAGCGCCAACCATTTCAGCCACCTTATTCCCATGATTGTAGAAGTGGAGAGTAGGCTGCAATAAATGATAGCTAATGTACTCATAAATCAATTATAAATCTAACTAGTCTCAAGTAAATGGAGAATAATAACAAAGCATGATCAGTGCAATTAAAAATTGTCACTATAATCTGATCATAAACCCAAAGTAATATGCAAGCGTCATCCTGAGTCTCGCATGAAGAGATCATCCTACTGTTTTCATGGTGGGAAATGCAAACTGCTAAAGTAATATACATATTGGAGTCATAATGGGAACACAAAAAGGGCATAAGATAATAGTTTTATGACATCATATATGCCAGAAACTTATCAAAATATAAATTGATTGAAAAAATAGGAAATCGGTCGAAACTTATCATTGTCACAGTTAGTACACGTTTTCAGCATGACAAAATCAATATCAATATCAATATCAACAACTGTAAGATAGGTAGGGGAGAGACCAAAACTATATAGACAACAGACGACAACCATTAAGAGGGATGTGGCCGAATATAGTTTGAAACATGACTTTACATTATACCGATTAGAATGGTGCAAAAGGATATATATCGCCAACCCCAAGTAACTGGGACAAAGACAAAGGCAGTCAAAATGTGCATGCAATCAACTTGTTGAGATATATATATATATATATATATATATATATATATATATATATATATATATATATATATATATATATATATATATATATATATTATTCTATTTTATTTTTTGGTTTTCCCAAAGGTGTCCCCAGCCTGAAAGAAGACTAATTGCAGTAAAAGCTCTCCCAACAAGTATTTAACACAACTGCGTTTCCATAGGTTTCGAACCCAAGATCTATGGTTAAGCTAGAACAGCTCCTCACGGCCTTACCAGCATCAACGTGCTTTTTAGTTAATCATTTACTTGTTGATATGATCATCTAAGACAATTGCTCAACATCATGTGTCTATTGTATACAATGATTGAACTATCCCCCCAGCAAATTGTTTACTAAAGAAAGAACAAATAAAAATAGCTTTTGTGATGAATCTGTTTTCAGGGATGAAAAGTCTCATGGCTATGACTATGACTTGAACTACTTGCAGCTTACTGGTCATACTAACTAACGATGACCCATATTTTGTAGACAGCAGATAAGGGAAGAACATGAATGGTTTGAGCACCAAAATGTGAATGCCCAAGTATGTGATATGCATTTATACAACCAGGAGGGCGTGATCAATGACTCCTCTCTTCGATCATATTCCTTCTCTTGATTTTCCCAAGAATGTGAACACAGAGTAATACTTTCTTGAGAGCTGAAACAGTGTGATGCTTGCATCACATGGGTGCGCTTAACCAACAAGGGTTGGGCCAAAATTGATGTAGAACAGACTGTATTTAGGGATCTAATAGGTAGAACAAAGGGTTGTAGATTTGGGGTATTCTAGGCTCACAAAAGAATAGTTCGTAGGGGCTGCTCGGGCAATGTGAACAGTAGTCAAGAACAGTAATTTCGTATGAAAACTAGTAACAATTCTTGAAAGCAAAGCCTATAATTGCCGGAAAACTCATTACTGATCAGTGATCACTGCATAACTGTCTATAAGCTAATACTAATTTCTAAACCCAAAAGGATTTTGATTCCTGATTGGAAAGCCAAAGGGATTTGGGGTAATTTAGGTTCACAAGAGAATGGTTTGCAGGGGGATGTTCGGGCGCTGTGAACAATAACCGAGAACACTAACTTGGTATGAAAAGTAGTAACAATAGCCTGGCTTCACACCAAGGCAACCTTAGGCTATTAACCCTAAAATACATAGACAAACAGAGAGTTATCCTCCCACAACTTGCATTCAATGAAGCTAGGTACTCAAAAGAGAGTCAAGTGAAAAAAAAGAAGTAAAAAACCTAAATAGAGCAGTGCTTGAGCCTTGAGCCACTTAGCATTCATAGGCGCATAACCCTTGTTAATGTTTGGCTCGGAGACGCTGTAGTATCTTGACTCATTATGTGCAAGACACACGTAGGTCCAAGAATTGGACATAAAATGAAGGGATTATTTACGCCAATATGTTGATGGAAGTTATGAAAGGTCAAGCCACCTGAAATGTGGAAGACAAGTTGGTGGATTTCCCATAGTTTCTAATACGCATTCAATATGGAAGCTCCTAAGGTCACTATGGCTAGTGGTCTCGTACACCCAGAACAGAAGGTCCCCACGTGAGTAGTCATCTCTCTCAATTACAAGTCACTAGAGGTGTTGTCACCTAGGTTGCACGGACACAGATACACGGACACGGGACACAGGGATACACGATTTTCAAAAAATATAGGATACGGGTACAGGGGTAATGTGTAGATATTTAAACTATAAGGACCAAAATGTCAATATTCAAAATATAAGTCATAACAAGTAACATTTAATTTATAATTCAATTTTTATAACAAGTGCACTAATAGTTAAAAATTAAAATCACAGCCACAATTATATAATCTATCAGAGTCACAGAGTATATAAATTTATAACAATAAACCCTACCCGTCAGTCACAGTTCACAGTTCAGAGAGTAAGAAATGAAGAGAGAAGAGAGAAAACAGAGAATCGAAGGAAGAGATGAAAGTCAAAATCGACAACAGAGAATCAAAGGGAGAAAAGAGGCACATGCATGGGAGAGAAGGCCGAAGGGAGTAGGGGCCCGGCGGCAGAGGCAGATCTGTTGTCTGTCAATGCTCGATGGTCGGTGACGAGGGGTATTTCAGGGGCTAGGGCTCACTTTCGAGTCGTGGTCTTCAGGGGCTAGGGCTCGCTTTCGAGTCGTGGTCTCTTGGAGAGGAGAATGGAGATGAGAGGACTGAAGAGTAAAGGAGAATGTTGATTTGTTGACAGACTTAAATGGTACGTATCCTGACCTCCTTAGCTCCACAACCCGTGTCCGTGTCCAATATTTTTGGAAATTTAAATACGGCCCCAATACGTTTTTTTGGCCGTATCCGGCGTATCGGTGTCCGTGGCGTGTCCGATGCAGAAAACGGCAGCCAACAGCCGTGTCCGTGCAACATAGGTTGTCACTCCTTAAGCGCACGACCCTCTTAGGAATTGTCATCCCTTAAGTTCTGGTCGTTCGGGAAGTAAGCCTTTGCGGAACATTAAGGACAAAACTAGCCCCCTAACTTCGTAAGACCCTGCAGGAATAAGCTAGCCCGTACAGGACAAAAAGTGGGACCAAGTTAGCCTTAATTTTGTAATGTGTTGCTGGATCAAGTAGCCCTGCCAAATGTTCAGCTAAGTATCAAGAGTCAAGACAATAAGTTTATTTGGGTACGGAGCACTACGTGAGGCTGTCATCGAAAAGCAGGTGCAAGGTTGTTGAAGTCGGAACTCTGCTAGGCTCAGCTTCTACTTCAACTGTAACACAACAGAAGAAAGTGACCGCAAGGCAAGGTGAAGGTGGTTGCTGCTTCAATTGACAATGGTATGGCAAATTTTCTCACATGAAGACCAGTTCGATGCCAAGAGTAACGTTATGAGGGAAATAAGTGAGAAGGAGAGAGACAGAAATTCAGGCAACTAGTCTAGCCATTAGTGATTCAGAATTAACTATTTGAGATTTAGAGAGAGAGAGAAGACAGTGACAACTTGACAGCAGAAAGTCTTTCTTCTTCTTCCTTTTTTTTTTGAATAATGATTGGAGTTGTTGGACAAGGACTTGCTAAGGTACACAGTGAAGGTTATTCAAAAAACTTTCAAATTTTATGCTATTTAAGAATACAGATAGGGCAGGGAGATAGGGCAGGGTGACTGCTTTATTCTTCAGAAACTAATAGAACTAAGATAAGTTGAGAAAAAGGTTGATGGTGAGAAGATCAGAAAGAGGGGGATGGGCAGTTGATTTAAGCCAAACCGCAGGAGGTGGCAGTGAACTTAATTTCATATCTTATTCTCATTTATACATTTGTTACTATACACCCACACAAACCTTTTTTCTTAATTTGTAACTTTGCTCGCTTTCGATCGGCCACCTCTCGCACGCCTTCTGCCTTTAATAATTATGATTGTGATATAGCGCTGAACATTCAGCTTCAAGTAGGGGGTTGACGGGGGTGGAGAATGAGGGAGGGCAAGGGCTTTGTCAGATTGAGTCCGAGGTAGTTTCAATATGAGGTGACTAATATATAGGCCTTGGACAATCCACATCCACATGCCATCAATAGAAAGGCATCCTTGTCAACAAGATCATGGTTATCTTAAATCCTTTAGATATGGATATTTTAACAGCACTAAAGCATTTATAACCTTTTCTTCATATCATTATGCTTACAGTCAAAGTATAAAAGCATATAACTGTTACACTTCCGGATCAGACAAAGTTTTGTATAGAAACGTAATGCATGAGAAATAGGAACAATACTTATGTGACTTACCAGTCTCTGATTGGGACAACCAAAGAAGTATGCAAAACACTAGACAGTTTTCACATCTACCATTTGGAAATAGACACATTTGGCACTTGGAAGTAGACATAGTTATTGAAAATTAATTTCGTGCATGCTTCTTTTGAATCAATAATTTTCATGCCAATAAAATCATCATAATAAACAACAATGATGATGAGAACAACAGAAAGAGGTTGGTTTACCACAGCATTAATACTTAGCTTGCTCAATGCATTTCCAAGCTCCTCCTGCATTTAATAGAGAGCAAAAATCATAAAGGAAGCAAAATTCATGCCACTAAAAGGTTCTTTCAGAAGCTGACCATGATGCAAAATACACACAATAATTGGCTCTGTATGTTTTTTGTCAGTATGGGTGAGACTGTTGAGATGATAAGACATAATCAATAACCCACAATTACAAGGAAACAAGAGAAAATCACTTGAGATTATTTGAAGTTCTAATGTACACCACGAAAAGCAGTCGGTGAGCCAAAATTCGGTTAGCAAGCGGGAGTGATGGTATCAACATTAACTTGTGTAGAGTAGCGCCCTACACAATCCCCCACAAGCCAAACAGCAAGAACACAAACAGGCATGCCCACAAACCCTAGCCCTTGTACAACATATTCCATATATTGCACTATATCACTGACTTTTGAACTCAATTGAATTTGTTGATGTGTAAAGAAATCTCTCCATGTCAAATGCCTCAATATCATACCAAAGGTAACAAAGAAGAGAGTAAGTGAGTCCGGATGAGTAAAATCTTCCTCTGAATAATTTTAAATTTTGAATTCCATCTATCAATCAGCATATTGCAACATTTAGCATGCCAGCACGATTTCAGGGTGTGAAAATACTTACGAGCCCCTCCTAGACTATTACACATAAGGTGATTAGCCCTACAAGCAAACTATAAGCCTTGGATAGAAGAATGTGGCATTTGTACTATGATTTTACAGATAAGCAAGGTCACCATCAGAAAAAGTTAAGGTACAACATAGTTAAATCAGACTGGGTTAATAAAAGAGACATGGTGACTCTAATGATTAAAGACTTGCTCACATATGGGAACTAGATGTTGTACCAGAAAAAGAATCAGAGAACAGAGAAGAGATAGACGTAGGAGGAAAAGAGAAAAAACTCTTTTTTTTTGATAAGTAAAGTATTATATACCAAAGCATCTAAACAGGAGACGCGTCCTTTTTACAATAGGTAAAAAAAAACCAGGTGATTTCTTAGGAGGTACGGCAAAACTAGCAGATTACATGTTGTATCATGGGACCGAAGGCCATAAATAGTGTGAAGTGCCTCAGGAGTCGGGTCATGGCATTCAATGACATTTAACAAACCCTCTTAATGAAAATTTGCCTCATGACCAAAAAAATCATTTGGTTCAAGAAGCGCTGCTTACCTGATCAATGTCAATCTTATATGTGGTGACATTAGGGTATTTGTCTGTCAACTGCCCAAGAATAGGAGATAGAAGCTTACCTACACATGATAGATCATACCATTAAGATCCATTAAAAAGAGGAAAAGCATGGATCAACAGCAGTTAGCATGCAAACTAATGCTCGCTATGTTCCACGTTAATTCAAACATTTTGAAGTTTAAGTAATTTTCCATAAATATCCTTATGTCGAGGATTCCAATAGTTTTCATAAAATTGAAGCTTAATGTAATTAGGGACATTTGGATGTCATAGTCAAACAATTGATAACCTTCAGCTTTCAAACATGTCTTTTTCAGTGGAACATCATAAATAGAAATTAAGACTCCTAGAGGGTATGGATGGAGTATCTGTTTCAAAAGTTTAAATAAAAGAAGACTAACAGTCCCACTGCACAAAATTAAATAGATTAAAAAAAGGGTTTAGATTCTCACATGGCCCGCACCAGGCAGCAGTGAAGTAAAATACTGCTGGTAATGATTCATCTGGCATCAGATTTCAACTGATATGTTAGCGATGAATCAGTTCTGTACGATGTAAGCAAAACACTACAAATCATACACAATAAGGTGTACCTTGAACCTTGCGAAGTGAAGCATTAAACTGATCTTCAGTTTCAATTAACACGGTTTTTGGTGGACCTGCTATTAAATATCGACTTAGCAAACAAAAGAGAAGAATATCAAAACTAAGAAATGTGACTAGTAAGTTTCAGGATACACTTCCACATCAATAGGAACAGCTCAAAGAAGGTATCACATGAACAATAAATATCCTATTATAACCAGCTAGGAGCTCATACAGACAAGAAGGAATATCCCTGAAAATAACTCCAAATAGGCAAATACCAATTAATAACTTCAAAAAGATTACCATTCACCATTTTCAACATCCAATTTCTAATAATCACCATTTAACTTAACAATAAACCACAAAAAATAACACTAAGTCATAGACGGACACAATTTCTGCTAAAGGGGCCCCAAAGATGGTGTAATTTTAAGAGAAGGCATTGTGATAAAATGCTCAATAATTATAAGTGAAAGCGTGCTTTTACAAGAATACCTAAAGTAATGGGACAAATGAGATTAACAAAACCTTAGGGAGGCAATAGCATTAAATGCTTCTCAAAACCAGAAAAACGAGGAGCATAAATTTTAACAATATGATCAATTTCCAGAGATATATGGAGGAACCTGACAACTAATAGACCATTTATAGTTTTTTATTTTTCCCTTCATAGTTGTATTTCGGTGCGATTCTCGGAACCATCACTTCCTTGGAAAAATTTCAACATTACCCAATCCAATCTTCCTTCTCACTCCTTTATAAAAATGAAAACATCAAAACCACCGTTTTATTTGAAGAAAAAACAATGTCTGAGATCTTGCCACATGTTGCTCCAATGTAGCACTATGATAGCTCTTCCATTGGTTCTAGCAAAGCCTCATGTGCCCTACAGAGGGCCATGGTGAGTCAAGGATGAACTCTTCTCACTTTTTTTGGCCAAACTTGATTAACTTTGACCGACTATTATATACACTAACTTTATCTTCAAGAATTAATATTCTGGGCATGTTTGGCTTCGCGATTTATCGGCTTGGTTTTTTTTTTTTTTTTTGTAATAATTGAAGAAAAAGTAAAAAAAAAAGAGCAAAAGCTAGTGGGACTGAAGAGACAGAAAGTTCAGAACCACAAGTCATTTGAAAAATGTAGCCGATGTAAAATCTTTTATGAGTCAACAGAAAATGAAGACTTCTATCAGAAGTAAGTCAAATGACTTGCTACCTCAACCCCCGTAAGTTATTTTACAAAATCCAGCGCCCTCCAAATTGAATCACAATAGAAATGGGTACCCCTCGCAGGTGTTCCTCCATTGTGCCCCTCTACCACACCCCAAGCCTTCCCACCTAATATCTTCTCTCTCCCATTCCCATCCCAATGTCTGCTCCTTCCCTGCGTTCCAACCTAACATCCCCACCCTCCCCTTCACAATTACTCACAAAATACAAGATGACCAATTACTAAAAAAATACAAATTATACAATTTTATGAAATCTGCAATGTATACTTTTTTTATCGAAAAAAATAAGGAACAAAGGGGCTCAGATTTATGGGTGTTTTCAGTTATATTTTCAATGTATTTATCAAACACCTAACAGATTTTCAGAAAATTAACCAAACCACTAGAAAGTAAAATGCTTTCATTTCCTGGATTCTATTTTCCAGAAATTATTTTCAGGAAATCATTCTCTGTGGAAAAAACAAAAACGAAACTTAAATTGCGAAGGAGAACAAACCCAAAAGTTGTTAGTCATATTATTCCTAAATATAGTTTCTAGTGACTGAAATTTTGGGTCAGTCCTCTGCAAAATTTATGCACTATGGTTTTTCGTTCTTAACTTTGTCTCCCTGCTCCATTTATTCCATACTTTTTCTTCGATTATTACAGAAAATCCAAAACTCAAAACTAATCCCCAAACCTTCATTTACCTAAAACTGAACAAATGTATGTTTAAATTGATTTGATATCTGCACATGTTAGACTTAAAGAGGAATGTTTGAGCGGAACCAACACTACCATATTTATGCACAATCAAAAAGAGACCAAAATAACATTAGAGATAGAGGTGGGGATAGAGAGAGAGAGAGAGAAAGAGCACCCGATGAAGTTGAGGAAGAGAGATTTCTATTGAAACACTGCTGCCAAGACGGAATATTGGAGGCGGTGGAAACAGTAATCGGGGGAGTTATGGGGTTTATTAAATATTGTTTACTCACAGAATAGCAAGACAAATAGCGGTGGTTTGGAGACGACGACGACGATGCAGCGATTCCGCCGGCTGAACAAAGCACGGCGGCGCCGAATTTTCTGCGACGAGCAACACGACCAAGTATGGAGAATCCCACCATTGTAGTCTCTCTCTCTCCTACCTACAGCTTGAGGTTGGCAATTTTGAACCCAAAGGTGGATACCCAATTTGAACCGGTTAAAAGTGAGACGGGGCGAAATAAGAAATTCTGGGCAAAGATTTCACTTATTAATCCACTTTAAAAAATAAAATATAAAAATATCATTTTATTATTAATGAGCTACTAAAAATGTAATTATTTTCAAAAGTTTGATTTTCAAACGAGACTTTTTGCCCAGAACGAAAAAAATATTATTATTGATAACATAGAACGAAAAGACATAATACACCCTTCTACTAAATACATAACAAAAAATACTTTGTTCACTCTATCTACAACAATGTCATTATATAAAAAACAAAAAAAAAAAAAAAACTCTATACACCCCATATTTTGTTTTCAACTCCAACCCTAAATCATATACGTTCACACAATCTTCCTATTTCTTCGTGATCTTTCATAACAATGTTTAAGGAAATAGTAATCTCAGTGTGATGAATCCCCCTTGATCTTCCTCAACAAGAGAATCTCTAGTTTTGCTTGTTGGGGAAAGTCTAGTTTTGTTATATGATACATCTAGTTTCAACCATCTCACTCTATTAGTAGGTGAAATCGCCATGACATTAGGTCCTCTTTCCATGTCTCAAGAAATGGTAGAAAAAGATATAATTCTAGTCTAAATGCAGTAATAGAAGGAAGTGTTTTTTTCCTAGTTCTGATCCATAGGAATAGTATTGAATCGACACTTCCTTGGAAGATAGGAATGCTTTCAAGTTCAGTCCCTGAAATGAGCTAGCGTCCTTCTAGCTTATAGCTATTGAGAGAGGGAATAGAGAGGAATTTCCAAAATTTAACCCTTGCATCATCTCCAAATACATCCCCATGGCAATGAATTCACTCATCAAAGAAGGAAGGAATGCATTTAGTGACTGATCTTCGAAGTGGAAAGCATGCAAGAAAAGGAAGGCAAAAGATCTGTTTACGGGTCTGAATGACTTATTAGACTTCTTTCTTTCTCAAGCTGCCTGGCGTTTTGGGCGAGGAGCTAAAGTATTGCTTCCAAGGCCATCTTTATTGATAGAGAGCTATAGCCAGATTGACGTTCTGGCTAGACCAAACTTCTTTTATGTGATTTAGAAGAGTAAAGAGGGCAGAGCTTTCATTTTAGACAGGTATTTTACAACGATCCTCCAGATCACTAGCTATCGTTCCGGTTTTGGGAAGGATGAAATCTGAGTTCGAAGAGTGTCTTTCCAAAGTTTCGGGAAACAGGATGTGAGGGAACAACGGAAGCCTTCTGCCCCCTAATCGAGAATGCCTTCGGCATCGTAGCTACGTGTCGCTTCACTCCTAATTGGGAATGCCTTCGGCCATTATTTCAAAAACTTCTTTTAAACCCAACACTAAACTTATTCACATTGTGAAAAAAAAATACCCTACAAGAAGCCTAAAGAAGTCACGAGGACAAATAATGTAGTATCAATTCCACTTTATTTGATTAAAAGTTAATTTTTTACAAAAAATATTCAAATTTTTAAGAAAACTACTTGTCTAGTTAGTTCGCCCTAGAGTGATGAACACACTAGGGATATTTGATCAACATTTCAAAGGGTGTTCATCACACCCTAACCGAACACTACAACATCAAAACATCACGTTCTGTCGGACACTGCATGGTGTGTTCATCACACCATAGCCAAAACCGTAGGGGACGTGTTCATCACATCATGGCCAAATAGTACAAATTGCCATTTTAACATGTTATTTTCTTATTTTTAGGAATCAAACAAGTTCCCTATGGAGCATAGTGCTGTTGGACCTAACAATAATGAGATAATTCATGTTCAACAAAAGGTTGTTATTAGAGCTGTCAAAATGCGTTGGGCCCTTCTGGTCAGCCCACCCCGCCACCTAAAAACGGTGGGTTGTGTTGGGAAAATATGAACCCATTTAGAGGCGGGTCGAGCCCCCACACGGGCTGCGGGCTAAGGCGGAGCGGTACGGGTTCAGGGCGGGCTGACCCGTCACTTTGAACTTGGACGACACAACACGGCAACTGGGCAACACGCAAGTTGTAAGTTGTAACTTTTAGACTTACTTGTATAGTATTATAATATTGTATATTTTTAAATTCTATCTATCTAGATCTCAAAAGTCAAATGGCTCTCCACTCCTCACAGTCACTGCCGTCTGTAGGTTGTAATTCAAATTCAAGTTTCTCAAATTCAAGTTTTAATTCGCCCAGTGCAATGACTACTACGTCGTCTTCTAGCTTGTACATGGATAAGGAACCTATTAACAAGACTTCTGAGTTGTTTACTAGAGATGACAGTTATGTGAAGAAAGGAAAACCTATGTTTTATGGCGATGGGATAGGAATTGGGCTTCGGTTAGTAGAAATGTCTTTGCCCCAGATCGTGGATTCTAGTCTAAAGCCATCAATTGCTTCTGGTGAGTTTGGATACGACTGCATTAATGCTTGGCTATTCCTTTTCGGAACTTGTTATAGAATCTTTATTTTTGTTCCTTGAAGTTTAATTAATGGATGTCTGAATATGCGATATGTATTGAATAGTGTTGCCAGTTTGAACTAGTACTTGAAGTAGATCAGTTTATGCCGATTGATTATTGATTTCATGTAGTCTGTATATTGGGAAATTCTTATATTGCTTGGACTTGGACTTTGCAAGTTGTAATTCGCATAGTCTCGACTCAAGGCAGACCTGCAGACGGCAGTGACTGTGAGGAGTGGAAAATTTGGTGGGTTGACCCGCTCAACCCGCAACCCATGATGGGTTGGGTTGGGTTGGTATTTCTTAGGCCCGCCATCTTTGGTGGGTTGGCCCGCCCCGCCAACTGGTGGGTTTTAGTGGGTTGTGGATTGGTCCGCCCCGCCAACCCACCTTGACAGCTCTAGTTGTTATAAAATGACACCCTGGTTATGTTTATGTTACATAATTATATGTTGCATATATATTGTAGTAGCGTACTGGGTCATTATGACTCATCTCGTACTTGTTTTTAGTTGCGAATCGATAGCGCACCGAGGTCGAGTAGATCGTGACTGTAGCAGGGCGTAGCTGGTCGATAGATCGAGGTTAGATCGTGTGGTTCGTGTTTGTAGCAGCCAACTTTCCTGAGTAGCAGCTTGTGGAGTCTTGTTCCTTTTTAGCATTGTCATTGATTTAACGTACTTTGCTATTCTTGTGAGATCGACATTTTGTAAAGTTATTTAGACTTTATAGTTGGGTAGAATACTTGGGTATTTGTATTGGTTTTTCTTGGTCCGACGTGTTGTGTCGTGCCTTGTTTGCGGTTTTAGTATTTATTTTAGTTGTCTCCCGGGCACGCAGTAGCTTTGGGAAATTTCCTTATTCTAATTTTTATAGTTGTTTTTGACCCCGGTATGCTTTAGCCGTTGGGTATTTGTTATATCAGGTTGGTTCTTTGTTGAAACGTCGGCTTGGAGTACCGATGGTTTGATTTGCGTCTGCAATGTTGCGGCACGCGAGTTTTGTTTTTCCTCCTTTAAGAGATAATGCCTCTCTTGGTTTCGTTGTCCTTGGTTTCGAGCTTCATAGCTTGGGACTTCTTTCTTATATTGTTTCCGTTGATTCGATTTTTGAAATACCGTATTTTAGTGCGGCGTTATGTTCATGTTTAGAGCGAGTTTGCTCGACTGTTTGATTGTCCTCTTCTTAAGTTAGTTCCAGCGGCACGACCTTGGGATTTCGTGTTGGAATCCGGGTCGGGTCGTTACACTTGGGACTTGAACTAAGATTTCCTAAATGGAATGAGAACCTTGCTATGCCTCAAACGAGAACATAGAAAAGAGTCTTGGAACACATATAGTGTTCAAACTCTATTTGGTTGGAATTGTAGTAAAGACTCAACAGAGTCGAGTTAAGGAACAATTGAACTTTACGAGGATCGTGGTGAGATCCTATGATAATTATATTCCATTTGACTAGATTACTAGCTTTTGGGACTTGAATCGAAGAGAGTGAACAACTTGACACTTATGATTTAGAGACTCAAATGAGCTCCTATTATGGTTTTGTGATTATTGTAACAATGTGCATAATCGTATGAGTTTAGTAGATCATTATATCTACTTGAGAATTAGCAAGTAAACATCTACTTGTGCATTGCATATAAGTCCAGTTGGCATTACTTGAGTTTTCATGATGATGGTGGGACGATGCATTCTCTTCACGAATTATGGGATTCGTGGTTGCAATGTATCGCCGTACCGGATTCGGGTTTCACACACACCTCCACTATTAGCTACAGTGGGGAAGTAGCCCCCTTTGTCGTAACCAATTGAGCACATTGGCTAGTGCTATTTTCCTAAGTAGAGAACTCAGACCCGAGAAGAGAGCTCGGTACTTTGATACCTGAACACGGGTATCACTGGCACGATATGATTAACAGTTGTGATTGCAGGAGCAATACAACGAAAGTGATTTGGTATCTTCTCTATCCTTTATGTGGCTTACTATGGGCACTTATGTGATAACAAAGTGTTAGTTGAACATGAGATCTTATTGACCATGTTTGTATTGGCTGATGATATATGAGAGATTTAATATGTATATATAGATATATGCATACTTGTATATGAGATATATATGAAAGACTTGATGTGTATATATATATATATATAGATATGCACACTTATGCATGATGATTTTATGGGAGATTTGATATGTATATTTAGAGATATACATACTGATATAGGTGTATATATATAAACATGCACCCTTACACGTGGTAACAGTGTGAATAGCTTGATTCGTATATATAATGATATGTATACTTGCATATGATGTTTTGTGGGAACTACCTTCTAATTCATTTGATTTGTGTGTGAACATGGAATTACACCCTGGTTCATTTGGACGGTTTAGTAAGTAAGAAGGAGTGGATATCTTGTGGAGTATTGAAACGATACGATGCCTCTTCACGGGTTTTTCTGTCATTTATAAATTGCACCATGGTTATGTTTATGTTACATAATTATATGTTGCATATATATTGTGGTAGCGTACTGGGTCATTATGACTCATCTTGTACTTGTTTTTAGTTGCAGTAACTGATCGCTGCACTGAGGTCGAGTAGATCGTGACTGTAGCATGGCGTAGCTGGTCGATAGACCGAGGTTAGATCGTGTGGTTCGTGGTTGTAGCAGCCGACTTTTTCGAGTAGCAGCTTGTGGAGTCTTGTTCCCTTTTTAGCATTGTCTTTGATTCCATGTACTTTGCTATTCTTGCGAGATCGAAATTTTGTAAAGTTATTTAGACTTTACAGTCGGGTAGAATACTTGGGTATTTGTATTGATTATTTCTTGGGCCGACGTGTTGTGTCGTGCCTTGTTTGTGGTTTTAGTATTTATTCCAGTTGTCTCCCGGGCACGTAGTAGCTTTGGGAAATTTCCTTATTCTAATTTTTATAGTTGTTGGTTGACCCCGGTATGCTTTAGCCGTTGGGGTATTTGTTATATCAGGTTGGTTCTTTGTTGAAACGCCGGCTTGGAGTGCCGATGGTTTGATTAGCATCTGCAATGTTGCGGCACGCGAGTTTTGTTTTTCCTCCTTTGAGAGATAATGTCTCTCTTGGTTTCATTGTCGTTGGTTTCGAGCTTCATAGCTTGGGACTTCTTTCTTATATTGCTTCCGTTGATTCGATTTTTGAAATACCGTATTTTAGTGCGGTGTTATGTTCATGTTTAGAGCGAGTTTGCTCGACTGTTTGACTCGCACTACTGTTTATCAAGTGCTTGTCCTCTTATTAAGTTAGTTCCAGCGGCACGACCTTGGGATTTCGTGTTGGAATCTGGGTCGGGTCGTTACAGTTGGTATCAGAGCTTATGTTAGCTATAAGCCAGGATAGGTTCCATGGCCTAGTTTGGGTTTGGGTTTTCGTCAGTATTTACCGTCGAGTGTTGTTTATAATGCCTTATTGGCATATTCTTTGGTACAAGTACACGACTTTGAGTACTAAGTTCGTTTGGTCTAGATTGCCGTGAGTGAAGGTTTGTGTCTAGGAGTATTATATTTCTCCTTTATTGCATATGAGTTGCAGTTATACTAAGAGTAGGTGCTGCATTTTATTAGAGTTGTTGTTTCTTGTTCCATTTTTAGGAATCAGAGAAGCTAGACTGTCGGTCCCAAGGGTGATCGTCGTGTTAATCATTATGGCGAAAGTTCGTTGTAATACGTTTCGAGAGCGGAGTGGTTAAGCCTCCCGTGGTACCTATTAGTATTTCATAGATTACTATATGGGTGTATATAGTTATGGTAGTATTTAATCACCGGTTCTTGTATTACTTGTGTTAGGAATTTGAGAACCCTTTCCCGATGGTTGTGTTTTGGTATTTAGGGGACTACCTTGATCAAGGTGAAATTTCTTCATGATATGTTGGAACTTGGTGATGGGCCAGTAGGTGATCACACGATGATTGGTCGGATCGATTGTCGACCCGTATACGGTTTGACTTATAAGGATTGGTTATATACTAGTTAGTAAGAATATGATACCTAGTGACTTGTGAAGTGTTGTATTGTTTTGTTATTGGTCTAATACATTGATAGAGTATTAGCCTTGAATAATGTGTTTTATCTACCATTGATAGGTAGTTAATAGTATGAATATTCCATACTTGGTATACTTACATAGTAAATTAATATGCTATGTTGCATGATGTTGATGCCATGCCTATATGTGCTTATGATTGCTATTGTTGAGACCGATATAAAGTATGCTTTTATGTGATTCACGAACACCCCACATCCTTTACGACGAAAGCTTTTGAAGTCACTTCAGAGGGCCCCTGACTTGATTATCAAGAGGTCTTCGTCGGAGAACTAGAATGGTATAATATGAGATAGGAATTGACTGAACCCGTTACCAAATGGAATGAAATTGAAAAATATTGGTATCTTGTTTTGCTTGTGCAAATACGTACAACATGGATATCGAAATCATGCTATGAATGAATTAACCTTGTGGCTTGACTGTATGAAGTACATCGTAGTGAATGTTTTCCTTGTGGAGTGAATATGTGGTCTATAATGATGATTGACTACTTGATTATAGTGCAAGGGCGTTAGACCCTAGAGATTTGCGTGGTGACCAGAAAATTCTTGGTTGGGAAGTTAGTTAGTTCGGTGCAATTATTGCACATGCATGAATTACTTGATTAGTTGATAGAGAGGCATTTAAACCTTGATATCCACGTTTGTTGGAACTTTGTAAGCTTTGCTAACGTCTTCGAACTCTGTCAAGAGTCAAGATGACTTGATTTTGGAATTTATTAGAGTTGAGATTTGAGTATTTCTCCCCCTCGTGTTTTGAGGCATACCTAGATGTTCACCTCGACTTCATGTGCAGGCCAAAGTATTGAACTTTTGGTTGTTGTCAAGTTTTGAATTCGAGGACTAATTCTTTTAAGGTGGTGAGGATGTAAGACCCCGAACCTTCGTGTATTTGACTTTCTCATTTTGCTTGCCGTTTAACCGTGACCTCACTTACTAAACTTGAGGAAAGAACCTTGATTTGTGTAGGTAGGCTATTTAGAAGCCAATACCTTAATTCCATATGTTCCATAGACTTTAACTAGTTAAAGTTACAAGTCGTATACCAACGATGTTCGTTACTTGACTCGGTTGAGAGTTTTCTCGCGTAGTGTGAGAACCCAAACCCTATTTCATGTTTGTCATCAATATAACATGTTTGTAGTAGGTCTTGACATGTTAGAGACTTCATTTTATTCCTATCATGTTTGCATTGAGTTGGTTGAGATCATATTAGAGTGTTGATCTTCCATGCGTTGCATGCCTTGTTGTTGGTGTTTCGAGTGTTTATCTTAACATGGTAGCACCTAAATAAGTCTCATTGGAGTCTTAGTACCTTGCATATAAGATTTACAATGTTCATCTTAGTTGTTGTATGCTTGGTTGAGAGTTTAGAAGCATTGATGCTTCGTTTGAGCCTTAGGGTTTCTCGGGATTGCCTTCGTTGCTTGTATTGTTTGTGTTTTCAACTTGCGAGAAGTTTATTTGAGTTCTAAACCAAGTGTACTAGTATTTCTCATGCTTGCATAATCATTGTTCATAGACTTGTTGCATTTGGAAATAAGATGACCAACATATTACTTCACAGATTCAGTCCGGTTTTGGAAAACTTCGGGAAAATTCTGGTACCAATCTACTAGAGAGAATTTTCTAAAAATTTAGTATGTTTTACCTGCATATGTTAGGATACTCCTGTAAAATTTGGTAATTTTCCAAGTTATCTAAGTACCTCATTTAGGTCTTGACTTACGGCTGTGCCAGAATTCTATTTTCAGGAAATCGACTTCGGTACTTGATTTTGTTGTAACTTTATTTTGATGAATATAAGTCCAAATTGAGTAATTTAAAATTCTAAAATATATTTGAATGAGTATACTTTCAGAAAAATTAAAAATAACCTCATTTGGAGTTGTGAGTGATTTATGGTCGATTTTACAAGATCGACTGTCCAGTAACAACAATCTGGAAATTGGCCATGAATAGTTGAAGCGCTCGCATTGGACAAACACAATGCGACAGCATTGTGCCAGATTCAGGTTTGTGACATTTTTGAGTGGTTTTTGGTTGTTGACCCAAGTGCCCTTGCCCTTGGCCGACCTTAGTGACTTAAAGCCCTCTTTGTTGACTCTTCTACACCCCCTTTAAGCCCTTGGATCATTCTTTATCAATGGCTTGCAAGCCATAGCCAATAGAAAGCCATTTAACCCCTTCACTTGGATTGGGGTTTAGTAGGTAAGTATATAAACATAATTTGAACCATTCCAGCCATTTTTGATCAACAAGAACCAGAGAATCAGTGCTTGAGACTCCATTTTCGTCCATGGAGGAAACCCTAGCTTGAGAGACCATTTCCGGAGTTCCGGTTGTCCGATCGGTGATCCGAGACCGCCAAATCGAAGCCCTTGATCTTCTCTACAACAATCCTTGCTTTGATCATCCTTTCCTCCATTAATCTTAGGACTAAGGTACGTTGACAATTCCCTGAGATTTTCATGTTCAATAAAATAGCATGACCCCTTCATTATAGTTGTTCTATTAATGATTGTGAACATATTTTATGAAGAGAAATCCTCCAATTCAACCTTTGAAACATGTGTAGGATTTTATGAATTCTCTATGAAGTTGTGATTTTGACATTTTGTAAAGCATGAATGTTGTTTATAATGAACTTAGGAATAACTCTTGTGAAGGAATATGTTTCAATTCAAGGTTTAACAAAATCACCGAAACTAGGGTTTGAAACTCGAGATTGTGTTTAAGGCTAGTTTAAGATCATGAACGGCCTAGTTATCGAGTTCTAAATGAAAGGAGAACTTAGGAAAGGGCAATGTGATGCATATAGTATCAATGCTCAACTTGGTTGAATATTAGTAAAACTCATCGGAGTTGAGATTAGGGAGTTATTGAACAATACCGACTCAACATTCAATCCCTACGACGTTTGTAGTGCGTTAGACTAATATATTAGCTTACGTGACTTTGGGATGGATTGAAGGGCATGTTTGATATGAGTGATTATAAGACTCAATCGAGTTCTTACATGGTTTATGTGATTGTGTGAAGCAAATGCACAATTGAGAGCATGTTGTAGAATGATGTATCTACTTGACAGGTTGAATTCGCTCTTGTCGAAATCCTACTTGATTCTTTACTGAGTATAAACACCTACTTGTTGAATAATGAATTTGAGGACTATTCTATGAGAAGATTTGGATTGGGGCTTTCTTAGTACTCTATACATGGAGTCTACTTGTATAAGTCGCTAGGATGACCATGTTGTTATCTAAGACTCACCAGTATGGTTTGACCTTACGGGCTATTACCGCTCTAGTGTTGCTTAAGTCTTTGACTACCATCGACTTTTGTGTTATTGAATGAGTTACTACTCTAGGAAGAGTTTAGTAAATGGCTTCATGATCCGAGACTAGCGGAGTAGTCTTGGATAGTACTTAATGGACTAATGGTTAAGTTGTGACTCTGTTGAATTTCATAGGTGAATATGGAATACTGTGTATATTTTATATTATGACTAAATGCATTATTTCCTACCTTGTCAAGAATTGATTCTTCTATGTGTTTCTATGATATGACTTATGAGCATATTGAATGTATTTGCCTTCGTGCCTGATCTGTTCTACAGTTAATGAATTGTGGTGAACTTGGATTCTACTATTAAGTGGAATTATGAATCAAAATTGAACTAAGCTTGATTTCACAATAATCAACTTGGGCTTCCCTTATATAATTGACTTGGGACTTGAACTAAGATTTCCTAAATGGAATGAGAACCTTGCTATGCCTCAAACGAGAAAATAGAAAAGAGTCTTGGAACACATATAGTATTCAAACTCTATTTGGTTGGAATTGTAGTAAAGACTCAACGGAGTCGAGTTAAGGAACAATTGAACCTTACGAGGATCGTGGTGACTTGAATCGAAGAAAGTGAACAACTTGACACTTATGATTTAGAGACTCAAATGAGCTCCTATTATGGTTTTGTGATTATTGTAACAATGTGCATAATCGAATGAGTTTAGTAGATCATTATATCTACTTGAGAATTAGCAAGTAAACATCTACTTGTGTATTGCATATAAGTCCAGCTGGCATTACTTGAGTTTTCATGATGATGGTGGGACGATGCATTCTCTTCACGAATTATGGGATTCGTGGTTGCAATGTATCGCCGTACCGGATTCGGGTTTCACACACACCTCCACTGCTAGCTACAGTGGGGAAGTAGCCCCCTTTGTCGTAACCAATTGAGCACATTGGCTAGTGCTATTTTCCTGAGTAGAGAACTCAGACCCGAGAAGAGAGCTCGGTACTTTGATACCTGAACACGGGTATCACTGGCACGATATGATTAACAGTTGTGATTGCAGGAGCAATACAACGAAAGTGATTTGGTATCTTCTCTATCCTTTATGTGGCTTACTATGGGCACTTATGTGATAACAAAGTGTTAGTTGAACATGAGATCTTATTGACCATGTTTGTATTGGCTGATGATATATGAGAGATTTAATATGTATATATAGATATATGCATACTTGTATATGAGATATATATGAAAGACTTGATGTGTATATATATATAGATATGCACACTTATGCATGATGATTTTATGGGAGATTTGATATGTATATTTAGAGATATACATACTGATATAGGTGTATATATATAAACATGCACCCTTACACGTGGTAACAGTGTGAATAGCTTGATTCGTATATATAATGATATGTATACTTGCATATGATGTTTTGTGGGAACTACCTTCTAATTCATTTGATTTGTGTGTGAACAGGGAATTACACCCTGGTTCATTTGGACGGTTTAGTAAGTAAGAAGGAGTGGATATCTTGTGGAGTATTGAAACGATACGACGCCTCTTCACGGGTTTTTCTGTCATTTATAAATTACACCATGGTTATGTTTATGTTACATAATTATATGTTGCATATATATTGTGGTAGCGTACTGGGTCATTATGACTCATCTTGTACTTGTTTTTTAGTTGCGATGGCGATCGCACCGAGGTCGAGTAGATCGTGACGTAGCATGGCGTGTGGTCGATAGACCGAGGTTAGATCGTGTGGTTCGTGGTTTTACCAGCCGACTTTTTCGAGTAGCAGCTTGTGGAGTCTTGTTCCCTTTTTAGCATTGTCTTTGATTCCATGTACTTTGCTATTCTTGCGAGATCGAAATTTTGTAAAGTTATTTAGACTTTACAGTCGGGTAGAATACTTGGGTATTTGTATTGATTATTTCTTGGGCCGACGTGTTGTGTCGTGCCTTGTTTGTGGTTTTAGTATTTATTCCAGTTGTCTCCCGGGCACGCAGTAGCTTTGGGAAATTTCCTTATTCTAATTTTTATAGTTGTTGGTTGACCCCGGTATGCTTTAGCCGTTGGGTATTTGTTATATCAGGTTGGTTCTTTGTTGAAACGCCGACTTGGAGTGCCGATGGTTTGATTAGCGTCTGCAATGTTGCGGCACGCGAGTTTTGTTTTTCCTCCTTTGAGAGATAATGTCTCTCTTGGTTTCATTGTCGTTGGTTTCGAGCTTCATAGCTTGGGACTACTTTCTTATATTGCTTCCGTTGATTCGATTTTTGAAATACCATATTTTAGTGCGGTGTTATGTTCATGTTTAGAGCGAGTTTGCTCGACTGTTTGACTCGGACTACTGTTTATCAAGTGCTTGTCCTCTTATTAAGTTAGTTCTAGCGGCACGATCTTGGGATTTCGTGTTGGAATCCGGGTCGGGTTGTTACAGCCATTGCGGAGTTTTGAAACCTATCCAAAATAGGAAGGTATATTCTTGTATATATATATATGTAAATTATATAGTTGTCACTATTATCGTTATTATGAGTATGCGATTAAATCGGTAGCTCATGTGTATTCATACATACATTATATGGTGTATTGAGTATTATTGGTTATTTGTTTAATCGGGGATAATACCCCAATGTGAGATCGATATATGATATGGTTTGATTTGTGAATTACCGGTAGGTACTCACACGTTGTGTGGGGTTCTTGTGTAATCTATATATAAGGGACTATACGGTATATAAAGAGTATTGGTGATGGATTCATGCTATGACGATAAGTAATCAATGGTATTATAGAGTTGTAGTTTCATTGGCCTACATTGAGAGCCATAGTGTTGAATGTATGTATATGTATGAATATATATGTATATATATGAAGCATGAATTGTATATTGATACTTATCGGTTTGGTATGATGTTTGTATATTCTATAAAGTTATGTTTTATGTAATGAATAATATATTATATTATATTATTGTTAGTGGTTATTATGCGAATAGGATGTACACTATTGTTGTGAAGGTTAAGATTGCGATTTAGAAGATAATCACGGTTGCACAGGAGTGTATGACGCCTCGCCGCGAGTATTGAGACGTTAACGTTGTGATAGGATGTTTAGAGTATGCATTGGTTGTAGACTTGGTCTAGAGCTTAAGAAAGGATAGTTTTGCGGAGTATAGACGTTACGAGTGTTAGTGGGCATGTCGGTTTCTTGTAATTTCTAGTGAATTATCTTGGTTGAGTGTACTAAGTACACGAGTTTTGTGGTAGCTATGATTGTTGTTTGCCAAGGTAATAGACCTTGTTGCTTGGCTTGATTTTATTCAGTTACGTGCATTAGTTGTAGGAAACACCTACTTGATGCATTTACATTGTAGTATATTAAATTCGCATTTCATAATTACTATCTCCTGTTCATTCATTTCATTAGCGTAGGAGACTGTTTGAAGGATGCTTAAAACATTTTATTCATGAACCTTTGCATCCTTACGACGGAAACTTTTGAAGCTAATTCAGTAGGTATCCTGAATTGGTGACCAAAAGGCATTCGTCGTTGGACTAGGATTGGTAAGAATTAAGTTAGAAATTGACTATACCCGTTACCAAATGGAATGGACAGAAATGGAACGAATTTTCAAAACATTTCATTAATGTGCTCTTATGTGTTGTTACCCGCGATGGGGAAATCGCGAGTGTGGTTTACGTGGTTTGAAATGCCGATTCGATTACCTTTAATTTGTTTGCGAATTGCTCCATAGGCAATTATTATTTCGTTTAAATTAGAATCTCTTGTGATTGAATTTCATGTTGTGCCCCGAAACAAATAGTTTCGGTAGTTGAATGTGTTTTTATGTTAAAATTTGGGAGTTGTGCTTACATGATTGGCATAGTGTTGTTCGTATGTATATCTGCAACTCAAGTATGAGTCATGTTACTTTCAATCGTGAGTGTTTGATGTGGTTGTGTCTATTGAGGATTCGTGAACCTTCAAATTTGGATTATTGCAGTTCGACCCTTGTGTAGTATGTGGTGGTAGACTCGGAGATTCGAGTCAAGGTTGGTGGTTTTGAGATCGAGTGTTAACCCGGGATTAAGAGACACATGTAATCGTTTTCTTGATGTATCGTGGTTGAGTGTTGACCCAACATTGGTTTGTATCATGGTTTAGAATTCGGGACGAATTCTTTTTATGGTGGAGAGAGTGTGAACACCCCGCTCCTTCGTTAACTCGGTTTGCGTGCCATACTTGCACTTCTTCCTTTGTCGACTGTATGTTTGGTTTGCGAGAGAGTCTAGATGTGTATGAGAGACCACATTAAGACCAAAACACTATTAAGAGACGTCATATAGTTGTTGACTTGCTAAAGTCACAAGTCGTGACTCGACGATAGTCGGAATGCGACGCGATTGAGAGTTGCTTGCATTTTTGCGTTCGTGACCTCGGTTTGGTCCTAGACCTTTACATGATGGTTTATTAACATGTTTAGATGTATTAGACTTCAAGTTTGAGGTGTTCCTTAAGTATATCGATGATTTGGAAGCTTTGGAGATAGCATTCGTCTCTATCGCGTAGTTCGGGGATTGAGTCGCGTAATCGTCTCTCCTTTGGAGTTCTTATTTCCCTAGTTGTTATTCAACTTTCTATAAGTATTCAAGCTTCTTCATTAGCCCTTAGACTTGCCTTAAAAGTCTCATTCCATTGCTTCTTTGAGTTGTTTATGCCTTATATGCGTTATACGTGCAAATCTGGACCTGTTTGACCCAACGTATGGCCTGAGGAATTGTTCTACCATGCCAACCGAACATATTGGGCATTTTTCGGCCCCAAGAACCGAACATTATGAAGGAGGTTCGGCCTCCACAACCGAACAAAGACGATTTCCACCAAAACGAGGATTTTCTGCAACTTCGGTTGATTACGATCGTACCCTTACTAAACCCCTATCCAAAACCCTTTCTAAACCCTTCCTAACACCCATACTAAGTCCTAATAATGTCCTAACATGTTTGGGGAGTGGATTAAGGTTTGATTAAGGATTGATTACAACTAACAATCACTAATTGTACCTAGGAATTTCCCTTTGTGCCCTTATTGTTTGTGGAAGTATAAAATACACTAACCCTTCACAAATTCAGCCAAACCTCTTCATTTTCCTCCTTCTAAATCATACGTATTCAGGGAGAGAGTGTGGGAGACTTGAAGCTTTGAGCCCTAGCTATTCTTCCTCCGATCTACGAAGATCCGACCGTCCGATTGCCGCCAAACTTTGGATTCTTGATGTCCTCGACGAGTGGAACAACTTCACCGTTCGGATTTTGATTCTCTTGAGTTTTCACTCAAGCTAGGTAAGTTACCTCCTTTTTATTTTGGTTCATTGGCCCTAAGGAAAACAACCTATGTGCTATTTGTGGGCAATGAACACTTGATATGCTATGTATGCCCATTTTGGGGATTTTTGGAAGTATGAACTTGTTAGTAGCATTTGTAGAATGGCTTCTATGATTGTTGAAGTATATGATTACTCTTCATCTTGTGTTTCTAGGATTATGAGCATGCTAGAAATCATGTCCACATGTTATTTGGGTTTATTGTGGAAATATGCCTATGTTTGGGGTTTTGAATGTGTGAACTCACTAGATATCATGAGTAGGATCATTTAATTGAAATTAAGTGATGTATGAAATGGGTTATGATTTATGTTGGGTTTTGTTGTGAATTTTAGGGCTTGAGGATCAAGCCCAAATTATTGGATAAATTGTTGTTAAATAAAGTGGGTATTAATGTTGAGGTTGATGAAATGTGTGAATGAAATGTATTTAGACTCATGTGTCAAATAAGTTCAATAATGTGTTAATGAACTTGGGTTGAAATCCTACGACATTTGGGTTTCGTTTGACTATGATTATGATGAGTTCTTGGATTTTTAGGCTTGGGAATCAAGCCCGGATTATTTTTTGGGAAATTTGTTATAATTTGAATGGTGTGTTAATTTGGGGATGTATGAAATATGTATTTAATGAAATGCGATATTAAGACTCAATGGAGTCATTATAGGTTCAATAAGATGTTAGTGAGCTTTAGGCTGAAATCCTACGATGTTCGGGTTTGGTTGGTTTTGATTGTGAGTACCCGAGCATCTCGAATTGTGTCTCATTTGTGACACCCACGATATAGAGGCTTATTGGGGATTTATTTAGAGCGTGCTCGGTAGAGCACGAAACATTAGAGACCAACCTATGTTCTCGTATACCTTTAAGAAATGATTATTTGAATGAGTTCTCTTTTAGGGAATTTGGTCGCGTGCACACGAAAGCACTTATGGGGTTTTGACTACGGGTTACTTTTGATACCCTTGAGATTGGCTTTTAGGAAGTCGAGTATATATTACGATTAGGACTATGGTTGAGTCCGGTGTACCTTTAAGTGAATCTAAAATGCTAAGACTTGATTTATGATTGTTCTTAGACTAAAATAATAGTCTTTGGGTTAATCTCGAGTAGAGGACTATGGTAGACCTCATGTTGTGATTTCTTGAGCTTATATGCTACTTTTGATTGGGTGATGACTTGAGGATTATGAGTACCTCATTATGTGATTCTTTGACTAAACTTATAAGTTAGTTGGATTTATTAAGTATGTGCAAATATGTGCATTGTTAAATCGGTGTGTAGAGCTTTATGTCCTACTTGATTTGATAAGTCCGCTATGGTCGGTCTTGATTCTTGTTTGAGCATGCGAGTAAATATCTACTTGTGCATTGCATAAAAGTCCAGCTGGCATTATTTGGATTGGTTTTTCTGTCAGGGTGGGAGGATACATCGCCTATACGAATCGTAAGATTCGTATTCGCTATGGATCGCCGTACCTGGGACCTCACACACCCCTCCATTGTTGGCCGCAGTGGGGAAGTAGCCCCTTTGCCGTAACAATACGTGCGCCATTGGCTGCTATTTATACCGAGTAGGTTCTCGGTTTGAGTCGATGAATTCACAAAACATCGATGGCACGAACCCGTATAACATTGTGTATTGCAGGAGCAGCACAACGACACTATTTGGGTACCTTCTCTATCCCTTATGTGGCTTACTATAAGCACTTATATGAAAGATAATGTGCTATATGGTTTATGAAGTTTATGTTACTTGATGACTTAGTACAAGTTTATTGTTGGTATACTATTAAGATGCCATGATTTTGTACATGCTTGTGCATTATGCCATGCCACGTCATGCTATGCCATACAATTGCATTTAGTAACTTACTGGGTCATTATGACTCATTTCGTGTGTTTGTTTTCCTTAGTTTGTGCAGTGAGCTCGTTAGTGCGCGTTGCAGCTACGGGTGCATGTTTGATAACAGGTGGTCTTCTGGGCAATAGCTTGAAGTTATTATTATTATTGTATTTATTATCTTGTGAGACACGGATGTAAAGTTATGTAAACTTTACTTGGGTAGTTATGTTAGTATTTTATTTCGTATTATTTTGGGAGCCGACTTGTTTGGTCGAGCTGTTGTATTTATTTAGAAGTTTATTCCATTGTCTTTCCGAGCAAGGTTTTAGCTCGCATGTTCTAGTATTGTGTTATTGTTATTTCTGTCTCCAACAACTTTAGTCGAGAGACATTGGTTTAGTTGTTAGCGTTTAATCTCTTATTCTTTTAGTTGATGTGTCACTCCGGCATGTTGTAGCCGTTGAGTGGTTGTTTATCAGGTTGGTATTTTGTTGATTCGCCGGCCTTTGGTTTCCGATGGTTTGTTGCCCGTGCGCAATGTTGTGTCACGCGCGTTGTAGATTTGTCGAGAGATAGTCTTCTCTCAACCTTGTATTCCTTAGTTTACAATTATAGGCTTCGGTCCCACTTATGATTCGCTTCCGCAGGTGTTGGTTTTTATTATTCCGTATCGCCGTTATGGCTTTACACTCCTGTTTTGAGCTTGTTGGCTCAACTTTTGACTCGTACCATTATGCTTAGCAGGTGCTTGTCCGTCTTCTAGCTTGTCTTGGTGGCACGACCTTGGGATTCCGCATTGGAGTCCGGGTCGGGCTGCCACAATTACTGATGGCTTGAGTATGCAGATCTGTGGCCTTAGCTATCACGTTATTCTGCATGGAGGCAGCCTTAGGTATCCACGTCGCGGATGGCTTTGAGACTGCTTGCGTAGGTTTTTCCACAGGGCCTTGCTTACAAAAACTCATTGCCTTTAGCAGATTTTTGGAGATAAGGTTTACAGGTGTCCCCATCATGGCCTTGGTGATGGCAAAAGGTGCAATACAGTGGGAGCCTCTCCGCCTCAATCGGCTGCCAAAAACCATCTGAATGCTAACCATTTTCAATCCAGACACGGTTGGGAACATGCTTTATAAGGTCAACCTCTATGCATATCCCAGCGACACTGGGACGAGTGAGGTTAGTCGTGGGAGAATCAATAATCATGTTCGCTAAAAATAATAATGCATGTTTCTGGAATAGATAGATTGGTAGATTTGGAAAAACGAACCAGACTGGAACAATAGGGCTTTCAACGGAAGGCCAAAAATCAGGAGTCCACTTGAAAACACGCATAGGGAAAGATCCTAAAAACCATTGGTCCTTAATCCAGAGGCGCTGAAAATCACCCTCATAGTGAGCTTGGATTAGAACATGTTTGCCATCAAGGTGCCCTAGGGAAACAACCACTTTAAGGCCAAAGGTTAGGAATTCCTTGCGCATAACCTCCATGGTTGGGCGATCATGGGAAAACTTGCCAACTAAAGTGAGATGAAAAGGCTTTGATAGAGAAGAAACAATATCTTGAGAGAGACGAAGGGCTGGCTCTCCTTTGTAAGTTGATGAAGGCACTACTAGAAAAATGACCTTTAGTGACATAAATTTTCGTCGCTAAAGGCATAATTCCGTCGCTAAAGGCATAATTCCGTCGCTAATGGCTCTTCAGCGACAGAATTTTTCCGTCGCTGGCCCATCGGTGATCACGCGTCGCAGATGTCCAACGGAACAATTTCCGTCGCTAAAGGTTAAGATCAGCGACGGAATTTTCCATCGCCAAAGGTTGATTTTTAGCGACGGAATTTTCCGTCGCTGAAATTCAACCTTTAGCGACGGAAATTTCCGTCGCTAAAGGCTTTTTTAAAAAAATTTAATTTTAATTTCAGCGACGGAAAATTCCATCGCTAAAGGCTTTTAAAAAAATTAAATTTTAATTTCAGCGACGGAAATTTCCGTCGCTAAAGGCTTTTTAAAAAAATTAAATTTTAATTTCAGCGACGGAAAATTCCGTCGCTAAAGGCTTTTTTTAAAAAATTAAATTTTAATCTCAGCGATGGAAATTTCTGTCGCTAAAGGCTTTTTAAAAAAAATTAAATTTTAATTTCAGCGACGGAAATTTCAGTAGCTAATAATGGAAAAAATTAAAAAAAAACATAAAAATACTACCATTATAATTTTTGTACCCGATAATATAACAATTAATACAAAACTGAACATACAAAATAAACAATAATATAAAACCAATTTAAAAACATCAAACTCTAAATGTTATTAACATCAAAGTACCAAATATATACATACAAAATCAAACAATATCAATGTTTCAATTAACTTCAAACACTACCAATAATCAAAATGGGGGAGGGGGGGCTTATCTTGGAAGATATTTATGGGATGAAAAGGGGACCCGGTACTACTGGAGGGAGTGTTGGAAGACCCATGCATCTGTTGTGCCACACTTTGCACTGTCGCCATAATTTATGCATATCGTCGCTCGTTTTGTTCCCGATATTCCGTAGCCAAACGTTGCTCCTCAGCCAATCGTGCTTCTAAAATCTCTACCCTCGAAAGCTGTTGAGTGTTGGGCCTAATATCAAACGAGCGACGTGCCGACGATGCGCATTGCAACCCATGATCCCCCATTCCGAACACTCTATCTCCCCTTTTTTTCATCCTTCAAGGGTCAAATCTTTCCAAACCTGAGGAATAAATGGAATGGGCTGGGTAGGGGTCTGGGTAGGGGGCTGGGTAGGGTCAGCATCTTCCTCCAATACCCTCGACCTATATCCAGACTGCCAATAAAACAAACAAATATTATCATATACACAATATAATATTCATAAATAAATTTAAATATTCAAAAGAAAGTATTTCAATTAAAGATTACTTACAAATGTCGATGCTGATATATCATCAACCCACTGCGGAGGGTCATCGACAGAGGTACCAAGCCTAGTATGTGTACTAACAAACACATCAAGAAAACTGACATTGTCATATTCCCTTTCCTACAATCATTATAATTACTTTAGTTAAACCAAATAACATAATTTCATGACATTTCCTTGAACACACCCTATTTGGTTTCGAAGTCAATTAAACTGATTTCATAGCATCAACATGGCTACCCAGCTAACAAACATACATAAATCAATGTTTAAGCATTAATTAATACACTAAATTTACACTAACACCCCTTTTGTTTCTTACCATTTACACTAACACCCCCCAACGTACATATATTTATCTTCTTTGCTTTCAAAGTCGATTAAACTAAAACCATGGATTTCATAGCATTAACATGGCTACCCAGCTAACAAACGTACATAAATCGATGTTTAAACATTAATACACTAAATTTACTCCAACACCCCCTTTGTTTCTTACCATTTACACTAACACCCCCAACATACATACAGTTATAAATGTTGTTCGGTTTCAAAATCAATTAAACTAAAACCATGAATTTCATAGTATCAACATGGCTACCCAAAATCAATACACTAAATTTACACTAACACCCCTTTATTTCTTACCATTTACACTAACACCCCTCAACGTACATACAATTATCTTTTTTGGTTTCAAAATCAATTAAACTACAACCATGGATTTCATAGCATCAACATGGCTACCCAGCTAACAAACGTACATAAATTGATGTTTAAGCATTAATATACTAAATTTACACTAACACCCCCTTTATTTCTTACCATTTACACTAACACCCCCCAACGTACATATAGTTATCTTCTTTGCTTTCAAAGTCTATTAAACTAAAACCATGGATTTCATAGCATCAACATGGCTACCCAGCTAACAAACGTATATAAATCGATTTTTAAGCATTAATACACTAACACCCATTTATTTCTTACTATTTACACTAACACCCCCCAAACGTACATACAATTATCTTTTTTGGTTTCAAAGTCAATTAAACTACAACCATGGATTTCATAGCATCAACATGGCTACCCAGCTAACAAACATATATAAATCGATGTTTAAACATTAATACACTAACACCTCTTTATTTCTTACTATTTACACTAACACCCCCCCAAACGTACATACAATTATTTTTTTTGGTTTCAAAGTCAATTAAACTACAACCATGGATTTCATAGCATCAACATGGCTACCCAGCTAACAAACGTCCATAAATCGATGTTTAAACATTAATACACTAAATTTACACTAGTATACGTACCATACGCATATGATGCTCAGCTACATTTATTGTCCCCATCGTATGCTTCGTGCCACTCCCCGACGTGCTCAACCTATTTTCCGTAGCCTGATTGGAGATTGCAGCGGCCTTCTTCGACCCCCAGTGAGTGCAAAACTCAGCAAACACTTCCTCGGTCATCCACGTCGGTCTCACGGGAGTTGCACGATTCTTCCAACATGCTTTTTTTGTGTTACCTATTAAAAATATAATCATCTCATTAACATATAATGATAAACATTATAAAATTAAGCTAAGGATATATAAATGTGTTACCTATTAAAAATTTAGTTATCTCATAAACATATAATTATAACATTATAATATTAAGTCAAGGATAGATAAATGTGTTACCGATATTGATGTGCGCAAAACGCAACTCGGGCAAGATTACCCGGCCGTATCAAGTAATAAAGTGTACCTAAGTACGAGTTATCGATCCCACAGGGAATGCGCCTAATTCTCACTCCAACTAAGTACCAAAATTAGGCTAACTAACTATATTTGAGCGAAAATAAAATGAATTAAAATCTAAAAATATAAACAACCTAAGAAAGCAATTAAATCTATACTACTGCGGAGGTGGTTTGGCAACAACAAATCAAGAGAGAAATATAGGAACGCATTATTTCTAGTCTAGCCGGTGTTTAATTTAATCCTCTTTCTGCTTTTCTTTAACTCAAGTTTTGGTAGTCGGGCGCACTATTTTATTCGCTACGGGCTCTCGCAACGTATAGCAAATCTAGCTACAACTCCTAGCTACGGGCTCTCGCTTCTTATAACATAGGAGAAAATAGTCGCGTGTCAAAACAAGCACCCTATGACTATCTACGCACGATCTCCTCTCGGTCTCACGTAACGTAAACAATTATTGTGATTTTCGGAATTAATAGGACGGGCTCTCGCATCTTATCCTATAATTCTAATGATCATCTAATGGTTCGCTACGCCATTAAAAGCATGAAGATCACACAATAATAACCAAACACATGGGTAATACTTCGCAAAAAGAAACTCTCTATATTTTTCTACAAGTCATGTTGGTAGCAGAGACAAATAAAATTGATTAACTACGGGAGTCAACCCTAACCTCCCAAAGGTGGTTCGATCGCGTGTCAAACCTAGTCTCATTTTGGCTATCGGTGTGTGTCACATAACACCAACTTTTAAATTGATTGGTCCGAAATAAATAGGTAGCTCTCGCGGATCCTAAATGTTTCTAAAATCATTTAATTATTGGTTAAATAATTAAATGCATTAAGTGCACAAAATAATAACCAACATGAATGTGTACTAAATAAAGAGATAGATTAAATTAAATCACTACATTGGACATAGAAAAAATAATTGCATTTCATAATAATTTAAGCACAAACCAATTCTTCAATTACAATATTAATCAACCCAAGGAATTATACAACTATCAAAAATAGAGATAGGAAGAATTAAACCGAACAAAGTTCGTTTCTGGGGTTGAAATCAATTGTAAATGCGTCGTTGGCTCTTGAAATGATGCTTCAAACCTTCATTATCGGACAATTGATTGAGAAATATGGAGGAATTTTTGAGAAAATGGGGGTGGTGCCCCATTTGGGAGCAATGTCCCAAATGGGGACTTCTTTTTCCGAAAATGAGGCTGGCCGGGGTTAAATGAAGAAGGCAGCAAATGGCACCAAGGCTGATGGGTATTTTAGGAAGGACATGAGAGTTTGAGGGGCAGAATTGGGAAGAAAAGAGAAGCTGGGTCGCGGTTGGGCAAGGGGCAAACCAGGTGAAGGCACGCGGGTCCAAACATGGGTAATCGGGTGAGGCTGTGTGAGGGAGCGGGTGAGATGGAAGGCTGATGGGCTGTAGATGGGCCGGAGGGAGCACGGGTCACCCGGATCCAGGAGAATGACCGCGGGCCGGCTAGTGGGGGCGAAGCGGCAGAGCGCGCCAAGTGGCGCCATCGGGTGATCGACAACGCGCCTGGGCTTTCTGATAATTGCGCGGCTCCACTGAACTTCCTGTTATTGCTCCGGTGCCCCTGAAGTGTCTGAATTTGGCGCCGCCTTCCAGTTTTCTCCCAGCTTTGCAGAATGGTCCTCCATCAGTCATGTTAGCTTCCGTTACTCACTGAATGCCTTGGAACCTTAACGGACTTAACGGGCGTTGTCCAAATAATTTCCAAATTAACTTTTAAGCCCGGAATTGTCTCGAACTTCGTGCTAAACACCGTATAAAAGCTCGATTATGCTTGGAAACCTACATTAAGCGCAAAAACACAAATAATAATATTTCCAAAACATAATTAATTCAAAAATAGCACAAAATAAAAGAAAATTCCCGGGAAAATTCATGGAAATCTTGCGCTCATCACACCCCCAAACTTAAACTTTGATCGTCCCGAGCAAAGAAAAATGAATTATGAAAAAGCTCGAGAACAACATGAAATGAAGGCGGCACTCAAATAAGATCCCACAAGCATTACCATTTTGGAGATCAACCAAAAGATTATAAACATGCATAATGGAGGTATGAATTGATTCATATGCTATCAAACAATCCTCAAACAATCTTTCATACCATAAAACATTTTTTTACCCAAACGTAGCAATGCTATAGCTTAGATTGAACGGCCAACCGAGACACCAAATGCAAGTCAAACCGGAAGAGTCATTAATTAAATATTTTTTTTCACAAAGCAAGACATGAACACACGGTATGACAATATCAATAGGACTTTTCAAGCTTGTAATGTTCGGCCAAGGTTCGGGCTACAAATGAAGGATAGGATAGCAAGTCAAGAGAGCAAAGAATTTGAAGTCTTCACATAATGACAAGCTTCATGAAAGCACAACTCTTCAAATATTATAACCTCACTTCAACATCCCCTTAAACGTTAAACTTTGGGTTGAAAAAGTATCTCATCTACCACAAACAATTAAGCACCATCCTTATATCTCCTTGAGAAAATTAAGAACAATGGTATTTTTTTTCTTTCTTTTGTGGCCACTTTTTACATTTTCTTTTCTTTTCTTTTGAGTTTTCTTTTCATTGCTTTCCAAGGGGGCTCTTTTCTTTTTCATTTCATTTTTTTTTCACCATCAATCAACAACAATTTTCAAATTCCCAACATCAACATTAATAAACACACAACCTTCATGAATCATACACTTCCCAACAAGATTACAAAAATAAAATAATTCATTTCAAATCATGCTCTCTTGAAGGGCGGCAGCTAAAGTGTATAGGTTCATGGGATAGGATAATGCGGGTGTAAGAAATGAAGTCGAATGGGGGTCATTGTGTGCTCTAGGCACACGCCATTCTTTAAATGAGCTCAACGGGGACACTAGGGATTTTTGTGAGATAAATGGGTAGGATAGAGAAAGGCACAAACGGTCCAAAGATGGCCTATATCATACTCTTGTCATACACACATGCTCAAACCAAGCTTTTCATCATCAACATATAACTCTCGGTATTTAGACTCACAAAATGGTACTCTTAGACATGCACAACCATCACTAAAGCAAAGCATAAAAATATTTTCAACCAATACTTGGGTAATATTTATCATGAATGAGGTGATGCTACCACATGAATCACAAACATATCCTCAATTATGCATATAGTAATCTCAAAATTGACTCTAAGAAAATAATGCAAGCACAACTCAAAGAGCGCCAAAAAATGGAGAGATGAATGATCAAAGCATAATTAATTTGGGGCATATATAGCACAAGATTTTCAGAATTTTCGAAGTTCACTAATCCAACCATACTCCCTAAACTTAAAGTAAAAGGAGAAAGAAAGGAAAGAAAACTCCCTCAAAGTCGATTTCTTATGGAGTCCGGGCCGAAAAGATCCACTCCATAAATATCCACAAGCAACCTCTACAATGAAGCGCTAAACCCCTACATCAAATCAAGCTCAAAAGAAAAGAGTAGAAATGCAATTATCGAAATAAAAAAAAGAACAGAAAATATTTTTGTGTGGGGACAATATTTACACCTCCCTACAAACCCACAAACTCGGGAGGGCTTCGAAAAGCGACTCAATATACAAAACATATAAATACAAAAGCAAGTAAACTAATTAAAAAAAACATGCTCAAAATACAATCAGCTTCACTTGGTATCGATATTAGCATATAGGAGCAAAAATTAAATCATTCCCCGGCAACGGCGCCAAAAACTTGATGTGCGCAAAACGCAACTCGGGCAAGATTACCCGGCCGTATCAAGTAATAAAGTGTACCTAAGTACGAGTTATCGATCCCACAGGGAATGCGCGTAATTCTCACTCCAACTAAGTACCAAAATTAGGCTAACTAACTATATTTGAGCGAAAATAAAATGAATTAAAATCTAAAAATATAAACAACCTAAGAAAGCAATTAAATCTATACTATGCGGAGGTGGTTTGGCAACAACAAATCAAGAGAGAAATATAGGAACACATTATTTCTAGTCTAGCCGGTGTTTAATTTAATCCTCTTTCTGCTTTTCTTTAACTCAAGTTTTGGTAGTCGGGCGCACTATTTTATTCGCTACGGGCTCTCGCAACGTATAGCAAATCTAGCTACAACTCCTAGCTACGGGCTCTCGCTTCTTATAACATAGGAGAAAATAGCCGCGTGTCAAAACAAGCACCCTATGACTATCTACGCACGATCTCCTCTCGGTCTCACGTAACGTAAACAATTATTGTGATTTTCGGAATTAATAGGACGGGCTCTCGCATCTTATCCTATAATTCTAATGATCATCTAATGGTTCGCTACGCCATTAAAAGCATGAAGATCACACAATAATAACCAAACACATGGGTAATACTTCGCAAAAAGAAACTCTCTATATTTTTCTACAAGTCATGTTGGTAGCCGAGACAAACCTAGTCTCATTTTGGCTATCGGTGTGTGTCACATAACACCAACTTTTAAATTGATTGGTCCGAAATAAATAGGTAGCTCTCGCGGATCCTAAATGTTTCTAAAATCATTTAATTATTGGTTAAATAATTAAATGCATTAAGTGCACAAAATAATAACCAACATGAATGTGTACTAAATAAAGAGATAGATTAAATTAAATCACTACATTGGACATAGAAAAAATAATTGCATTTCATAATAATTTAAGCACAAACCAATTCTTCAATTACAATATTAATCAACCCAAGAAATTATACAACTATCAAAAATAGAGATAGGAAGAATTAAACCGAGCAAAGTTCGTTTCCGGGGTTGAAATCAATTGTAAATGCGTCGTTGGCTCTTGAAATGATGCTCCAAACCTTCATTATCGGACAATTGATTGAGAAATATGGAGGAATTTTTGAGAAAATGGGGGTGGTGCCCCATTTGGGAGCAATGTCCCAAATGGGGACTTCTTTTTCCGAAAATGAGGCTGGCCGGGGTTAAATGAAGAAGGCAGCAAATGGCACCAAGGCTGAGGGGTATTTAGGAAGGACATGAGAGTTTGAGGCGAATTGGGAAAAAAGAGAAGGCCGCGGGGGGCAAACCAGTGAAGGCAGGTCCCGGTAATCGGGTGAGGCTGTGTGAGGGAGCGGGTGAGATGGAAGGCTGATGGGCTGTAGATGGGCCGGAGGGAGCGCGGGTCACCCGGATCCAGAGAATGACCGCGGGCCGGCTAGTGGGGGTGAAGCGGCAGAGCGCGCCAAGTGGCGCCATCGGGTGATCGACAACGCGCCTGGGCTTTCTGATAATTGCGCCGGCTCCACTGAACTTCCTGTTATTGCTCCGGTGCCCCTGAAGTGTCTGAATTTGGCACCGCCTTCCAGTTTTCTCCCAGCTTTGCAGAATGGTCCTCCATCAGTCATGTTAGCTTCCGTTACTCACTGAATGCCTTGGAACCTTGACGGACTTAACGGGCGTTGTCCAAATAATTTCCAAATTAACTTTTAAGCCCGGAATTGTCTCGAACTTCATGCTAAACACCGTATAAAAGCTCGATTATGCTTGGAAACCTACATTAAGCGTAAAAACACAAATAATAATATTTCCAAAATATAATTAATTCAAAAATAGCACAAAATAAAAGAAAATTCCCGGGAAAATTCATGGAAATCTTGCGCTCATCAGATATGATCCCTAAATAATTTGTTGCACTGAGCAACGAAAACTTCCTTTATCGCGGCCTCCTCATAGTTCTCTGTCCATGTATATTTCAACTACAATATAAAAATAGAATTATAACATTTTAATTACAAACTAACATTTAATAAAAATAAAAAATATTAAGACATTAACTTGAAGGCCTCCCAAATATTTTCCTTCTCCTCGTCGGACAACTTTGTATACGAGGGCCAAAACTCACGGAGTACTCGACGCCGCCAATACTCCTCAATCCAATTGCCGGGCGAAGGGTATGCAACTACAAACCTACCAAGTATATTTATACAATAACGAATTAACTTAAATGTTAATGAATTTTATATAAAAAAAAAAACAAATTATATCAAACTAAAGAATAGTACTTACTGATTGTAATTGGGAGATAAATATACATATATCCTCCCTTCGGTTTCTAAACGATTAGGAGTCATCGTACCTATTCTGGAGGAGGAGCATGTATGCCTGTCTCCACCGGACGCTGCACCGCCATCAGTCATATCAATAGAGCGGGACAATTGCGTCCCAGTCAACATGGAAAATAAACGGCGGGTCTTCTTACCCGCTCTTGAAGGTCTAGACGAACTCATCTCTAAATACAATAAAAATATAAAACTTAAGCAATAGAAAACAATACATTGACAAATCTTCTTACAATGCTCGAACACATAAATTTAAAGCTTTAAAGATCTAAAGCAATCACAATATAGTTAACTTGTCGAATAACTAATACATAAATTATAAGAGTATGATCATTGTTAAGTACATATTTTGAGATTTTAAACTATTATGAATCTTCTTCCTCATCCTCATCACCGGACTCTGAATTACTACAAAACTCAAGTTCTTCTCAATCATCTTCTTCAGACTCTGATGAATCAAACTCTGGTTCCTCTTCCTCTTCCTCTTCCTCTTCTTCTTGATTCATCTCTATCAATGTGCGCGAGATGACCTGAACGAGGCGGAGGAGGTAGCAAATTCACTGGTAAGAAATCCTCCTCAGGTTCATCAACATTTTGAGGAATATGAGTGGCATCATCAAATGGATGATTAGCTGATGAAACGTTAGGTGGTACTGGAATTTCATCCTCTTGATAGGGTGTTTCTAATGTCGACTCTGTAGGTTTAAGTTTAGTGTTATGGTTTAGGTTTAAGGTTAGAGTTATTGTTTAGGTTTAGTGTTTAGGTTTAGGGTTTAGGGTTTAGGGTTTAGGGTTTAGGGTTTAGGGTTTAGGGTTTAGGGTTTAGGGTTTAGGGTTTAGGTTTAGGTTTAGGTTTAGGGTTGGGGTTGGGGTGGGGTTGGGTTGGGGTTGGGGGTGGGGGTGGGGTTAGGTTTAGGTTTTAGTGTTATGGTTTAGGTTTATGGTTAAGGTTTAGGTTTAATGGTTAGGGTTTAGGGTTTAGGTGTAAGAGTTAGGTTTAGGGTTTAGGATTTAGGTTTTGGGTTAGGGGTGGGGGTGGGGGTGGGGTTAGGTTTAGGTTTTAGTGTTATGGTTTAGGTTTAGGTTAGTTTTAAAGTTTAGGGTTACGGTTAAATTAAGGGTTAGGGTTATGATTTATGGTTTAGGTTTAAGGTTAGTGTTATGGTTTAGGTTTAGTGTTTAGGTTTAAAGGTTAGGTTTACGGTTTAGGGTTTAGGGTTTAGGGTTTAGGTTTAAGGGTTAAGTTTAGGGTTTAGGGTTTAGGTTTTGGGTTGGGTTTGGGGGTGGGGTTGGGGTGGGGGTGGGGTGTGGCACCCCGCTCCTTCGTTAGCTCGGTTTGCGTGCCACCTCGCAATTCTTCTTTTATGGGATGTATGATTGGTTAGTGAGATTGTTTAGATGCGTATGAGAGACCACATTAAGACCAAAACACTATTAAGAGAGGCCATATAGTTGTTAACTTGCTAAAGTCACAAGTCGTGACTCAACGATAGTCGGAACGCGACGCGATTGAGAGGTTGCTTGCATTTAGCATTCGTGACCTCGGTTGGTCCTAGACCTCTACAAGGTGATTGATTAACATGTTTAGATGTATTACACTTCAAGTTAGAGGTGTTCATTAAGTCTATCGATGATTTGGAAGCTTTGGAGATAGCATTCGTCTCTATCGCGTAGTTCGAGGATTGAGTCGCGTAATCGTCTCTCCTTTGGAGTTCTTATTCCCCTAGTTTTTATTCAACTTTCTAGAAGTATTCAAGCCTTTTCATTAGCCCTTAGACTTGCCTTAAAGTCTCCTTTCATTGCTCGTTCAATTGCTAGTTCATTCGTTGTTTCGGTTGCACGTTGTTGCACCTCTTCCCGGTTTCGCTTCGAGTTGATTCGGGGGTTGTTTGTGAGTGTTGTATGGGATTTATAGGCCTACTTTGAATGGGTTTTGAACCTTTTTTAGTTTGGTTGAGTGTTTGGGATCATTTGGTGTTGAATTCTAAGCCCTTTTTGGTCTGGGAGGCTTGTGGCCGCAAGGGGGAAGGACCTTGCCCCCGCAAGGTCATCAGAAATTGTCCAAGGAGTGGGTTGAGGAGCTTGCGGACGCAAGGCTTGGGGGACCTGTTTTGTGATTTTTGATGTTTTACCCATTCCACCCTTACTAAAACCCATCCTAATCCCTCCCTAACCTTCCTAATTAGTCCTAAATGAGTCCTAAGATGTTGGGTTGATTTTATTGAGCATCGTTAGCCTAATCTAAGTTGTGATTAACCCTAAACATTCACTAAGTGTACTAATACAATGTCTATACTACCCTCTTTAATTGTGGGTGTTATAACCACAAACCCCCAACCATTTTCAGCCATTTCCTCCTTCATTTCTCTCCCCCAAACCGTGAGTTAGAGAGAGAGAGAGTCCATGGGAGATTTCAAACCCTAGCCCTTCTCTCTTCGATCCATGAAGATCCAACCGTCGGATTGCTTTCAAACTTCGGAATCTTGAAGCCCTCGACGAGTAGAACAACTTCACCGATCGGATTTTCGTTTTTTGGAGTTTGCATCCGAGCTAGGTAAGTTACTTTCTTTTGATTTTGGTTCATTGGCCCTAAGGAAAACAACCTATGTGCTATTTGTGGGCAATGAACACTTGATATGCTATGTATGCCCATTTTGGGGATTTTTGGAAATATGAACTTGTTAATAGCATGAATGAAATGATTTGAATGATATTATGTGTTGTAAGAAATGGGTTATGATTTATGTTGGGTTTTGTTATGAATTTTAAGGCTTGAGAATCAAGCCCGAATTATTGGAGAAATTGATGTTAATTGAAGTGGGTGTTAATGATGAGATTGATGAAATGTGTAAAGAATGAAACTTAGTATTTAGACTCAACGGAGTCGTAATAAGTTCAATAATGTGTTAATGAACTCGGGTTGAAATCCTACGACATTTGGGTTTCGTTTGACTATGATTATTGTGGGTCCCAACGGGCACAATAATAAGCTAGAAGGGGGGGGGTTGAATAGCTTATTATACACTTAAAACTTTTAAGTAAGTTCTTTGAAAAGTACTTACAATCTATTGAAAAGATTGAAGTAGCGGAAGTCTTTCTAGGAAGCTGGTTCAAGTCTGCCGATAAGGACTACCGGTAGACTTTAACATGTTACTTAAGTTTGCCGGTAAGGGTAAAGATAAACAAAGTAATAACCAGTTCAATAAGTAGACAAACAGTAAAGGAATTAACACAAGTATTTTGAGATGGTTCCCACTATAAAAAGTGCTACGTCCACCACCAAGGCAGTCAACCTTGGATTTAAATAGTGCACTATGTTTTCCACTAGATCTATTACAAAGAATATTCCCAATGGATCGTGTACAAAATATTGACTTGTGTTTGGGGGTTAAGGAATTAAATATCTGTGTAAACAGGGTATTTAATTCGTGCAGAAGAATAGCTTAGAATGAAAACAACAAGAAGTACAAAAATAAATGTTGATGGACAGCTTCTTGTTGTTGACGAGGACTTCTTGATTTGTTTAGGATCTCTTGAATGCACTGAGTATTAAGACTTAGAGTTGTTGTAGATTTTCAGAGCATGTCATCCAGTATTTCTTCAGTCTTTAATGGCAGCATTTATAGCAGAGCATTCTGGAGATCCGTTGGAAAAGACGAAGACTTAACAGCTCTATTAGGTTGAATGCATTAAATACATGGAGCTGTCTTTCATGAAATTCGTCTTCACAGATATTGAGCAGGGAATGGGTACATAGATCTTTTGCAGAGACTGGAAGTTGGGCAATCTAGATGTCAGATCTGTGAGAGTTGTTACGCATGAGTGTGACCGCTTTCCTCGCTTTTTTCGCTGAAAGTCTTCCTGCTTTTTGGAAAGCTGCTTTCGGCGGGTCTGAGATGTCAGGGAATGTCTCAATTTAAATTCAAACTTGATAAGGATAAACTTAAATTGATCCATCAGAAAATTGCTTGACTGTACACGTCAGATTGACCAAGTGTAGACAAGGTACAAGGTATGCCGTTTGTAAGTTGTAGCAGGTCTTCCGGTGAAGCCTTGAAGAGGTCTTCCGCTGAACCTGTGAAGTCCTATAAAAACTATACTTTGGCAAAGTTCTATACACAGTTGCCACGCTAATCGATACGCAACCCAATTAGCCACTGATGTATAAAACTAATGTAATGTATGAGCAGATATAAATCTAAATACAAAAGTATCAACAATTATGATGATTTCTTGGTTTTTTAGGCTTGGGAATCAAGCCCGAATGATTTTGGGGAAATTGTTATAAATTTTAATGGAGTGTTAATTTGGGGATTTATGAAATGTGTAAATAATGAAATGTAGTGCTAAGACTCAACGGAGTCGTTACAAGTTCAATAATATGTTAATAATCGTTGGGTTGAATTCCTACGATGTTCGGGTTTTGGTTGGTTATGATGGTGAGCACCCGAGCATCTCGATTTGTGTCCAATTGAGATACCTACGTTATAGAGATTTATTAGGGGATTTATTTAGAGCGTGCTCGGGAGAGCACGGTACATTAGAGACCAACCTATGGACTCGAGTATGGTTGAAAAATAATTATTGAGTGAGTTCTCACTTTTGGGGAAAATTGATCGGTTGCACATGAACGTTCTTGTGGGTTATGACTACGGTGTAGTCTTTGGTTTGATTTCAAGTAGAGGTCCATTATAGACCTCATAATATGATTCTTGGTGGGTTTATGCTATTCTTGATTTAATTGGCGACTTGAGATCTTTTAAGATTAATTGGCTGTGAGCAATGTATTTGCCTTGACTTGATTTATGGTAGAGAATAATAACCTACTTGGTTGGATGAGTTCGCTCTTGTTGAATTCATTCCTTATTTGTTTATATTGAGTAAATACATACTTGAGCATTTGGTCGGACGGGTTCGCTCTTGTCGAATTCGATCCTTATTTGGTCTTAACGAGTAAATATCTACTTGTGCATTGCATTGAGTCCAGCTGGCATTATTTGGTATGATTTATATGTCAGGATGGGACGATACATCGCCTATACGAATCGTCAGATTCGTATTCGCTATGGATCACTGTACCTGGGACCTCACACACCCCTCCATTGTTGGCCACAATGGGGAAGTAGCCCCTTTGCCGTATCAATACGTGCGTCACAGGCTGCTATTAGCCGACGGAGTTCGGTATATCGATGCGAAGACACGAGCATCGTAGTCATGATATTGGGTTGACAGTGTTTTTGCTGCAGGAGCTACGTAGCGGCTGGGCCCATAACATATCCTATTGTGTTGTTTAATACTCGCACTTATGTGAATAACATGCTAAGTGCAAATTTGTGATCATTGAGGGTTGGACCCATGTTGTGATCATTTGAGGGTTGGACCCATGGTTTTATTATTGAGGGCTAGGCCCATATTCTGGTGGTACATGATTATTGTTGGTACAATATTATTATGATCCACAATTGTATTTATACTAGTGCATTATGCCATGCCATGCCATGTTAAGTCGTACAGTTGCATTTAGTAGCTTACTGGGTCATTATGACTCATTTTGTGTGTTTGTTTTCCTTAGTTTGTGCAGTGAGCTCGTTAGTACGCGTTGCGGTTGCGGACTAGTGATTTCTAGCAGGTGGTCTTCCCGGCGATAGCTTGGATTTATTATTGTATTTATTCATCTTGTGAGATACGGATGTAAAGTTATGTAAACTTTACTTGGGTAGTTATGTTATTATTTTATTATTGTTTCTTTTTGGGAGCCGACGTGTTTGGTCGAGCTGTTATATTTATTTAGAAGTTATTTTGTCGTCTTCCCGAGCAAGGTTTTAGCCCGCGTATTCTAGTATTGTGTTATGGTTATTTCTATCGCCTTCAACTTTAGTCGTGAGATTTTGGTTTAGTTGTCTAGTAATTAATCTCTTATTCTTTTAGTTGATTTGTCCCTCCAGCATGTTATAGTCGTTGAGTGGTTGTTTATCAGGTTGGGTTCTTGTTGGTTCGCCGGCCTTTGGTTGCCGATGGTTTGTTGCCTGTGCGCAATGTTGCGTCACACGCGTCGTAGATTTGTCAAGAGATAGTTGTCTCATAGCCTTGTGTTCCTTGGTCTAGGATTTAAGGCTTAGGTTCCACTTATGATTTGTTTCCGCAGATTTTGTTTTTGTTGTTCCGTTTTGCCGTCATGGCTTTACATTCCTGTTTCGAGCTAGTCGGCTCATTGTTTTTGACTTGCACCATTATGCTTAGCAGGTGCTTGTCCGTCTCTTAGCTTGTCTTGGTGGCACGACCATGGGATTCCGCATTGGAGTCCGGGTCGGGTTGCCACATGGGGGGTGGGGTGGGGGTGGGGTTTTAGTGTTATGGTTTAGGTTAAGGGTTAAGGTTTAGGTTTAAGGGTTAGGGTTTAGGGTTTAGGTGTAAGAGTTAGGTCTAGGGTTTATGGTTTAGGTTTTGGGTTGGGGGTGGGGGTGGGGGTGGTGGGGTTAGGTTTAGGTTTTAGTGTTATGGTTTAGGTTTAGGTTAGTTTTAAAGTTTAGGGTTACGGTTAAATTAAGGGTTAGGGTTTGTTAGGTTTAAGTTTAGGTTGTTTAGATTTAGGTTTGGGGTTTAGGTTTAGGTTAATGATTTAGGTTTTGGTTTAGGTTAAGTGTTATGGTTTAGGTTTAGTGTTATGGTTTATGGTTTAGGTTATGGTTTAGGTTTAAGGTTAGTGTTATGGATTAGGTTTAAGGTTAGTGTTATGGTTTAGGTTTAGTGTTTAGGTTTAAGGGTTAGGTTTAGGGTTTAGGGTTTAGGTTTAGGTTTAGGGTTTATGGTTTAGGGTTTAGGTTTAAGGGTAAGGTTTTGGGTTGAAAACCGTACGGTTAGACCGTTTAAATTGGAAAAGTTAGGGTTAGGTTCAAGTTTTTAGAGACTCGTTTAAACTGGACCGTTTAAAAACAGACTAACATCTTAGCTGACATTTTTCGAGCCATGAATGCATCCCCTTGTATGAAAGAGTAGATTCTAGTAAAAATCTAAGTGGATAGCCAACTTCATTATAAGAAATTACTAAAATATCTTAAATGAAAACAAAAGAAAACAAACTTGAATTGACTCAATCTAATAATATCTATGTTATGACTATTAATTAAACAACTTGATTTATTGAACTAAAGTAAATTAGAAGCTTTAGTCATTTACGTTTTGAATTTTATTACTTAGGTGATGTTGTTGTATGACTTTTTTGTTGGATTTGTTTTCATTACTTGATTTCAAATTTTAAATTTAAATACAAGTGTTTTTTAAAAAAAAATGTGTAGCCCGTTAGCGACTTATTTAAACCGAAAACGGTAGGGTTCGGTTTGCTTTTTTAGAGATATGTTTAAACTAGATCGTTTAAACTGTAACCTATTACGGACCCCGAAAGGCTAGACCGAAACCGATAGGCCTGACCCGATGAACATCTATGCTGATGTGGATACATCTGGGCAAATTTGTCATTGGGATAAGTTCTGTTTTATAAGAAAAATTCACGAATTTCTTCTCATAATTTTCGAAAGCTTGTTGACATAGGAATACAATTTGTTGCTGCACCTTCAAGTATCAAAATAGTATTATTCAACGCAGATCAATATTATCTCGAATTTTTAAAGTATCTCCAAGGTAATCCTAAGGTTATGAAGATGTGTTCACAATCAAAATTTGATAATAGACCCTAAAATGCAACCTATGAGATCAACTTATCACACTAAGTAATGCTCCATAAACTTCTTTTTTTTTGTTGCCAGTTTTGACCTTCTCATAGTGATTTTCATCATATCCTCAAAAGTTAGCACCGTTGATCCTCACAAAATTGTTTCATCATCACTGGCAAGTATGACATCATCCCTAGTTAGCATCGTTAATCTTCACTGGTGTGCCTACTTTCACTCCACCTAGAGGTACTCTTCATCTCATCTTTTATATTTTTTATTTTTATTTTATCAGCAAAATAATATTGATGAATGTCCTTCCTTGTAGTTTTCTTTTATTTAACACTATCTCTCTTTTTACGGCATACCTGTCTATTTTTCATTGTTGTTTTGTCTCAACTCTAGCTTCTAACATAACATTATTTTATTGAATATGATTCATATCTTATGAGTTCAAAGGGGAACAGATGTGTTGTGAGATTTAGTAACGGTTTAACTCAGTAAAGTTGGCTCAATAAGAGTTGGCGCTTTGACTTGTGTGAGTTAAAACAATTCAAAGTGAGCACCACAAAAAATTAGTGGACGTCATATCTTAGGTCGGTTTAAGATTCCTTGGTTGATTACTCATTAAGCAGACATACTCAAACTTGGCTTGACCAAAAATAAATAAATAAATAAATAAAAACCTTGAACATAGATAAACTTTATTTCAAACTTGTTTTCAAGGCAAGTTGAATTTCAGAGTAACTAGCTAGGTTCAACAACCAATGACTATTGTACCCTTTCCAAATTGCACGTGACTCATATGTATTGACTTGAAGGAATGACTAACTTCGTTGAAATTGGTTGGTACGAGGACCAATAACAAACAAATTTTTGAATAAGGACGAAAAGCAAAAAAATCAAAACTAAAGGTACCAATTGTAGAGTTTGCCCATTTATTTATAGCATAGCTAAGTTGTTCTCAAAGGGTACAAGTTTTAGTGCTAAATGATAAGATTTTCACTACTAAACATGCTTCAATATTGTGTTTTTGTTAAATTACCTTGGCTCGGTGTATTCCATGAAATGCTACATTGGATCGTTAGGCACTGTCAAATGAAATTATTTAAAAAAATGGGTCTGCCAATGTACAAGATATTGGTGATAGGATCCTTGTAGCATTTTAGTTATAACTTTTGAAGCGTGAGAACTTCCATCTTTTTTTATCTATCTTATGAGTGTGTTATTTATTTATTTATCTAGAGTCTAGAGTCTAGACCACCCTCATTGCTTCTTGAACATGTTAAGAGTTTTAAAAGCTCTTTAGTAAACTGATCTAGTACATCTTTGGTTTAGATTGTTCATGCATACGATTTTGTTGTCATGGATAGTCAAACACTTGAAAAAAAATTCTTCTCTATAAATGAAAACGTTTTTTTTTTCTTTCTAAAATTCATATCTTAACCTGGTGTTTTCTTGCTAGCCTTGCTTAAGCATATGAAATTTCTAACAGATTTTGTCAAACACTTCCCCCTTTGTTCCAAAAATCATATCTAAACCAACATTGAGACTTGCTTTGTTGGCTGGCCCAGCATGTGAAATGACTAGAGCTAGCAACTCTTTGCACATAGAACTAACTACATAAATCTTATGGTTCGTTTTCCATCTATAATAGTTTCAGGAGATCCCACACCAGCACACATCTTTAAGGTCATTTCTTATCTTCCTTGGTTGCAACTTGCATTTCATGTCTTTCAACTTTCACGTCCTAATCTATCATGATTCAAAGCACATCCCAACATTTCAATCCAACTCACATCACATCCCTCGGCCTCCACATTTCAAGCCTTTCTAGTTACCACATTCTACAATAGATAGCATGCCTCCTCTCTATCAATTTGTGAAAAATTCACCAAACTACAGAATCTTCAATTTGGTTTTGTGAACAAAATTCCAAACAGCCCAGCAATAAAAACTAGCAGTGCAAACATGTAAAAAGAAAGGGAAAAATTACAAACCCAAGTTGAACGAACTCACAAAAGGACTCTGAACTCTGAAGTTTGAATCCACAAAGCAAAGATATTGAGAAAGAGACTTACTGCATGAGTTAGAGAGAACGAGATAAAATCTTCCAATCTGGTGTGGATGGAGAACCGGAGATGAGTCGGAGTCGCTGTGAATCTACAATTTACATGTTGTATTCACAAGTTAGCAACTACAACTTAGCATGAGCGAGGGTCGATCGAAGTAGTAGAAGCGCGAGAGGTGGAGAGAGAAAGAAAGAGCGAGAGATTAAGAGCGAGAGACTTACAGTTAGAGAGAGAGAGAGAGAAACAGTGGTTGGCGGGGAGACGATCAGTGTAGACGAAGAAGAAGGGGAGCTGGTCAATACGAATAACAACGGAGCTGGAACCAGATATGGTGACTGGCGTTGAGGATGGCGGCCGGATTTGGGGTTATTTCATTTGGAGGTTTGGTGGAGGCTTTGGGCGAATGGGGTGGAGGAGAGAGATGGAGATGAAGCTTGGCCGGCTATGGTGGATTTGGTGAAGACGACGGAATCGGCCCAGGAGAAAAGCGATGAAGAAGATTGAGGAAGAGATAAAGCGAGAGAGTACGGTGGGTTTGGGGGAAATCGGGGATGAAGTCGGGATGGAAGAAAATGAAGGGATTCGCCAGTCTGTTTGAACAGGGGAGAGATGGGAGGTGGACGCCGGCTGTTGGAGATCGATTGTCAGTGATGCTTGTGCGGCGGCTTGTCGGAGAGGTCGTGCGCGATGAGAGAGGACATGGAGGGAGTGAGTGCTGTGAGTTTAGAAAGAGAGAGTGTTTGAGATTAGGGTTTAAAGTTGTATTTATACCTAGGGTTTTTGTGTGTTTTTAGTTGTGGGTTTATAAATACAATATAATTTACATTGCCTTTGTTTATATTGAATTTAATTTATTAAATAGATAAAACAGTTTTAATTGATTTTTTTTCTTAATTTATATTTTCAATTTATAGCTTTTATCTTTAATTTAATTTAATAAAAAAAAGTGTGTGCATGATGCAGAATATAATGTTATTAAATTATCAAATCCAATTTAATTTAGTTAAATAATATTATATTGTATAATATAATATTATTAAATTACCAAATCCAATTTACGGCTTGAGTTTCTTGAGTACTTGATAGACCCTTGTTGTTGGGCGGTTGGACTAGTGTGCCTATTTGTTGGACAGACTCAACAGTTGGACTTGAACTTCTTGTAAGTATAATTTTACTTTACGTTACGTTAAGTTAAGTTAACTTATGATACGTTAAGTTACGTTACGTTACGTTAAGTTACGTTACGTTAAGTTACGCTACGTTACGCTAAGTTAAGTTAACTTACATTACGTTACGTTACGTTACGTTAAGTTAAGTTACGTTACGTTAACTTACATTACGTTACGTTAAGTTACGTTACGTTAAGTTACGTTACGTTACATTACGTTACGTTAAGTTAGGTTACGTTAAGTTAAGTTAACTTACGTCGTACTCTATTATACCATTTCGTCAATAGGCATAGCGTGTTTTCATGTTATAATGGTCCATCGTACTCCATTATACCATTTCGTCAATAGGCGTAGCGTGTTTTCATGTTAAGTTACGTTAAGTTAAGTTATGTTATGTTACGTTAAGTTAAGTTAGGTTAAGTTATGTTACGTTACGTTAAGTTAAGTTAAGTTAAGTTAAATTATGTTACGTTAATTTAAGTTAAGTTAAGCTAAGTTAAGTTAAGTTAAGTTAAGTTACGTTATGTTTAAGTTAAGTTACGTTACATTAACCTAAGTTAAGTTACGTTACGTTAAGCTAAGTTAAGTTATCTTAAGTTAAGTTACGTTAAGTTAAGTTAAATTAAGTTAAGTTAAGTTAAGTTAAGTTAAGTTAAGCTACGTTAAGTTAAGTTAAGTTAGTTAAGTTAAGTTAAGTTAAGCTAAGTTAAGTAAGCTAAGTTAAGTTAAGTTAAGTTAAGTTACGTTACATTAAGCTAAGTTAAGTTATGTTACGTTAAGTTAAGTTAAGTTACGTGAAGCTAAGTTAAGTTAAGTTACGTTACGTTAAGTTAAGTTAACTTACGTTACGTTAAGTTAAGCTAAGTTAAGTTAAGTTAAGTTAAGTTACGTTACGTTTAAGCTAAGTTAAGTTATGTTACGTTAAGTTAAGTTAAGTTAAGTTAAGTTACGTTAAGCTAAGTTAAGTTAAGTTAAGTTACGTTACGTTTAAGTTAAGTTAAGTTACGTTACGTTAAGCTAAGTTAACTTACGTTACGTTAAGTTAAGTTAAGTTACGTTACGTTTAAGCTAAGTTAAGTTACGTTACGTTAAGCTAAGTTACGTTATGTTACGTTAAGTTAAGTTAAGTTAAGCTAAGTTAAGTTAAGTTAAGTTAAATTACGTTACGTTTAAGTTAAGTTAACTTACGTTACGTTAAGCTAAGTTAAGTTACGCTACGTTAAGCTAAGTTAAGTTCAGTTAAGTTATGTTATTTAATCTAAGTAAAGTTATGTTACTGTT